>JAHDVF020001258.1:0-592416 GCA_022606425.2 Lepidostoma basale
TATAGATGATTATAAGTTGATAAATAACAATACTGCTAAGGATATGATATTTCAGCAAGCTGTAATCCACCATAATTATTTTTTTTAATTTGGCATCTTCCATTTTTTTTAAATCTTAGATTTGATGAACTGCGTGTTTGTTTGTCATTTCTAATGGTCATATTTAATATTATTATATTTTCGATAAATTTATTATTGTTAACTTGATCTAAATATCTCGAATTTCGTAGAATCTCATGCTTTAAAGAATATTAATGTATTGTTTAAGCAAGCGCATAGATCGATATTATTTAAGATGAGATATTAGTAGTCTCTATGCTTTTAGTCTCCTTGTGGTTATGCAGAATTATTATAAAGCAGAAGCAGAGGTTATGATGAACTTTATTAAAATCGTTTGAGACAGCCCAGTATGTGTGTATTCCATATCCACATCCAAACTATTTGGATTAGTATTAAGCCTAACAAGTCAACTTGTAATGTCATACAATGATGCCAAATATTATAATATTTACAATAAGTTATTTTTGATGTATCACTTTATAATTATAAAGTATTTGAGACTTTTTTCTAATACATGTTGTGAATCAACTATCGTTTGTTTTAATGATCTGCCCCTAATTTCTACACGATGAGCGCTGTCATAATCCAGAATAAATAATAAAGATAACCTTTAACATAATCTTACACATACATTTAAAAAAAAAATTATCCTTTATCAAGTACATGGTTTTTAATACCTCCCAACTGGGGTAACCCGTTCTAGGGAGGCATTTTTACTTCTCTAATCTCAATAGAAAAATATTAACTTGGGGAACAAGGGGAACAAACATATCTTAACATGTATTAATTTAAAAATAATTGTCTTAAATGATATATTAACACCATTTTTTATATTATTAACTTATTTTTAAAAAGTATACTACGTAGTATTTAGATTCAAAATAAAAATGGCACTCTTTAGTTCACTCATTGTCTCCCGCGGATGAGATGTCTAGTTTAAGAGTTCTACAGGCTATGCACTAGAGAAGGGGTATCTATGTCAGATCCATCACTCCAACATTTATCTAATTTTTCGTTTGTAAACATTTCGTTTGTGAACATTTTCATTAAGAAGCGGTATCTAACGCCAGATCCACCACGCAAACATTTATCTAACTTGTCTTAACATTTTGTTTGCGAACATTTTCATTGATCAATTTAACTAAATGTGATAAATTACCTAAAATAGATCACATAATACACCATGAAAATCTCTTGCATACTGTATTGGAGGGGATGAACTCCAGAGGGCAATATCGAAAGAATATCTGGAATAAATTAGGATGTGATCTGCGCCTCATATGTGGAGCTGTAGAGGACTACGAAGGATGGAACGGTGCGAAGGATGAGGTTCAAATTAATCAAATACATACTACAAGGCGGCCATATTTTGAAGTTGGAAAAATCGACGAGTGTTCGTGTTGCGATGTATGAATATAGAGTGAGGTGGAGAGGTAAGTCAGGATAACAACACCCAATAGAAAAATATGCTCGTTCACGAGCTATGCACATTGATTTTAACACTTTCTTTAGGAGCTTTGATTTTATTAGTTCCGTTAAATAAACTACACTTTCACGCCAAAAAATAAACTTGCGAATAATACTCAATATCATGTTCTTCGTATATAATAAAAGCCCATTCAAAAGGTTCAAAATATCACCTAAGATTGAAAGTTTGTACTGTCCGGCTTTTCTTTTATTTGTAGTAGGAAATCCATTGCATAAAATGCATACCTACATACAAAATAGGGGGGGGGGGGGTTGGATAATATTACTGTGGTAAAGGTGTGATTCTTTCAATACGGTAAAAAAACATTGGAATAGAACAAGGTGGTGGTCCACCCTCCGAAAAAACACACTTGATGATTAGTTAGTATGTAGCTATTAATGAATTAATTTTTTTAGGAAGAGATGACTAGCCGGCCAGTCTCGCAATGGGTCTTTTAACTGGGCAGCTAGAATAGTTTGACATAAGATAAGCATGGAACATTTGATTCAAACTTGGTCAAACTCTTAGATAAATATTTACTAAACTAACTAACCATCACGCCGTCTCCCCGAAAGGGTAGGCAGAAAGAATGGACTGTCACACTTTTACTGATGTGGCACTCCATCCTTCTCTTTTCGCTCCGCGGGAGACGCGGTGTGATGGGTTGCGAACCTCATCGCCACCAATAGGCATCTCCCGCGCACACTTTGATCGTCCAACACCCACAAAATAAATCTAAAACAAATAATATAAATTGTTTTAATTTATTGAAAAGATATAATCATTAATTGGAATACACATTCCCAATCTTTGATTTCAAGACGTATCCTACCAAATAATCAAAACCGACAGTATTCAAGCATATAGATATCACACGTCGTTTAAATTAAATAGTTTATTTTTAAAACTAGGTTGAATTATTCAAACAAAATTACAATGAGAATAATAATGAGGGATAATATCTCATCTCATATTATATCTCTTAATTTGAAATATTTACTATACTTTATATTTAAGATATTTATATTTACTATACTGAGTATTTTGATAAACATTTACTATACTGACATTATATTTACTATACTGAGTATTCTTTTTTATACGATAACAAGTAGTACAAATGAAAGTATCTTCCTCATGTGTAAGTATTTTGTGAAACTAGAGAATACAAAAATAAAGGTGTAGGTTATTGACCTCGCAGGCAAAGTACAAAATGCATAACCCACATAAGTGGACGCAACGGACTTCGACTGCTGAACCAGCATATTTCATGATGAAATATATTGGATGAATAACCGAAAACACCTGATTTTGCACCTACAAATCGCAATTATGAAATACGTTGCATGGCCAAAAGTGATGACTCAGGGCCCGGATTCATTCACACAGGTCACTAGAGCAGAGCATCATGTGCAAAGGGAAGCATATAAAAGTGGTACTTCCGACCACCCAATACGTCAGTCAGTATTACGGCTTCTAACAGACACGAGTCTACGTTAATAAGTCTACGCCACGAGGGATCTCGGACCCATTCCGGATCCCTTCCCCGCCGACCTACGAAGCCACGCTACTACGTCATTCCTTCTTGCGACTTCTAACCGACACGAGTCTACGCTGTCAAGTCTACGTACAAAGAACCACCGAGCTACGCTACTATCTACACTGCTACGCCACTTAACTTCCAACGAGTCTTCGCTCCAGCGGAACTGACGTCAAAAATGAATACATCATATTTTTCCGAACAATATTTCGATTGCGGTACTGAAAGATAATCACTTCGGTTTAAGTATTTCCCTTAATTTTCCAGCATTTGAATCTACCCAAATTCCTTGTCGCATCTATTCACCTACTGTTTGAAAATTCAGGTGAAGCACTTTTGCAAATCTGGCTATTAATGTTTGCTTTTGTATATGATATTTAGTCATAACAATTATTCATTCACACTCCCACCAAACGTAATAGTAAATAAATTTTTCGTTAGGTTTCTTATATATGATTTCTTGAAGAGCGCAATTTTTAAGGTTATCGTGGAACTAAGTTTCATAAAAATTAAAGAGATTGCATGGGGGTATATTTTAAAAGTCTTCTTCATTATACATTAATTTCAATATAAAAAACAATATTTTGTTTTAACATGGGTTATTTTTATTGAAATATATTTTGTAACTAGCCCGGGTCAATGTTAATAGAATTAGGATGAGTTTCACAGGTATTATAAAGATTTAGATTATATTATGTCAATTAACCCCTATTGTGTGGTTGGCTTAATTTGCACTAAAAAATGGTTTCGAAACACAGATGGATAGATTTACAGTTCAAACAGATTGTTCCAGTTCGTCACTATGTTAGCCGCAATTTTGAAGTTAGGAATTAAACTACAAACGCAGTTTGAAACCAATTTATAAGACTTCAAATTTAGCCAGCCGCACTTTAGGGGTTAACATAGATATTCAAAGTTAAGTTATTGACGCTGATGAGTTGATATAGCCATGTTTTATGGCATACTCGGTGAGATTGCACTAAACAATTTTTACATGGCAGAATAAAGTAACGGCGATAAATGAAGTAATGGCAGAAATGAATAACATAGATTCGAGACGGCGCGGCATTTCGGCATCGATTTCGAGACGGCATTGAAAAATTGAGTTTTTAACGAAAATCTATGGTTATCGTCTGTCCGTTTAGTGACATTTTCTGTGGTAAAAAAAATACAAATTTGACTTATCGTTCAGAGCTTTTCTTTATGAATATATTTGTTAATTTATTTTTATTTTAATATTTGTCAGATAATTCAGAAATAAGAAATAGATTTTTTGAGAAGTACACAACATACCCATGCTTATGAATATTATAAGCAAAGCAGGGTTTCTGTGATGAAACACCGCAATTCATATGTTTTAGCAGTGTTTTCGTTTATTTTAGGATGTATGCTTACATTAAGTATATCCAATTATGATTCTTGTGAATTAACGAACTCAAACTTAAATGAAAATTTCGAGAAAGTCAATGTCGCCAAATATATCGCTTTGATCATATCAAATCCGAACAATTTTGACAGGCGAAGATCTATCCGAAATACATGGATTAAGTTGAGGTCCCCCTTGAACCCCAGCGCCTCTCCGTTAACAGAGAACTCAGCAGATTTGGATAAAGAGTTTAATTATTATTTTGTCATCGGCGTGTCTTCAGTGTCTGACAATCTACGTACCCAGTTGAGAAATGAGCAAAACGAATTCGGCGACCTGCTTATTCTGCCCCAACTGAAGGACGAGTACAGCAACTTGAGCGAGAAGTTGCTTCAGTCCATTAAGTGGATTTACAAGAGGTATCCTAACCTATTGTATCTCTTGAAATGTGATGACGACTCCTTTGTTCGAATAGATATTCTGATAAATGAATTAGCCCTGATGAGAAAAAAGGCCATTCAGTCATCCAAAAGCTCCGTGATGTATTCCGCTTCCGCAGGGAAGTTTCAAAAGGTAAGATTTTTGAAAAGAGGTTCTTGTCCTCTGTTTAAATTTGAAATGAATAATTTTTATTTGGTTATTCTGAAAAATATTAAAACACATTTTGTTATTATTCCTCTACTATGAAAAATAATCAAGGCATTTTGTTTCATGAAATTATCGCAAATTTATTCTTAAGTTTGGTCATTGAAATGTACAGTTTTTTGTTGATTTGTACCAACATTGTGATGATGCCAAAGAATGCATCTGTAGTCATTTACACTCGGTATCTCTTTCATAGGTATTGCTAAATCTGTATAAAATAGAAAAAATCATTTAGATATATTTATAGTTTTACTAGCTACTGCTTGGCATGCATTGCATTGCCTTCTCAATTATTGTGTGATTCCTGTCTATTTTGTATACTTTAATGACACTGTTATTAATACACAATTGTCAAAATGTTTCTACTCAAGTGCCATCTATTGTACATTTATAAAAAGTCACACTGTCATTAATTGTAAATTTTTTCAAATTGTTTCTTTTCATGCACCATCATTGATGGTAATATGCGATGATATACAGACGAATTTGGTTATAATGACGAAAACAGGACCGACTGAATCTGCTCGTTATAAGCATTATTATTTTTATCAGAGAATAGGTATTTTTAAATGCTTACAAACATATCCATCACATGAAGACATGAAGTATCTGGAGAGGTCACATAAAGTTGCAATTAAAACAAAAATACACAATTAGAATTTATTTTCACATCCGTTATTTCTTCTTCTTCTTGTCCTGTCACACCTCCGTGGTGCATAGGGGCTCAAGGAACCTTCTCCATCCCACTCTATCGCATGCCTGATGTCTGACATCATCCCAAGTGAGGCCTGCTCGTCCTGCAGGGCTCTTCTCCAGGTGGCTCTAGGTCTGCCTCGCTTCCTCTTTTTCCCACAGGCTGGGTTCCATCTAAGGGTGTGACTAATCCACAGTCATTTGTGTCTATTTGTGACTTGTTTTCTGATTGGATTTTCACCTGTCATGGTCTAGAGAATTGCATTTGACACTGTTTTGGGTCAATAGATCTTGAATATTGAGCGAAGGCACCATTAGTAGATTTCCAACTCTCACATCCGTACAGCAGTTTGCTTTTAACGCTACTATTGAATATTTGTTACACCCGTTACTTAAATATCCCATTTATTTTTCTGTTAATCCACTTTTCTTATAAAATTTTAAATTGATGCTTGTTTCATTGTTTTCACTCTCATTGTTCTTAAAATTCCCCTCAAAGCACTCAACTTACTAAAAGACTCTTGGTAGTCTCAGTGCTCTGTGCAAAAAATTCAACTAGCTCGTCCAATATATCATGAGCTCTGTAGATCATTGTTACTGGTTTGGATTTCTCAATTTGACATTCACTGGCCACATTATCTGAGCCACATCTTTGTTGAGCACAGCGTCCACAATATCGCTTTCTGTAGGAAACCTAGAAGTTAACAGTTCCTCGTCAACACACAAAATCATCAATTTTATCATTGAACAAAACAATTTCATTATATTTTAACTACTCAGACAATGGCAGATTGTCTTTTTCGTTTTCCACCCGTAAATCAATACATTTTCCACAAAATTGAATTTTGATTTTATGAAACTCGTTTCAACTGATTTTTGCTCGGTATACCCGAGAAGTAGCTTGTTATAAAAGTGAATAAATGTACAGAGTAAATCATGAACTAAAATGTCAACGAATCTCGTTACATCCGAGATTGTAATAATCGAGTTCGATTGTATTTGAAAGTTGCCATTTAGAATACTTTCATCATCATCATCAGCCTTTTGTCTTCCAGTGCTGAACATAGGCCACCCTTCCCGATTTCGATTAACAGGACGTTTTTAATTATTTTACATTTGACCGGATTTTCTTTCCGTTATGTCCGAAGTTCTTTAAATAGAGGTCTGTTATATCGAGGTTTTACTGTATTACAAATTTTTATGGATGATTTTTTGTAATACCCCAGTGTGGCGAAACATGTCACTCCCATAAAATATTATAAGACTTTGAGTAAACCGTATTAATTAGTTAATATTTTTATTTGAAAAAAAAAAAATTCTCGGCTTTACTATGATTTAAAATAAAGTTTTTAAAGTTTGTTAGTGTATTTAATGTAATTATTAGAGAAATAGATTATTGTTTGCGAGTGATCTGATATTTTAAATTTCTTTGCAGGAACGCAGCCAGACGGTCACCGGGCTCTACTGGGGATATTTCATTGGAAAGGCCCGCGTCAGATTGAGGGGCCAGTGGGCTGAGAAGGAATTTTTCCTCTGCGACAGATATTTACCGTATGCTCTTGGGGGTGGATATGTTATATCAGCCGATATCGTTGAGTTTATAGCGCAAAATTCACATTTTTTGCAGTATGTATGCATTCTACGATGATTTTTGTTTTGTCATTTAAACATCTGTTGATTTTCATTTCTATGTGTCTATACAATCTCTGATTAAAACTCCATATTAAATAATTAATGCAAATGAAAACGTTTTAGAAGTTTTATTACATTTTATATGAATGACATGTTTCGTCTTCCTAAGCCATTATTAAATGTGCAGTTGATAATGCCTTAGCAAGGCGAAATATGTTATTCACATAATATATAATAAAACTTCTAGAATATAGATGTTTTCATTCGTATTCATTATTTAGTTTGATATAATCAAATAATTCATTGTGAAAATTTTTTATGCGATTGGTATTAAATTTTATGAACTTTGGCGATTTTAGTTTTTCAATTTTATCTGTACTTATTCAATATTTACTTACAATTCCATATGGCATCAGATTTTTGTGAATAGCTATTATATTGATTCTTATGGCATGTGATAGCTAGCTAATCTATCGCCATTTTACTGTCACGTGAATTCTACATCAGACCAAAGATAGTGTGTCAAACACACTGCCATCGCCGGGAATCGAACCCGGGACCTTCGGTATGGCAGTCAGAGCTCTTACCATCCTGCCGTTACGGTCGTCATGTTGTTATTTTATAAATATTGACCATATTAAAGGGTTATTAACACTTATTTCAATGAACTTCATGGCAGAGTGGCAAGAACTGCCACACCGAAGGTCCCGGGTTCGATTCCCGGCGATTTGTAGTGTGATTGTCACTCTGTCATTGGTCTGGTGTAGAATTCTCATGACAATAAAATAGCATTAGATTAGCTATATGAGAATTAATAGCTAAAAAAGTTGTATGCCGTAATTGGGTTCAAATAACCTTCTGTATACAAATGTGGAAATTAACGGAAAACTATCACATTAAAGACCCAGGTGGCATCCCAAAAACCAACAAAAATTTAACACTTTGCTGCAAACCAATCCCTTGGATTGAAACTCGTGAACTCTTATTTTATTTGACATAAGTTGTTCATGATCTTGCGAAAATTCGTGTAACGACACATCGCTGCCCGTGTGCTAACCAACCCGGAGAACACAGCGCGTGTATCTATCTCTTTCTTTTACTCTCACGAAATACGTATCACAGACCGAGAGTGACGTATCGCACGGGAATGACGCATTGCTGTGTGCTAACTAACACGGAGAGCATAGGCGCGCAAAAACTCAGAGATGTCTCATTCGCTATTACATTGCCGGTGACACAGCACAGCGTAGAGAGAGTTTAACGTAGAGAGAGTAAGGGAATATTTAAAATACGAGACTGATGGTTAGATTTATCTTATTGTTCATTGCATATGTATATATTTCTTTTTATAATTTCTGAATAATATTTAATTTTTATTTAAGCTTTCTGTCTACCCCTTCGGAGAGGCGGCGTGATGGTTAGTTAGTTAGTTTTGATTTCTGAATTTGAGCACTGTATTTTTTTAATGGTGTGGGTAGGTTGATGCATTATTCAACCCTAAAGAGACCAGAAAATAGTTGTTTGTTATGGCTCATATAAAGCTTTAGATTAGCCATCACACAACATAAAAAATAAAATATTTTTCTTCAGCCTTCTTCGCTTCACTGCTGAATATCGGCTTCTTTCATTTTTCTCCACTTGTCCCTGTCTTGTGCCTTCCGCATCCAGGTCGTTCCATGTCATTAGTCCATCTTTTAGGTGGCCTCCTGACACTCCTTTTCTTTGTTCATGGTCTCCATTTAAGTATTCTGGATGTCCATCTTGTAATGCCCTATCTAGCTATATGCCATTGCCACTTCAATTTAGCTGTACGATCCACAATGTTGGCAACTTCGGTTTAGCGTAAAAAAATTTCATTTTGTATTTCGTCTCGAAGACTCAAGCCGAGCATTTGCTTCTCCATGGATCATCGTGTGCTCGCTAATGTGATAATAATAATTAAGTGTCTAAAGTAAATATGTTTTTTTTTTGTTGCGATGTTTCACCAACGTTTATTTTATTTATGATCATTAATGTTCATTTATTTTTTTTCAGCTTGTACAACTCTGAAGATGTCAGCATGGGTGTGTGGACCGCCCCACTATCCCGGGTTAACAGACTCCACGACACAAGATTTGACACAGAGTGGTCGACAAGGGGGTGCAATGACACGCATATTATTAGGCACAAGCAATCTTCTGCCGACATGGAAGAGATGTATTCCACCCTACTCAAATCCCAGAACAATAAGTTGTGCCGGACTCCCTCTGTATTGCGACTGTCCTACGAATATAACTGGTCCGTCCCTCCGAGTCAGTGTTGCAAAACAAAAGAAGATTAGCTACAAAAGTACATTTCGCTATAATTTAAATTATTTGAATATGACATTTATATTTTTTTATCACAATTGTTTAAGCGCGTGACATCCAAATCTCACAGAATTTAGTAACTCACAGTAAAAAAAACCCTATTTATTTATTAATCTATATTAAGATTTAATTCATCAAACAATCATCTCCATTGCAGTGCTGTAACTTGCAAGAACTATGGTTATTATTGTTCCAAGAACTATGGCTACAAGTTGTTAACATTTACTAATTTCTAAGTTTATTTCTCTTTTTATTTTTTTATACACTTTGTTTATACAACACTTACATTAAAAAAATTAAAATTACATAGACATGTTTTGGACAACCAGTCCCTTTTCAGTGATATATATTATAAAATTGTTTACACGATCTTCTTTTTTTTTTTTTACTTTCGAAAAATATTTAATCGCATATCATTGTACTACTCATTCCTCATTTATCAGACATGGTCAATGCGCTGGACAGACAGCGTCACGCATCCATTGAAATCCCTTAGGACAATAAATATTAAGGAATTCTTGCATTAAAACATAAATTATTTCTAAAGAAACACAATACACGCATCATATTCTTTAGACACTTACAGAAGATAGTTTTGACTACATTCTAAAACAACGAAGAATAAAAATTAAAGCAACTGCTGGAATTGTCTTTGTTCATAACAGATATACAGTAGCGAGCACGTTGCATACACAGTCTGCAGGAAAACCAGTCTGGGCCAAGGGGCCAGCTACAGCAAAGGCCCGGTCGCCGAAATTTGTGCGAGGATAACGCTTCGGAACGTACAATCTACCCATTGCAGAAGACCTTGCTAATCGCAATGTAGACTGCCTCGCATTCAGGTTCTCCGTGATGCAGAGTTCAAATATGTAGGCGGGTGCCATTCTAATTCTGTTTAAATACAGTCACTCTTAGTCATCAAGAAAATTTTTTAGGCAAATTACAAATTTGCAGAAAATCAACGGCGACCTTTTTTTTTTTAGCTCGTTTCAGAAATTCAGTTTGCAAACGACTCAAAATGGTGAACCATGAATTATCAAAAAGAGTCAAGCGATTTAAGCGATTCATGTCTTATTGACGTGTATTTTGTATCTGTTTAACATTTATAAGAACTAACATTTGCAGCTATTTGCAAAAATTATGGCATCTTTCGATAGGGTGATGACTTTTGCGTCACCTTGTATTATTAACATGCACAATTTCAACGCCATTATCTTTATTAAATAAATGATCTTTTTCAAAATGTATCTTTATAATATGCATCATTGAAGAAGGACTGGTTGTCCGAAACATGTTTATGTAATTAATTTTTTTTTAATGTAGTGTTGTATAAACAAAAGGTAGAAAAAAAGAAATAAAGCAATTACAACACAAAGTACAGCGAATATAGAATAAATTTCTAAGTTCTTCATTTTAATAACAATTTAAAAAATGATCTAGTACTTATGGTTTATCAAATATTGTATCTCCCATATATACTATGTCAGATGACTTAAGTAAATCTAAGCAAGTCGAGTTTGCCATGTAGTTAATTAAGTTTATGATTTTAATGGTGTTATCAGAGTCTTTACTTCCTTATTAAGCAACACAAGAATATGTATATTTTTTTACTTTCATTTATCTCCAACAGTGCCTATTTTTCTAAGACTACAGTTTCTAACAAAGTCCATTCAGGGTATTCTTACATTTTCAATGTGTCCACATCCACCCATTGTTATTTTTTATATTTACCAACACCAAACAAATTTAATTTGTTGGATTGTTAAGTAAATCCAATCCTCAAAGAGTAAATATGTCAACAGCACTTTTAGTCAAAAATGACTTATGAATGGTATCTTTTACCGTATATACAAATACACATCTATAACAAATATGGCATTTCCCAATCAAGTCTTCTCTCTGTATATTATTATATAATTATATTATACCTATTTTAATCAATTATTCAAATAACACCTCAGTTTACCTCATTGCAAAGGTCACACTTGTTACATTAATGTTTTCTGCATTTATCTTTCTTTAGTATGTTAATGGTTACCGATATACATAGTCTACTAGGTCTCAAATAACTTTTCTAGGGTAATGTTGAACAATTTGTATGAAAGTATATGAGTCACCTTAGTGTTGGTTGGATTTTTATTGTATACATCACTCCGTTCCTTCCATGGTATGCTCCTTAACTTAGGCTAGTTCTCTTCAGCTTTGTGAAATTTACAGATTTAGCAGGAATTTTCAACTCCAAACTAAATTTATGATCTGGTTCGTCCATCGAGTTCATCTTTCTCTTCCCTATCGATCTTTCAGACTTTTAGGAATTGCCAACCTTTCTAGATTATCATTTAATACTATTCGAGGGATGTCCCCAAGGAATTAGAGAACACGTGAAATACATATTGTCGACAGTCTTTGTAGAGTTTCTGTAAAATTGGCATTTTATTGTTGTCAAAAATTCCATAAAGCTTCTAGATTTTTTATTTTGACGCAAATCTTTGCTAAAATCTCAAATTAATAACACAGTTCCAATTTCTTTCATCTTCTTTCTTCTTCTGCCTATTCCCGTCCACTCCTGGACAGAGGTGTCCTCCATTCGCTTCCACGCCACTCAGTCTTGTGCAGACTGCATCCAGGTTATTCCGACATGTCTGTTCAGGTTATCCTTTCACCGTAGTTGCGGTCGCCCTACACTTCTCTTTGCCGTCCACGGTCTCCAAGTCAGCAGTCTTCTCGTCCATTTTTCGTCCGAGCTTCGTTTTGGCCTGACTGACCTGCCCATTGCCACTTTAGAGTCGATTAAAATTTGTCAGAACATGTATCCCCTGACACCTAAATTTTTTTTGTAAATTCGTTCATTATGTCAACTTGACTATTGTAATGGAATTTCTGCAAAATTTCTAAACAACAGATGAAAAAGCTTTAATCTGCCTTCAATGCAGCATCATTTAAAAATGTCTCATGTAACACAACAAGAAACTTAAGAACTTAACGAACTTAGCGAGTCATACACGCACGTCGATTCTTCCGGCTTCTGACATGACCAACCTTTAAAATTTGATTAATTTGGTCATGCCATGTTTTCCTCGGTCTACCTCGACTCCGTACTCCATTTACATCGTTAACGTATACTTTTTTAACCATTATTTCTTCACCCCTACGCTCCATATGTCCGAACCAAGCAGCGATCCTTTCATAATTTTGTTCATAACCATTTGATTTTTTTTATATTTTTATAATTCTTATTACAAATGATTATATTTGCAGACGGTCTGGAATTGAATATCTGTAATGTTTGTGATTTTTTATTAAATAAATGAAAATGAAAAGAAATGAAAATGAATGAAAATAATATACTTTTTATATTTTTTGACATGTTATTCAATGTTTTTATAATCTCACCTTTATTTAACGAATACTGATTTTGCATCTAACTTCACACTATTTGAAAGATGATATATCTGTATTATTTTCTTCAAATCATGACCGATCATAAATTAATATAATACGCACATCACTCTCAGATATAATTTATCTATTGTAATTAATGTAGATAATATTTATAAAATTGATAAGATTTGTTTGCCACCAACAATGATGTCTCCCAAGGATCCTATCTGGGACAACTGTTTGTCATTTATTTATCAGTGTTAAAGTTTCTTAAATAAAGGATCTAGTGAGAACCTAGTAAAAGATTTATTAGTTAGATTAACATATGAGAAGTTCTGATTGCTATCTTATGTTTGGGAGTGAAGTATGGAACTGGCAGAAGCAGGATGCGAGTAGAATAAATGTGGAATAGATTAGATCCCAAATACGTTTGTATAGTAAAACTTCTTCTTTCTTTTCTTTTCTTTTTTGTCCTGTCACACCTCCGTGGTGCATAGGGCCTCAAGGAACCTTCTCCACCCGACTGTATCGCATGCCTGACACTGTTTGGGGTCAATAGATTTTGAATATTGAGCGAAGGCACCTATTTATAAACACCTGGAGTTTACCAATAACGTCCGCGGTAGACTTCCAAGTCTCACATCCGTACAGCAGTACGCTTTTAACCCTACTGCTGAATACTTGGAGCTTGAGCTTTCTCGAAATGATACCGGAGTGCCATACAGGGCGAAGCATAGCGAAAGCTCCCCTTGCCTTGTTGAGTCTGCTGGCTACATCTTCCTCCGTACCTCCTGAGCCTGCTATCCCGAGGTAGCAGAAGCTGGTCGTGGTCACAAGGGCGACACCGTGGAGCAAGATTTGGGTGGAGTCATTTGTGGACACTCGTAGGTCTACTGTCTTAGACATGTTAATCTTGAGACCTACTTTTGCCGCTTCCTCGTGAAGTCTACAAAGCTTCCGCTCTGCATCCACCCGGTTTATCGAAAGCAAACAGAGGTCATCAGCATAATCCAGATCCTCCAACTGGGTATCACGTATCCATGGAATACCATGAGGACCGTCGAAAGAACGGCGCAACACATCCTCCAGCACCACTTTGAAGAGCAGGGGTGATAGTAGACATCCCTGTCGCACTCCCGCACTCAGTTTGATGGCCTCGGAGAGTTTGCCCTGGTGTACTACACGACAAGAACAACCGTCATACATTGCCCTGATGACATTCACATCTTCCGTGGGACTCCTTTGCGAATGAGAGTTGACCAGATTGAAGTCCACGATAATGTATCGAAGGCCTTTTCAATGTCGACGAATGTTAGGTACATGCTGTACTGCCATTCAGAAGCCTCTTCAAATATGATGCGGAGTGTATTTATTTGCTCAACGCAAGACCGGCCACTTCGGAAGCCAGCCTGCTCCTCTCGCATACCTTCTTCGAGTGCACTAGTCATTCTCCTCAATATAATTCTCGCAAGGATCTTTGTCACCACGGAAAGGATAGTGATTCCCCTCCAGTTGTTACAGCTGCTCAGGTCTCCATTTTTGGGCACTGTTACAAGGAGTCCTTCCTTCCAGGCGGGTGGCAGCCTCTCTGAGATCCATATGCGTTCTAACAGAGTTTTTTTTACAGTAAAGCTATCATATTGATTCTCATGACGTGTGATAGGTACCTAATCTATTGTCATTATATTGTCATATTAATTCTACACCAGACCAAAGGCAGTCTGACAATCACAATGCCATCCGACAGGAATCGAAATTGGGACCTTCAGTGTGGCAGTCATAGCTCTTGCCGCTCGGCCACTGAGGTCGTCTTGTGAGTTGCTATGAGCTATATGAGTTGCAAATGTAGCCAGCTGCACAATGAGTGTTAAAAATTAAAAAAAAACATAATTAATTTTCTGGTTGACTAGTTTCGTTTTTGATACTTTTCATCTCAGTTCAATAACTGATTTTAGTTTTAGGATCAGATATATTAATTACAGAATTTG
Organism: Lepidostoma basale; assembly: GCA_022606425.2. NCBI lineage: Eukaryota > Metazoa > Arthropoda > Insecta > Trichoptera > Lepidostomatidae > Lepidostoma > Lepidostoma basale. The sequence continues at coordinate 15,122 of JAHDVF020001258.1, forward strand.
GTTACGAACTAAACCAGCTGCCATCATTATAAATAAAAATATTTTTATTTTTGTAGTAATCTATTAAATTGTTTGTCTGTAATATTATATGTATATCTAATAATACTGTATACTGTATTTTCTTTCACTGGCTTTACAATACCTTCTGCTTTTAAACCTACTTTTAACCCAGCCTGAATGAAACAGCCAACAAATTGACCGTATAAAGCTGTCTTGGCCTTTCTTACAGACTGACCAATGGTTCAGAAACATACAGGGTTCAGAGTTTAGTATTTTTTTTTAAAGAATATGAACTGAATCTGGTTTAAGGAAATACTCAAGTTCTTTATCTGTTTGTTGTGTTAAAATGTAACAATGTTTCCTTGTTACTCAAACTTTTAACAATTACTCAGTGTTATATTAACATACACAAACAAACCATCTAAAGTACAGTAGTAATAAGTAACAAAAACATATTATATGAGATTAGACATTTCAGTTAGATGTGTACACCAAGTTTGTAATACTGGCAATGCAATTGTTAAGGAATGTTTCCACTGAGGCAACATCTAGTATGCGTAACATGTTTTTGTCGCTAGATGTTGCCGTGCGTCAAGTCGAATGTAGCCTATTGCACAAGAATCTGTTGTCAAGTGTCTGGGGCTATTTGTCACCGTTGCTTGTAGCATGCGGCAAAGCAATTCAAGTGATGCCTATAGTGTGCTTCATATCATCAGAAAGGGTGGCAACTGCTGCTTATTGCCATTTTATCCTCGCAAATGGCAACAAAAGAAGTAAATTGAAGAAGATGGTGGATCCGAGATATATTTATTAAAAGTTTGTGAAAAATTTTATGACCATAAAATATAATAAAACTTTTATAACAGATGTTTTCATTTGTATTAATTATTTACTACAGAGTTTTATATCATAGTTCAAGTAACATTAAATAATTCATAAATAATAAAATCAAAAATAAAGTATAATATAATATTTTTTTTATTGTTTATTGAAGAACTATGTAGGTCACTTTTCACATTCCTGTCTTTATATTAAGCACTTTTGTTGTTCCACAACTTTGGTGAAGTGGGTAGTCTTCAATAAGTAAAGTTTTTTTTCTCTATATTCCACTCCATGCCACCCGTTTTCTGCTGCACTCATCCACTTCTATTTGGATACTGGTGACATCGTAGGACACGCTGTATTTATTGGCACATGCGACTGGCAACACGGGCCGACATGTGGCAAGCGTCATTGTTACTTGCCACATGTCGCAGAGTGTTTCTTGAAATACTCCTGCCGCGTGCGTCAATGCCGCATGCCACATGTTGCCTCAGTGGAAACGTGCCATAATGCACCACCCTTCAGTGTAAGCAAGTATAACTATACAATATCAAAAATGTATGTTTTTACCACAAATAGTTATTTTTTTAATAATGGTTACAAAATGTTATAAATGTGAAAACTGCACAGAATAAAAAAAGTCGCAAAAATATGGATTTTTTATTATTATTAATATACACCATTTTGTGATCATTGATTTTGTTAAATCAATATGTAGTAGCAGAAATGGGAACCCTACGCTCCATCGCAGGCAAAACCCTCAGAGATCGGATCATAAATGAAACGATAAGGTCTCTCTGTGGTGTTGAGGATATAGTAAAATGGGGAAGAAGCAGAAGGCGCTTTTGGAGAGACCACGTGAACCGCATGGAAAATACACGAAATGCAAAAATTGTAAAAGAAGAAAACCCAAGCAGCAAGAGATTACCAGCAAGCCCGCCTAAAAGATGGAGAGATGACTGGACATCATCATCGCAGATACAGAATATGAGTGATGTGAAAAGACAAGTATGAATTGAGATTGTACAATGATTTATAATTCTCTTGTCTTCGGTATCCTTACATTTATTTAAAAATGCAAAATACAAATGTAAACCCGTTTCTGAACTGATTATCATCATCAGCGCACAAAAACTCTGATGAAGGTATGGACAGCATAGAAACCGGTTGGCGATTGATAAAAAATAATCTATAGTAGAAAACAATGTTTACACCTGAATGCAGATTTCCTGTATCTTATTAAAATATATTAACCAAATCTAATCAAGTATTAAAGTTCTATGACATATCCGGCCCATTCACATTCAATTTGTTTGTTGAATTATGCTTTGTTCTAAATTTGATAAAACAATATTTTTCTATTTCTTCCATAATTCATCTTTACTTTGTGTTGGGGATTCGTAATTGAACCATATTGATTACTTTGTAAAAAAAAACATTAACTATCGCTACCTCTATAATCGCGATTGTAAGATAGACAAATTATTAGTTATACTCACTTTGGTGTTTCGCTTGATAGTTTTAAAAAATTTTTTTTAAGCAATTTGATTTAGAATATTATCCTTTTTTTATCTTATGAAGCACTCGCTTTATGGTTAGACATTAAACTCAAAGATATAAAATAATAAAACACTTTATATTTAACCACGGTAAGGTTATGGGGTTCGGATGGGTAGTAGGGCTATGATGGAGTATGCTTTGCTGGAAAGTATGCCCCTAAAAATATTGTAATGCGCCATGTTGCAACAACACCAGCAACAATACTACTAAGTCCAACTCTCTAGGCCCCGCAAACCCTGGCCAATGTGACCACTGTCATAGCAGATAGAGAGAGGGCGAATGGTGAGTTTCCAGCGCCATAAAACTGGAAACTTCCAGCTAAGAGAAGGAAACCCGGCCAGAAAATCCTCTAGAGAAGGCAAGGGGAAACCACTCTGGGTAAACCCCCCAGGACATCACTATGAACCGTCTGGCACAGGACAGAGAGGCCTACGCCAGGGTGATAGCCGACATCGGGGGACCTGACATGGCTCTCCAAGAAGAAGAATATGGTTATTATAATTGATGCCAACTAGTTTCTCTTGGACCCAAGCTTCATCAGGGCATTATATTAACTAACTAATTAACTAACCATCACGCCGTTTCTCCAGAGGAGTAGGCAGAGAGGATGGATCGTCACATTGTTCTATCCTGAAATAACTCTCGCGCCTCTTCTACACTCACACATCGTGACATGCACACTCGTAGATTGTTCCTACTTAGAACATGGCCACCTTTCGGTAATTGATTAAATTGGTCATGCCATGTCTTCCTTGGCCTTCCTCGACTTTTTTTTCCATTCACACTACTTGGATATATCTTTTTAACTATTCTTCCCTCATCCATTCATTCCATATGTCAAAACCATCTAAGTGACCCTTTCTTAAATTTATTTATCACGCACTCATCTGCCTTACATTCTTTTCTTATTTCATCAGTAGATATTTTATCATACTTCTTCTGGCAACTCCAAGCTTCACTTCCATACATAAGAATCGGACACTAGAACTCCATTATGCACTGTCATCTTTGCCTTAGTTGATATATTTCTATTTGCAGTAATGACTTTGAGTGCACCATTCATTTTGTTTCATGGCATTATATTATAGTTATTATATTGCCTTGGTGAAACTTGGGTCCAAGTGAAACTATTTGGCATCAATTATAATACCGTGGTTAAATACAAAGTGTTTTATTATTTATTTTATATTTATAAGTTTAAAATATAATCATAGCTGAAAACAATAATGACCTACAAAAATGCTAGACAGACTACATCACGCCTGTAAGGAATACAACATGACAATCTCTATCGAAAAAACAAAATGTATGTCCTTTTCCGAAACACCCAAAACATAGTTATAGAAAATCAACCCATAGAACAGGTCAGGACCTTCAAATATCTAGGCATATACCTGGTTGGGGTAGCTGATCTGCGGGAAGAAATACAAGCCCAAGTAAACAAGGCAGCTGCAATCTCTGGAGCTCTAAAATCCACAATATGGAAAAACAAAGACATGGCCATTAAAAGTAAGATGAGAATCTATAAAGCATGCGTAAGACCAATAATAACATATGGCTTCGAAGCAAGGGCAAACACAGTAAGGACCAAACAAGTTTTGAGGACTTCCGAAATGAAGACACTGTGGATGATAGCAGGCAAGACACTGAGAGATATGTGAGGTTGAGGATATTATAAGATGGAGCAGACAGCGAAAAAGGGACTGGTACGGTCATGTTCCAAAGAATGGACACTACCAGACTCCCCTATATTGCATTGCATAATCATCCTCATGGGACTCGTCCTCGTGGAAGACCTCCTAAAAGATGGAAGGAATCTACCTCACACGAGGAGCAACACTCTGGAGAACAGACCACATAGGTCTATAATAAGGAAGAAGAAGAATAAGTTAATTATATTATCATTTCAGGTGACTGTGTCTGAAGCGATGTCTACCCATAGATCTAATTCATACGTAGATTTAAAAAATATACAACCTCCTCTTGTTTTTTATTTAAATAATGTATTTACTCCATAGTGTATTTAGTTCCCTTTATTGTCGCGTTGTATGAAGGAAGAATCATTATGTTGGTATTTCTTCAGTTGGTTAATTAACCTTGAGACCCAGACACAACCAAATAAACTGAGATTATCACAATTTTAATCAATGAGATAACGCCATCAATTTGTATAGAAGGGGATACTCACACGAAAATTTCGTGTCTTGCAGTACCTTGTGCAAATAAATTCAGAACAGTCTCATTCATTTGAATATGTTTTACTGCTCATGTTTCTCATCTATCATTGTCATCTAGAGAGTTTTAATAATCAATGTATCCTATCACGGAATGTCCAGTTTCTTTTGTTGAAACAGCAAACATAAAATAGTGTTCTTCTACCGATCCTTATGTATGGAAGCGAATCATGGAACTGGAATAAGATGGATAAAAGTAGAATAGCAGAAGAATTAAGATCTCTTTTACGAATGAAATTTATAAGAAGTGAATGCAGTGAGAATGAAAGTGCTATGAACAAAATAATGAAAGGAACATTAAGATGGTTTGGATACATGGAAAGAGTGAATGAAGAAAGAATGGTGAAAAATTATATTTTAACGATTTAAATGGAACTAGAAATATAGAAAGACTGAGGAAAACGTGTCACTCTCTTCATTCATTCTTTCCATGTGTCCAAACCATCGTAACGACCCTTTCATTATTTTGTTCATAACACTTTCATTCGTACCGCATTCACTTCTTATACTTGCATTTGACACTCTATCATTTCCAGATTTAGCACTCATTCGTCTTAGAGATTTCACTTCTACTGCATTTATTCTACTTTCATCCTGATTTTCCAATTCTATGCTTCACTTCCATACATAAGGGTCAGCACAAGAACACCATTACTTTTTATTTATTTTTAATATTTATATCTCACGATATATAATATTATATTAAAAATATATAAAATTGATAGTGATATTTAAAATACATAAATAAATGAAATAACACACGTGAGGAGTCGGAGAAATCGACGTGAGAAAAGTACGAGTATGTCAGAAATGAGAAGTGTGTGGTGATCCATTATTGTCAGTGACCTCTGTTTTTTCTTTCACCGTATCGTTTCTGACTGTCTCTTAGGCTTATTCCTAGCATGGCTCTTTGGGTCACTCGTAGTTTCTCGGCACTTTTGGACAATGTAACAGTTTCAAGACCATAAGTACCAACTGGCGGAACGCAGGCTTCATAGGCTTTTCGTTTCAGGTTGATCGGTATTTTCCGGTTTTTAAGGATGTAACTCATGTTTCCGAAAGCTGCCCAGCTTAGTCCAATTCTTCTTTTTAGCTCTGCGGTTTGGTTATCTCGGCCCAATCGACTGGGCCGAGATATATGACTTATTTTTCTCCAAATTACCTACGAAAAAAATACTTTATATTATGTATAAATTAATATAATATGAAAGCAAAAATAGCCATTCACAATGAAGTTTTAGTATCAACCATGATTCATGGAACTGGCAAAAGAAAGATGAGAGCAGAATAAATGCAGTAGATATGAAATCCCTTGGACGTAAGTATGGTAAAACGATGTACGACAAAATTTCAAATGCTGATTTAAAAAAGAAATGTAGAGCAGAAGAAATTATGAAAGGACGTGTGCAAGGCATAGATAAAGAAAGAATGGTTAAGAAAGTACTTATACATTAAGGACGCGAATGGAGTACGGAGTCGTAAAAGACAGAGTCGGCCATGTTAAGATTCGGAAGAATCGATATGCGTGTATGACTTGCTGTATGGATGTGGAGGAAACTTGAGAGGTGTGTCAGGATCGAATGAAAACAGCGCGATGATTTGTTGTTGATGTCCACATGATTTTATGGCTTCGACCGGTTTAGGCAGTTCGCTGCCATTTTCTGGTTCATCTATTCTCCCAGAAGATGGTAGCAAGCTGCCAAAACCGGTCGAACCCATAAAATCAAGTGGAATTAAACTTAATATACCATAATTGCGTAGATTTTAAGAGGTTGGCAGCAATATGTTTTGTGTGATTTCTCCTTCTCGATCGACGTTTCGAAGATCGTTGGAGTCTCCATCTTCAGGGTAATGTGGTGGTGGTAAGCCACTAACCACCATCACAGTAAGCAGCTTACCCTGAAGATGGAGACCGCAATGATTTGCGAAACGTCAAAATCACACAAAACATATTAATTTACCATGGTATATTAATGGTATGTTAATGATATATTAATGGTGTATTAATCGTATATTAATGGTAGGTATATTAATTGTATATTGGGGTTCAAAAGGGTAGTAGGGCTACGATGGGGTATGTTTTGCTGGAAAGCATGCCTCTACAAAATGTCGTAAGGCGCCATGTTGCATTTACAACAGCAACACTACTATCAAGTCCAACTCTCTAGCGTTCACGAGATGTATTTTAAAGACCCTGCGAACCCCGGGCACTGTGGCACATATTACTAAGTGCCAAAGCAGATAGAGAGAGGACGAATGGCGAGCTTCCAGTGCCATAAAACTGGATACACCCAGCTAAGGGAAGGTAACCCCGACAGAAAATCCTCCAGAGAAGGCAAGGGGATACCACTCTGAATATTTTTCCCCGGGTCATCACTTGGCGATAGTCAACGTTAGTGAGACCTGACAGGACACAGAGAGAAGAAGAAGACTGGTATATTAAAGGTATATTAATGGTATGTTAATGGTATATTAATGGAATGTTAATGGTATATTAATGGTATGCTAATGTTATATTTATGGTAATATAATGGTACATATATCGCACCGTGAGTGTAAAACCGAAACAAGTGCAAATATACAGTTTGGAGATATGGGAGTTTAAAGATTTCATATTGCTTGGAAAAACTTTTTTTTTTTTTTAAACCAATGATTTTCAGTTTAAAGTAATATACCTATAAACCGAAAATCATTGGTTTAATTAAAATAAAAACTGTTTTTCCTAGCAATATGAAGTCTTTAAACTCCCATATCTCCTAACTGTATATTTGCACTTGTTTCGGTTTTACACTCACGGTGCGATATTAATAGTTTTAAAAGATTTTTTTATTAAAAAATATATATATACGAGTATATATAATTTTCAATGAATTTCTACCAAAAATTAACTTTTTTAAGATTTTAAAATTACTCATCTAAACCGGACATATGGAGAACCTTGAAAATTGAGATAATACAATGTTAATAACGGTTTTTATTAGTGTGTATAATTTTATAAGTTATGACAAACAAGCAAAAAATGTGCATCTCAAATCGCGTGCTAGACAGACAGCCATGTATGTTACAAGATCTCTGATTTTAGATTTCGTACGAGACCAGCTTAGTTTGAGCTGGCTTAGTTTTACAGGATTTGTGTGCCAGTGTGCAATCATGTCAGTGTTTACGGCGTCATATATCTCACATATTATAGTCATACGCGGATAAAGCAGAAACAAGCGAGTATTTAAGTGAGAAAAACCAACGTAAATAATAATTCTAATGGATCGTGCGGTATTTTCGTGTTATTTTACTTGAAATGTAAAGAGAAGAATTAAATGAACACTTCTGGTGGACGTTGACTCTATATGAAGTTACTTTAAGTTTAATTTAGTACCTACTTATTTTGAAATATTTATACCTCAGGGAGTATAATTACTATCCTTTTTTGTACCCCTCACTATTTCTCACAAGAAGGTTGGGTTTCAACCCTCTTTTTATTATTATTATTATTTTGTTGAATCGCTCTTAACATCATGACAGCATGAGCCAAATCGATGTAAAGGGTATTATAGTGATTCTCCTGACATGTGATAGGTAGCTAATATATCGCCATTTTATTGTCACGTGAATTCTACACCAGACCAAAGACAGTGTGACAATCACACTGCCCTCGCCGGGAATCGAACCCGGAACCTCCGGGGTGGCAGTCAATGCATTTACCACTCGGCCACGAAGGTCGTTGTCGAAAGTCTCCGTATATATATATTTTTAAATTAATATACGGAGGTATTTGCAATCTTCATACTGATAGAACTAAAATACGTCCCTCACAGCTATAGCAGAGCAAGGAGCCATATTTTATTTTATGCCCCAAATTGCCGCACATAGGCGCTTCGAAGTTCCCCTGTATTGAAAGGGATTCGTCTTTTAAATCAGGTGGCAAAGGAGACAGACTTCTTAGTATGCAATTATAGCGAATTCGTGAATACCCTTACGCTAAGAGCAACAACTGGCATAGGTATTTATATTCACATGGTTCTACGAATATTTCCTTTGATGTTCCTTTATTCACCCTTTACGCTCGCTCGGATCGATTTAGCTCGCGCTTTAATGATGTAAGGAGCTTTTCAACAAAATAATAATAATATTATTACTAATTGTGAGCGTGAAGCAGTTTTTCGAAGCCGAGTGGTCGAATCTGTCAATTTATTGAATCTAGAACCTTTCAAAATTCGTTTTATTTTAAAATATTTTGAGTAACTAACTAACTAAAAATTTAACTAACCATCACCCCGTTTATTCGGAGGGGTGAACAGAGCGGATGGACCGCCATACCGTTCTGTCCTGACATACCTCTCTAGATTTCTCCACATTCATACATCGTAACATGCACGCTTGTCGATTTTTTCGACTTCGAATGTGGCCGCCTTTCAGTATTTGATTAATTTGGTCATTCCATGTTTTCCTTGGCCTTCCACGGCTTCTCTTTCCACTCACACTGCTTGTATACATCATTTTAACCATTCTTCTCTCGTCCATTCCATTATGGCATGCTAGAGGCCTTCTTGTCGTATTACATGGCCGATCCATCTTGCACGCCTTTCTGACAAGGTCCTGAGCAGGTGCCTTCCTCCTTCGATTCTTTGGAGAACCTCCTCATTCGTGATGTGGTCTCTCCAGGAAATTCCTAATAGTCTTCTATAGGACTACATCTCAAAAGCCTCTAGTCTCCGTTTATCTCGCAGCCGTACATCAAGATACTCCATACATAGGTCTTGATGAGGAGTATTCTTAGTTTTAGGTCTATATTTTTCGATTCTGTTATTTTCTTTATGATTATTTTATTCGATTAATATGATTAAATGCATTAAGTGCACCATCTAAAAAGAACATTTTGTGTTAAATTATTTTTATTTTGTTATTTTATTTTATATCATTGTATTTTATATTATTTGTTTTAGATTTATTTTGTGGGTGTTGGACGATCGAAGTGTGCGCGGGAGATGCCTATTGGTGGCGATGAGGTTCGCAACCCATCACACGAAAAGAGAAGGATGGAGGAGTGCCGCATCAGTAAAAGTGTGACAGTCCATTCTTTCTGTCTACCCTTTCGGGGAGACGGCGTGATGGTTAGTTAGTTAGTTAGTTAATTAATATGATTATCATTAAAACCTCACCTATTCGATCATTAAAACCTCACGTTGGGGGTAGAAGCACATGGACTTCGACTACAACCAGCTGGTATAGCCAAATATAATGATGAATGTAGGAATTTGTTTATCTTTATGTGAAAAGAATGGTACGATACACATCTATCGCGATGGAAGCCGCGGGCTAGATTACTATTATCTCCGGACGGCTCGCACCAACGGAACATCATTTTATATCGGAGCGTTATTAACAGGGGCATAATTTATATCTTGAGGAAAACTTCATGAGAAGCAGCCTTTATCTTGTCCAGAGATAATAAAACATTACAAGTACCAGTCCGGTGGAATGCATTGTTCAGTCGGCTAGTGATTTTTGACATAGTTAGTTCGCTGACATTGTAAACATGACGGAACCTGATAAAAAAGTACCGATCAGTGATGAAGCCCCCGAAACGGACGCCCCTGGTAATTATTACATTTTTAATATTTTCCACTTAACACTATTACACAATTAACTAAAGAAAAATCTTTATATTATAATGCAATTTTGTTTTATTACGCTCGTTCTTCTAGTTTTCGACAGATTTCTCCAGCTTGAAAAACACGAAATCGGTTAAAACTAGAAAAATAAGTAGAATAAGATATTTAATAAACAAAAATAACAAAAAATATATATTATGTATTAAAATATGCGTATATTTAAAATATCTGTTGTTTCAAAGAATCTCCATTAATTTGAATCCGTTTTGAAAATTCTTGTATTTTCACAACACTTTTTTTACACTTTTCACAAACGCGTTTCGGGCTGCAGACGCGCTTACTCAGTGTAGATTTATTTTACAAATTTGTTTATAATTTCTACACTGCGGAAGGTCATTTGCGGTCCGAAACATGCGTGTGAAAAGTGGAAAAAAATGATGTGAAAATAAAGCGTTTTTCAAATGTGAATTCACATAAAAAATCACAACTTTAGTGGGGATAATTTTTCAATAATGAAGAATTATCCCCACTAAAGTTTCGGATTGTTTCTTTGTTCATTTTCTAATGTGTTAACTGCGTACTCATGTCGATCATACATTTAATTTTGAGTATCATATTATCATATACAGTGAAACCTCTATCTATCGTTTTTGAAGGGATCTATTGAAATAAACTATGGATGCGGGAATACAGAAAACAAAACATATTCAGATTTAAATGTTTAATATGTACCTATATATTCTAAAAAAATACATCGCACGCTTAATAGAACACTGGCTTAACTCAAAAAAGCAAGTTTTGCTCAATCTGACATAATAACAAAAACAGTCGAAAAACACGTACGAATAAAAAAGACCGATATAGTGTAATGGAGGTCAATTGGCGGAATTTTGACTTAATTTTAACGCGAAACGATGGATAGCGTTAACACAAACCTCTGTATAATGTTAACTGAATTATGACTTAAACCATAATCGGTCAGTTTACTATTAAGCGTGCGACATGTTTCCGGTATAAATCAATTTGATTACATCAAATTGTTGGAACAAAATGACAAAAGGAATCTGCACGGAGACAAAAAAAATATTCTTCGTATTGTATATAATCGTTCATCGTCATTGGTTTTTTAGGCTTATGGTGTTACAAATAAAAAAATTTCGTCATTATTTATCGAAGGTACATTAAAAATGTGTTTAATCTTTCTAACATCGTGCATGCTTCTGAAAATGAAGGTCCCTTCAGTCCCGTCTGTCCAGACGGTTGGTCCTCTTCATCGACATCAACCTCTTCTTCAGTCTCCTTTAAGCTTAGGTCACACGTTTCTATCGTTTCAATCCCACATGTTGGGTAACAAAACTATTAAAGTGAATTCGTAAAAAAAAACAATATTATGAAAGTAGGGGGTCTGCACAAAATAAAAGAAATCATCAGGGGGTATGCGGGACATATAAGTTTGGTAACCACTGATGTAGACAATCAAAAATATACCGTACTTGTAGATAAGTGACATATAAAATTAGAATTTTGAAAAATAAGAAAAACAATGGTAAGGACATTAGATACGATGATGAAATATTATATACTTTTTACATAATTGGTAATGACGAAACAAATCTAACATACAGCAGATTTTAATCCACAAACTAGTAAAGTCGATTTTTCTGGCTCCTCACGTGGCCGATATTTAATAGCGGATTGATTTGATCATTCCACGTTTTCCATGGGCATCTATCTCTTGTTCCATTTACATCGTTAACATATACTTTCTTTCACATTCTTTCTTTTAATGTGTCCAAATCATCTAACACCATATTAACAAAGGTTTATCCTAAAAGCCAAGATGCCAATGCATAATAGTGTTCTTGTGCCGACCCCGATGTATGGAATTGAAGCATGGACGGGCTATTAAGATACTTACATCTGAAGATGAAAGTCATCTCGAAAACATTGTCGTGTATTCATATTTTTATTACTATTTTATATTCTTCTTCGTCAGCCTTCATCGGTCCACTGCTGGACATAGGCCTTTTCCCTTTCTTCCTCTCGTCTCTATCTCCTGCCAGCCGCAGCCAGATTTTCACCCCCACGGCATTAATTTTGTCGGCCCACCTTTATTGCGGCCTGCCGACGCTTCTCCTATTCTCCCATGGTCTCTACCTTATTATTTTATTATTTAAAGTGGGATATTATAGGGATATGCGAAACAAGATTGAAGGCAGAAGAAGCAGTTACTATTTTATAAAGATATTTAATAAATTAAAGTTTAAAATATACATTGTTATGTTTCAAATTACAATTTACAATGGAATTCCACAGTGTTAACGCCTCAACTTTAAATAAGTCATTATAACTTATTAGCTGTACCCGGCCACGCGTTGCTATGAATCTAGTTAAATTGAAATGAATTAAAGAATCACACATTTATAATATGTTAAGTTCCACAATTTTTGTGAACACACAATATTTTTTGTTCTAAAAATAATCTCTTAGGCAAACGTGTTCCCTTCCTCAGTGAACTAAGGTTTTGGTTGTTCAAATAAAATATATATTTGTTTTAAATATATATATTTTTAAATGTAATATTCCCAATATTTTAAAGTTTTTAAACCTTCACTGAAGTTATATTAATCTTCTTCTTCTTCTTCTGTTTCTTCTGCTTTATTTAGGACTGTGTCCAGTTATTTCTCGGAGCCTGTTCCTGGGATGCAGATGTCCAACTATCTCGCTATCTTTTAGGTGGTCTTCCTGCAGGTCGATTTCCTGTTGGTACTTTATTTGCGGCTATATTCATCACTCTTTCAGAACATGCTCTTTCCACATGATCTCTCCAGTAGCGTCTTCTCAGTCTTCCCCATCGCACGACATCTTCCACATTGCAGATCTTTCTTATTTCAGAATTTCTTATTCTGTCTCGTTCCCCCAACGGATCGGAGAGTCTTCATTTCTGTGGTTCTTAGGAGATTTTTTGTTCTGATGGTGTCAGCTCTCGTTTCTATTCCATATGTCATTATAGGACGTACGCATGTCTTGTAGATTCGAATTTTACTCTCCTTTAGCATATTTTTATTTTTCCAAATAGCATTCGTCAAGCAGCCAGCCACAACGGCGGCCCTGTATGTTGTCATATAAATGAACAGTGTAAATATCACTGAGATCTGTCAATTGGTTTCCGAGTCTATTGAGTTCAAAGAAGAAAAGAAGAAGACGACCCTTCATATTCCCATATATATATATATATATAATAATAATATGTATAGCTATATATATATATATATATATATATATATGTATATATATATATATATATATATAATATATATATATGTAGATATTATATATGTATATATGTATGTATATATATATATATATATATATATATATATATAATATATATATATATATATATATATATATATATATATATATATATATATATATATATATATACATATATGTAATAATATATATATATATTATATATATATATATATATATATATATATATATATATATATATATATATATATATATATATATATATATATATATATATATATATATATATACTATATATCTTAATTATGTTTATTTGTAAAACGGCTAACGAATTGTGTGCTATTAAGCCAGCTAAGTCGTGAGTGCCGTGTGTATGAAGAGGCAATTACCGGTTAAATCCGAACATTAATAAATAAAAAAACGAGCTATTCGTGTCCACAATATTCTACGAGCAACATTACTAGATGAAAAGTAGTAATCACAAGGGGTTTTAATGGAATGTTTACTCTGCGATAAGAGTCCAATAATCGACAGGTATTTTACCAGCGGTAACAATTGTCTTTATATTGCATTTTCACAATATACGATGGCCCGCGCGTCACATGCGCTGGCATGCTGATAACAATCTCCTCGTTCATCTGTTCCATGGAACACTTTCAAATTTCACATACAAATTGTATCACAACCGCCCACGAAAAACCCTTTGCCGCCCACGAAGGATGAAAGTCTACTTTCATAATAAATGGAGTATAAATGAGATCTCTTAGACGCATGTGAGGAAATCTGTGTATGATAGAGTGTCGAATGAAAATGAATCGTGTTTTTCAGAAGTAGCACACATCCAGTAACCTCAACTTTACAAGACGGACAAAAAACTGTTTGGTACAAAATTTTCCTACAATATACTCGTATATACGAGTATTATAATGTTCACTGATACCCAGCTGATCAATGATTGACTGTTTAGATCTTCTTCTTCTTCTTCCTCAGCCTATTCCCTTCCACTCCTGGACAAAGGCCTCTTCCATTCGCTACCATGTCACTCTGTTCTGTGCAGACTGCATCCAGGTTACTCTGACGTGTCTGTTCAGATCATCCTTCCACCGTAGTTGCGGTCACGCTGCACTTCTCTTTGCCGTCCACGGTCTCCAAGTCAGCAGTCTTCTTGTCTATTTTTCATCTGAGCTTCTGGCTGCGTGATGTGCACATTGCCATTTTAGAGTCGCCACCCGGTGGATGATATCAGTGACCTTTGTTTTTTTCTCACCGTATCGTTTCTGACTCTGTCTCTTAGGCTTATTCCTAACATGGCTCTTTGGGTCACTCGTAGTTTCTCGGCACTTTGTTTGGACAATGTAACAGTTTCAAGACTATAAGTATCAACTGGCAGAACGATCATAATTATAAAATAATAATGTAACTTGCACGATATGAAGTATAATTTTTATGTATTATAATAAAACAGTACAGTGATTTTTTTTAAAGAACTACTTCCAATATCATCTTTATTTTGTCAGCGGCCGGTTTCATCAAGCTCGCTGTCGAAATAAACATCAAAAGGGAAATAATGTTTCAAGACCATAAGTACTAACTGGCAGAACGCAGGCTTCATAGACTTTTCGTTTCAGGTCGATCGGTATTTTCCGGTTTTCCGGCTTTGCTCTTAGGAAAAATTAATTTCATGCATTGTTTTCTAATTAATTTTATATATTTTTTTAGGGTTAATAAATTTAATTTATGAAATCTATTTATTTTACTTTTGATGAGACTTTTCTTGGCGGCTTATTGACTTTCTTCCGCTTGCACTATGTCTCTACTTGTCTTTTATTTCATTTTTCACACAACGGAAATTGTTAGCTAAAATATTAAGCTGTGTTTATAAAATGTAAAATAAAATACGCAAACATCTCTTGGTGATACTGTGATTCCGAGTATAGAAGGATGTGCATTCGTTTTGTATCTCAAATGCGTGCTGACAAATTGACGGACAGAGACAACGCATTAAAAACCCTCAAAGTTTTGTGCTTGACGATGCGTTCAAGTTTACAGAGGAAACTAGCGCAAAACAATATAGACTGTAACGCACCTAGAGTTAGGGAACTATTCATCTGTCATTATAATGTTCATAGGGGTAACACTTTTCATGACATTCAGGTCAAATTGATTAATACAAGTTTCACTTCAAAAGATTTTAACTACCGTAAAATGTTACTACACTATCGCCCCCATGGAAGGCACTAACGTCCCCTGGGGATGGTAGGCCTCCGTTGGAAACCAATTATAGCTTCTGTTTTCTAAGTACGAAATAATCTTTCCCGATGGTCAATATGGGAGTATTTTTTAAATGAATTTTCCAAATCGAAAATAAATAATGAAAATGCAGAAAATACGAGATTAAACAAATTCCTTGAGTTGGACTAGGTTTGGCAGCGTTTGAAAAATTAGATTAATTTAAGGCCAAAAATGTTCCCATGAACCTCAAAATAAAAGTCAATGAGGCAAGCATCCTCCCAGTAATTACGTGTGGACTAGAAACACACTTACACATATAAGGGTTCCCACCACATACCCGAGGCTGATATAGGGCGCAGTGGCACCCTTTCGTCAGCTTCGCTCGTGCATTTCCTAGGCCTGTTCCCCGTCCATATAGGACTTACATTTGATATTGTAATTACCATAAACAAGCTGAAATGTGCACAAGGGGCTCTAGAAAGACATAAGTCTGCACCAAAATACCCAATACCAAAATCAGACGCCGGACAAAGTTTGCCGATGTGATGGACCCAGTTTCGGTACTCCCATAGAAGCCCAGAAGCCCGACATGTGTTAGAAATTTTGAATCAAATCTATTTATTCCTCTTCTGGCTTACAGAGGTTGAGCTTTCGTGGCTATTCCTTTTATGTCTGGTGGGAACATTCTTGGAAGGTGATTTGTTGGGTTGTTGATTTATGCGGGAGCATGATTACTTAAATTTGGGGGCTTCGATTCAAAATTTCTTACGCACCTCGGGCTTTTGGGCTTCTATGGGAGTACCACTGGATGGACCGTGTTGTCAAACTGAAGTGAAAATGAGCAGGACATGTCGCCAGACAGGGGACAGATAGATGGGATAGAGTCTCGATGTGGAGACCATAAAAAGGAGAAAGAGGCTCCTGACGATCCCCAAAAGATGGGCTGACGACATAATTCCAGTCGAGAGAAGAAAATTAATGAGAGTCGTACAGGATAGAGAAACGTGGAGAATGTTTGAAGAGAATTACATCGAGTAGTACAGAGTTGGCTAGGGAGATGAAGAATGAGAATCTAATCCCTAAAAGGCCTCATTGTTTTTGGCACGTATGTGTGCGTCTATATAAAAATGACATTGTAGAAATATCATATTATACAATTATATAACTGACTCGAAACTGATTTCTTATAACCAGCAATATATTTTTACAATAACCATTGTTATCGGGAAAACAATCGATAAAGTATATTGTGTTATTAAGTAATTACATAGTTGATTGATTGTGTGTGGTATTTTAGAAATAAATTTCTGTTTTATCAAAGAATTATTGAGTTTATTGTTGCTCTAGCAATGATGTAAAGCTCCATGTCAAAGCACATACCGCATTTTGCGGAAGATAAGACGCATCAGACTATAAGACGGATCGCAACAATCAATTTTAGAAAGAAATAAACATGTTTTGACTGAAAAAGACCGAGAAAAACGTGGCACGATCGAATAAATCAAATATTGAATGTCGGCCACGTGAGGAGTCGTGTAAATTGACTTACATGCATGACACGATGTATGAATGTTGAGGATGTTGGGGAAGCGAGTAGACGGTGTGATGGTTGGTTAGTTAGTTATTAATATATAAATAAAATGAACATAATTGTCGATTAATTGAAAGGACCCGACAGGGCACTTGAAGAAGAAGAAGAATTGAAAGGAAATGAGAAAAGGAAACAGATGAAATATATTAATTGGTTATTTTTTTGGTGCATATATTTATGTAACTCTCTTTACTAATTTATGCATATTATGGCCAAACATAAAATATTATTGATTTCCAAGAAAGTAGAGATTTTTAATTATAGGAAGTAATTTTGAAACAGTTAGAATAACACTTTTTGGTGGTAACACGTGGTATTGGTTATAGAAAGCAACTTGATTTGCATTCATCATTTGAAAAAAAATACACCGCCGCACTGTTTTTTCCTGACATACTCTCGATTCTTCAACAATCAAATATCGTGTCATGCACGCACGTTGATTTCTATGACACCTTTAGATATTAAATATTTGATAGATTTGATCGTGACACGTATTCCTTAGTCTTTCTTGTTCTTTTTTAAATTTGTTTACATAATAAATATATAATTTTTGTATCATTATTTCTTCATTAATTCTTTATATTACTCCAAACCATTAATAACGGCTCTTTCATTATTTTGTTCATAACACTTTAGTTCGCACTGCAATCACTTCTTATATTTGCATTTGACACTCTATCAAATCCATATTATGACACATTCGTCTAAATAATCTAATTTCTACAGCATATTTTTTTTATCCTTTTAATCTTTATAAATAAATAAAATATTTTAACATTTTTTTTAGATTATTAAGATTATCATAAGATTTAATCTCTTGATGGAAATTAAATTTAAATAATAATAAATTAAAACAATGTTTTTAACTATGTATAATGATGTTTTTAACGATGTTTGTAACGTGATCTAGGGGATAGAACGCTTGGCTCCTGATCCAGGGGACATGGGTTCAAGCCTGGACACGACCAGATTCCTTCTTCATAATAATGAGCTATTTTCTGCTCACATTGAAGATTGTAATATAAATTCTAATATCATTGATGTAAATCCTTGATGTTAGTCTTTTAAAAAAAAAACTTCTTCCACTTTTGTCTTTATTTCGACAACGACCGATTTCACTGGACTCGCTGGCATCAACAGACTGATACAGTCTCCTGGTGCCAGACGAAACCGGTCGTTGTCGAAATAAAGTCAAAAGTGGAATTAGTTAAAAAAACAGTTTTTTTATTATTATTATTTAAGATTATTTTTTACACAACCTTACACGAGTAGGTACTTACCAAAATCACAATAATATTTATTGCGAATGGACTCATTAAAAACATTTAAAAAATAGTGATAACAGTAAACAATGAGATCGCGAGGCAATGTGATAATTAAATAGATCAGATGTAATCAATCGATTAATCTATAAGTGCGCGGACAAAGACAAAATACTGACATTTTAAACTTATATAAAGCATTTAATTCGCATATCAAATCATACATTGACTTTTGTTATGAACGAAAATAACTGGATAACTTAGATTTTCTCCTGTGCAACGCATGGCAGAAGAATGATTAAGTAGGACAAATGCCGTAAGAATGAGATCACTGAGATGAATGTGCCGGAAAACTATGTACTATATAATATAGAACGACGAAATAAGGAAGAAATGTTTGTCGTTTAGTAGAAATAGTGATTGAAGAAATAATAATAATGAGTGGTAGGTACAGAGAATGATGACAGCGAAATCTGCAGAGCGACTGGATACTTTTGAGAGAAGGGTGCTGCGCAGAATTCTGGGACCTGTGAATGACGGTGAAGGCTGGAGAGTGCGGCATAATGACGAGCTGTACAATATTTACAAAGCTCCCAGTCTCTCCACACAGGTCAGACTGAATAGACTGAGATGGGCCGGTCACGTGCAGAGGATGCCGTCATCGCGAACCCCAAAAAGATTGCTGGAGTGGCACCCAGGTGGTAGAAGACCAATTGGACGACCAAGGCTGCGATGGGAGGATGAAGTTGGGAGAGATGGAACAAGATTGTTAAGAGTGTCAGATTGGAGGGTCGAAGCGGAGGACAGGAGGAGTTGGAGGCGAAGAATACTGGAGGCTAAGGCTCGATATGGGTTGTAGGGCCATCGAAGAAGAAGAAGAAGAAGGTACAGAGAATGGACCGCCACACTACTATTTAAAGATACACCTCCCTAGATTCCACCACATTCATACATCGAGTTAGGATACGCGCACGTCGATTGTTCTCGATCTGACAACGTCGATTTGCATTTTTTTTATTAATTAGGTTATGCAATTTTTTCCTCGATCTTCCTCGAGGCTGTATTTCATTGACATCATTGACATCAATTTTTATCCATTCGTTCCATATGTCCAAACGCATTGATCCTTTCACAATTTGGTTTATAACACTTTTTTCAGCATTTGAAATTTGTTGTTATAAAGTTTTACCATATAATATGTCCAAGGGATTTCATCTCTACCGTATATATTCTGCTCTCATCCTTCTTCTGCCAGTTCTATTTAGCATATTTGTAATACTCGTAGAAGATGGCAGCGAGCTGCCGAAAATGGTCTAAGATACAAATATTAGTTTAGTATTAATTGTTTCTTGAACAATGATGTAAAAATCCATATTAAATAATTAACATAAATAAAAACGTTTGTCTTCTATGAATTTAATTCAGTTTTTTTTATGGAATGACATGTTTCGCCCTTCTAAGGCATTATCAAATGCATTTGATAACGGTTTAGAAGGGCGAAACAAGTCATTTCATAAAAAAACTTAAAACTCTTTGAAGACAAACGTTTTTATTTGTATTTATTAGTTTAGTAGATTTCAACTAAATATATGTTTAAAAAAGATTTATTTTTAAATTTAGTTTTATTTTCGCTATTTGTAACGAGCGTTCAATTGTAAGAAGAAGAAACGCATGCGTACAACGTTGTCCTTGCGATATTGACAAGAGTTGATTTAATTAAATTAGATTACGTTTTTGAAAAATATATGAAATCAGTGTTTATTGTATGAAAAATTAATTCCCGGGATTAACACTCGAACGGAGGATTTCACGCTTGTCAGCCTAATCCCGGCAGATTGTTTATCAAATGTTGACGTCATCCCATATTGATTGATTAAAAATAAATTCATAATCTTCCTAGAAGGTGGTACAATAGATGCATTAAACATTAATCGGTCATCAAATTATAAAATAAGCTTAATTTTAAATTCCGAATTTCCCATCTAATAAATTAGCGTTATCTCACTCTTAGATATATAATACAAAAATTCCAAATTTGATTTAATGCATACTCATTGCCATGAATTATTTAAGTAAACTAGAACACTTTAACAGGTAAAGGCGTTAACACTGTGGAATTCCATTGTAATAACCTCGGAGTTGAATTAACAACGCTGCTTTCTTTTCTTATCTATATTTTGCCATTGTGGTGAAAGGTTTAACTGACTTTGTGTAGTTACCAGGAGCGTCGGGTGCTATGGTAATACTACACCTGAAGGTACCTTCCTTGCACCCAAATGGTAATTGAAATAAAATTCTTCTTCTTCTTCAAGTGCCCTGTCGGGTACCCCCAACGTTGGCGATCACCTCGGCGAACCTGTCCCTGTCCTGCGCCGCTTGGAACAGCCCCTCCACACTTCGAATGCCGGTCCACTCCCTCACGTTTCGCAGTCAGGACATTTGTCTCCTTTCGGGCCCTCGGCGTCCCTAAATTTCCCCCTCCAATATCAGTTGGAGAAGGTGGTACTTTTCCCCACGCAGTATATGACCCAGATGTGAGATCTTTCGAACCTTGATAGTTGATAACAATTCCCTGTCAACTCTAGGTCGCCTCAAGACTTCGGTATTGGTAACCATGTCCGTCCAGGGAACTCATTCAGCATTCGGCGATGGAGCCACATTTCAAATGCTCATTGAGTTAACTTTCAGGGTCCAAGTTTCACACCCGTTCAATAAAATAGCATTTGATCATTCTCTGGCGGAGTTTCAAGTTTACGTTATCATTTCAGAAGAGTGATTTCATTTTATTGAACGTAGCTCTTGCTGCCTCAATTCTGCATTTTATCTCTACATCTGGCTCAAGAGATTGCGTTAGTATGCTGCCGAGACATTTAAATGTTTCCACCCTTTCAACGTTACAGCCGTTCAAATGCAATACTGATCCACTGTAGTCAATAAATATTTGGATTTGTTTACATAAAATTAATTTAAACAAATCCACAGGGTAGGTGGAGACTTTCATAAAGAAACTGAACTAACCAACTAACTATCCATCACGCCGTCTTCCCGAAAGGCAGAAATAGTGGACTGCCACACTTTTCTTTCTTGAGATACTTCTCTCGATTCCTCAATATTCATATATCATGCACGCACGTGGATTTCTCCGATTCTTCACGTGGCCAATATTTGATTTATTTGATCGTTTAAAGAAACCGGAGTGAAAATATTGACACATCGATTTACATCTTTATTGTACATCAATTGAAACCGCCAATCGCATAAACAGTATGTCTTTAAGGCGGCGTGAATGTAATGTTGATTTTTACATATGAATAACAAAGCTTGTCGATATAATGGGCCGCGTTGTCAAACTGAAGTTTCCAATGGGAAGGACATGTCGCCAGACAGGGAAAAGAGAGATGGGCGCCAGAGTCTTCACGTGGAGACAGTGGGAGGAAAAAAGGACTATCGGTCGACCCCAAAAAATATGGGCTGACGACCTAATTCCAATTGGGTGAAGAAGTTAGATGAGAGTCACACAGGATAGAAAAAAATGAAGAACATTTGAAGAGGCCTACATACAGTAGTGGTGAGACAGGTAGAGAAAAAAAAAATAAGTCGAATTAAATGTGGTACTACTCGTATTTTCGATTATTCTGAAATATCCGTTGCCGAACGTTTTATTCATTTTTGCCATTTAAATAATTGATTTTGTTATCTCTGTCGGGAATTTAACTCTCAAAATAAATTGATCATTGAGGTCGTATCTTAAGCGATAAAAATCCCACGTTATCGTAATCTACAAAAATGTGTAAAGTCATCTATAGGCAAAATCAAAAGCTAATTATTAATGGAATTTGTGATAGAAGTGTTTTTATTTTATTATTATTAATAATTTTTGGAAATCTGATATGCATAATCTTAAATAAAACTATTATTATTGGGTATAAGCTTGACGGAAAGAGTCAGAAATGAGGATATAAGAGCCAGGACAAAATTCTCCGACGTCATCAAGTTGGCCGCAACCCTTAAGTGACGTTGGGTGGGATACCCAGATGAAAAGTGGATAAGACGACTGCTAATTGCGTAGCTTTTCACGGTTGGCAGCAATATGTTTTGAATTAAGTCGACGACCGACGTTTCGGAGATCGTTGCAGTCTCCATCTTCAGGGTAATGTGGTTTGATGATGGAGAAAGACGGAGACTGCAACGATCTCCGAAACGTCGGTCGAGAAGGAGAAATCACACGGTGTTACCCAAAATCACACAAAACATAAGACGACTGCTGTGCTGGTGCCTGAGAACGGCAAAACGTGGAGTTAGGAACCCAGTTGCGTTGCATGACGATATCCGGAAGAGTGGATGGATGCGAACTGCTCAGGATAGAAGGAAGTGGGAAAATAAGAGGTCGATAAGAGACGGTCATAACAGACTGAAGTGAACTGATACCAATTATTTGACTGCACACTTAGCTAGCTGCACTAAAAGGGTTAAGTTACATTATGGTTCATTAATATTAGAAGGTATCAAGTAACTTAACCCAATTACCGCGGGTAACTCACCCGTGAGTCCACTTTGCTCCACGGCGACACACCCGTGAGCCGGAAAGTTTATTTCGCTATAATGCACAAGGTGTTTGGCTGGTCGAATGTTTGTTTAGAGTGCGCAATAAGTATACAATACAGTAGATAAAATCCCTCAGCTCCCCTGGAAGAATCAATTAATGGTCGCCCGAAGTCTTTATTGAGTCGAGTATTTAGAAAATGATTTGAAACATAATTTTTTTTTTTGGTTGAACGCGACTCTTCAATATTTAGTGATCTTTGGTGACAAATTCAATTTGTGTCAAAGAAATCATCAATTAGTGAAATAATTAAATTGTCGTTATCATTATCTTCAGTTATATTACTTATAATAACGCATCAGCGTCATCAGCTCGACTACTTATAATTATATACAAATTTACTACGTCCATTCGATGATTATTTTGATTATTTTTTTTACAAACCATACTCTGAATGTAAAACAGGTATTAGGTGCATTGATATTCAAATTCATGCTCTTTATTTGAACAAATTTGAATATGTAAATCAACAATTTGGAACATTACTTAAATCTGGAAACATATGATCATGCTCCACACTATAAAGCCGAAGAATATTTGGAGTAAATAATTCCCATAAAATATAATAAAACTTGCATAAAACCCATATGTATGGAAGGGAAGCATGGAACTGGCAGAAGAAGGATGAGAGCATAACAAAAGCGGTAGAGATGAGATTCCTAATACGTATGTACGAGTATGTAGAACGATGTACAGCAGAATCTTAAATGCTCAGATATGAAAGGAATGTAGAGCGGAAGAAGGTATTATGAAACTATGAAAGGATCGCTGCGTTGGTTCGGACATATGGAGCGCATGCATTGAGAAAGAATGGTTAAGAAAGTATACGTAAACGATGTAAATGGAGTACTGAGTCGAGGCAGACCGAGGAAAACATGGCATGATGAAAATTAATCAAATTTTAAAGGTTGGTCATGTTAAAAGTCGGAAGAATCGATGTGCGTGTATGACTCGTTGTATGAATGTGGAGGAAGCTAGAGAGGTGTGTAAGGATAGTGTGACGGTCTATTCTATCTGCCTACACCTGCGGGGAAACGGCGTGATGATTTGTTTGTTTGTTTGCATAAAACAGACGCTTTCACTCGTATTAACTAAGAAACAATAAATATTCGCAGAATGTTAGGATTACTGATATCTCTGTCAGTTCAAAAAAGATAACATATTCAAGTACGAGTATGTACATTCTCTCGATGAGAGTATGAAAAGTCATTATAGTATCATATGTACTTTGGAGATATACATTTTAAGAACATGAGTGGCACGTAGCCTCCTAGATGAACTCTTAATCTGAAACTTTCGGTGCCGTGTCAGGTCCCCCCAACGTTGGCGATCACTGCAACAAAGGTATCTCTGTCCTGCGCCACTAGAAACAAGTTCTGAACTCTTGTGATTCCTGTCCACTAGTTTATGTTCCGCAGCCAGGACAGCTGCCTTCTACCAATTCCCAGACGTTCCTCCATTTTACCCATTAATATCAGTCAAAGGAGGTGGTATTTTTCTTCCCTTAGCACATGACCCAAATATGAGACCTTTCTCATTTTTACGCTCGACAACAGTTCGCTATTGGCTTTGGCTCTCTGTAGTACGTCTGCATTACTGACCTTATCGGCCCCCGGTATACGGAGAATTTTGCGATATATCTACATCTCAAACGCCTCTAACCGATTCATTACATTCTGTTTTAGAGTCCAGGTTTAGCGGCTATATAGTAGAACAGACCGTATATAACATTTAATCATTCTTTGTCGAAGTTTCAAGTTATGATTATCGTGCAAAAGAAGATTCTGATTTTATTAAATGCAGCTCGTGCAACTTCAATTCTACATTTTATTTCAATAGCAGGTCAAGCGCTTTAGTGATAATGCTGCCAAGGTATTTAAATTGGTAAAACATATATTTTATTATAAAGATTTTCTCTATATCAAAGTGAGTAGTTCTGTGTCAGATTCAAAAATAAATTAATAGTTTACGAATTTGTACTTAAATCAAAATTAGGAAATCTAGGCACAAAAATACAAACCAGATAAAATCGGCAGGGGTCTATGGGACAAAAAGTTTGGGCACATGTGGTTTAAATGAAGGCATGTTACATATGTTACATACCAGTACATGGATGAGTAGCAGTTTTCGGTCGCTTATCATGTCAGTTTATCCCTAAAATAAAATCATCGCGGCGCATTTTCCCTTATCGCAAGATAAAGGCAAATCTTTCAGTGGATAATGGAAAGATAAAATTTATCAATAATGACGAAATAATAGGACCCCAATTCCTCATCAAATGGAGTGTTTGAAGTACGTACGATATTGTGAATCCGCTATCTCTCGCTTCTGGAGACAAGAGTTACACAATTCATTTGGCATATATTATATCAAGCGATATGCTTCACTTGACAAACAAACAAACAAATAAACTATCACGCCGTTTCCCCGTAGGGGTAGGCAGAGAGAATGGACCGCCACACTACTCTATCCTGAAAAAAAAACCTCTCTAGATTCCTCCACATTCATACAACGAGTCATACACGCACGTCGATTCCTCCGACTTCTAACATGACCAACCTTTAACCACCCTACGTATTTGAACGTACGTGATACGTTCACTTTGACTGTACCATTCTGCGCTATCCCGTATCACGTTCGCGCTTGAGAAAAAGTAATGTAACTAAAATGTACCAACTGTTAGGGATACGCGGGTGTGCCAACAACTTGAGTACAAGTCTTCATAGATATGATAGTTTTACAAGCGGCTTTCATAATTTAAAAAAAGAAAATTAATATGTACTTAAATTGCATTAATAAAAAACCTTCTTTTTTGCACGTTTCTCGTAAGGCGGTTAAAATTTGATTAATTTGGTCATGCCACGTTTTCCTCGGTCTGCCTCGACTCCGTACTCCATTTACATCATTAACGTATACAGAGCAGTGTGGCAGTCCATCGTATATGCCTATCCATCCGGGGTAAAGGCGTGATGATTTGTTAAATAATTATAAATCTAATTCGGATGCCAACTAAATGAATAGATGAATTGCCTTACATACAGAAGAGTTTTAAAGTGCTTCCGGGCAGTTATTTAGAACGTTATGTAAGTAATGGTACCTTGATGTATCATAGTATTAAAACACGTATAAATATTAACTACCTGCCCTGCTGAAAAACGGTTAGTTAGTTAAGAGAAGTTTGTTCCGGGGGTGGTGGTCTAGGGGATAAAACGCCGGGCTTCTGATTAAGGGGACTTGGGTTCAAATTTGAAGATTGTAAAATAAATTCTGATATCTTCGATCTAAACCCTTGTTGTTAATCTTAAAAAAAGGATGGGCGATTTCTTCTCACTATAATCTTCCAGAGAATCGTTATATATACAAAAAGTTTGTTAGTTGGTTTGAAAAGATTTTTTTCTATATTTTAACCATTTTGAACTGATATCTAACTGTCGTTTTACTTTTGAGTAGTGACTTGTTTAGTTCAGGTCATTAATAGTGAAGTGACGACTCACAGACGGTATGTAATAATAGGTATTATTTAATATAGTTTTAATATGAAAACATGTACACATGATTATTACATGTATGAACACTATTTAGTAACAAGATGAATAAAAAATTCAAACAAAATATATCCAAAATCAACATTTATTTGGCACTTTAAAAAAGTCATATGAAATAACAGTCTTACAATTGAGGCTCGTATTATAAACTATTTTTTAAACACTATTTAGGAACTTAAATTAAAAATGTAATTAAAAATATTTTTGCCATATAAACTAATATTAGTAAAAAATATATCAGTCTGAAATTTAAGTAATCTCAGCACATTCAACGCAAATAGATTTAGAAAACCCGAGGAAATATAGGCTTGCAACATGTTACACATAGCACCATGAGTGTAAAGCCGAAACAAGTGCAAATATACAGTTTGGAGATATGGGAGTTTAAAGACTTCATATTGCTTGGAAAAACTGTTTTTTTTTTTTAAATAAACCAATGATTTTCAGTTTAAAGTAATATACCTTTAAACCGAAAATCATTGGTTTATTTAAATAAAAACAGTTTTTCCAAGCAATATGAAGTCTTTAAACTCCCATATCTCCAAACTGTATATTTGCACTTGTTTCGGTTTTACACTCACGGTGCGACATGTGTACTTAGTACGCCTCTTGAGTCGCGATGGACATATCTCGCATGTTTTTTTTTTTTACAATTTCTGTTCGCAAAGCTAGCGGGCGCGCGGGGGTAAATTACTTATAACAACGAAATAAGGAACAAATTTGCCGTCTGTGGGACACCCACGTCACTACGTAAAGGTTAAAAAACGCGTATTATAAATTTTGAATTATATCTTTCAAATCACCTGGTTTAAGATCAAAACGAGATAATTTCCACTCGCGGGAACAATGGCTCCAATACAAGTGTGCAATAATGCAATAAATTCTCGAACAAGTCTCATTGGAAAATCCATCTTCGTATCGCCATAAACCATTTCTGTTCATAAAAGATTTATTTTTTCATAAAATAATAATTCCCTTGGAATAAGCGAACAGCCGAGTCTGAATACATCGTAAAATTAGAAAAATTATTACAACTATAAATAGAAACGCGTTTGTTTCTTTGTTTGAATTATCTGATAAAATAATAATTTAGTAAACTGTATATTTACCAACCTATTCAAAATCAACTGCTCTCCTTCTTCTATCTGTGAATGTGGTGTAAATGGCGATCTTCAATATTCAATATTTCAATGCCCTCTTGTGGTAGGACGAGAAAACTTTCTCAGAGAAATCATTAGTGTATTTTTCGCATTCCCCATCACCATAGAAGTATTACTGTCATCAAAATCAAAATAAATAATTTATAGTTAACTAAAGAAGCAATGCACAAAATGAAAGTTGCACAACGGGCCTTGAAAGAACCACGTTAGGTATCATGCTTAGAGACCATATACCCAACCTGGAGATTAAAAGACGCACCAGGATCATCGACATAGGGATACGCGTTGCAAGAATGAAGTGGCAATGGGTTGGGCGAACACTAGCGAGAGACCTAGAGGGATGCTTGGGGGTAGAGAGGCTTACGTTTAGCAGTGGATGGAGACAAGCTGATGAAGGAATTTAAAGTTGGAAATGGAATAATACTCCTGGCGACTTCTAAAACAATGCGTTTATGGGCTTACAGCCTTCGCATTGTGTTAATAAGGTAGTTTGCTAAATGCTGAAAATCATTCTCCATAGATGGCGTTAGTGGGTCGGTTGTATAAGTTAATCTTGAATGTATTCACAAGTGCAACCAAATCTACATAGATGGATAATTGAAACTGACACGTGAAGATAGGTATGGATTTTGAAGTATAAATACATCTTCCAAAAATTTGTCATGCATGATCATAACAAAGGTGGAATGGGGAATGTTGTAATTACATAAAGCGTGCGCTTAACCCAACCAATGACAGGTCATAAGTCCTGTAAACACCTTGATCATCCATATTCAGTTTGCGTCTTCGTCTCTATGAAGATACAATTAAATTTGAATTTAAAGTTGTAGTAATTTCCTTATTTTATAATGTAATTAATCTATATGTTAGTTTTCTCTATTTCTTTTTTCACACAATTATTATGTACGTAAGAGTAATAAACGTTTGTAAATTTAACCTGTTTTAAACATGATGTTAAAATTTACTAATTATTTGTAGATATATAAATATGTAACTGTAACTAAATTACTACTTGTATGACACGGAACACTACAACAAATAAATAAATAAATTGTATATTTCAATCACATTATTATCTTATCGATTATTGATTCTCTAAAAAAAAAATTCGTCAATAAAACACTTTTATTCCACTTTTGCGATTGTTTTTCTCGAAGGATTCTGAAGGTTATAGACCTTCACGATGAAGAAGAATACATAACCTTCGAAACATGTCGTAAAAAAATAAACTCAAAGTGAACAAAACATTGTTTTAATAACTAACTAACTTACCATCACGCCATCTCCCCGAAGGGGTAGGCAAAAAAAATGGACTGCCACACTTTAACCGATGCGGCACTCCATCCTTCTCTTTTCGCCCCCGCGAGAGACGCGGTGTGATGGGTTGCGACGCTCATCGCCACCAATAGTCCATCTTCCGCGCTTCGATCGTCCTACGTCCACAAAATATATGTAAAACAATTTTTTTTAAAAATAAAATAACAAAATAAAAATAACATAATAGATAATGTTCTTTTAGATGGCGTAAATATTGTAAACTGGACGATCCGGACTTTTGTGTTTTAATCCATTAAAAAATATATTTATTATAATAAAGTTGAAGATGTGTAATGAGGATGGATAGTCCATACAATCATAAAAATGTACATTCTTTTTCCGGTTGCAGTGTGATGTTGAGAATTTGTCAATAGCTACTTTAACTAACGTAACGACTTTTTGTCTAAGATGAGTTCACGTTTAGAAGACATCCAGCTCTTTGGTGATAGTTTTTATCAAGATCCATGTTTCCATATTGTAGAACAAGACGGGTTGCATAGTTTGAAGAACCTACTTCGGGTCATCTCTGTTCTTATAATTATATTCCAACTGCAGTCCCATTCATCTATCAGTCAAATTATTTCAGTAATAATTTACAATTCAACTATTCTTTTAACCCCCTTTGTGCTGCTGCCTCCATTTGCAGTTTTTTTTATCGTAGCTACATTAGCAGTTCAGACAGATAGACTGAGTTCATTATAATAACACGTACAATTTAGTAGTGAAAAACTAAAATAAAAGGTTTATAAGATTCATTCAAATGTGATCTGCAAATGTATGATTCAGTTCGAAACCACTTTTTTGGACTGCTAATGTAGCTAGCCGCACATAGGGGCTCATTTGACTGTGAATTCCCCAGCAAGTTAGATCGTTGAAAGGCGTCAAAAAAACGCTTAGTACGACAAATTAAGCTAGTAACTTAACTTGCGAAATATAGGGTGTTTTTTTAGAGGTATACAATACATATTCAAAATGAAAAAAAAAAACGCATTAAAATAATGTTATGTAAATACTCTATGATATTGGCTTTATCTAATAGATAATTTATTGCCATTATTGTTTAAATATGATTTCGGCATATGACGGCCACGGCTAACTCGAATGAAGCTCAATTCTGAAATTCAATTAACGACAATTGTCGTCTTTGTAGATGCGTATTATCCACTAAAGTTTACGTAGTGCGAAAACGATCGTAAAATGGACGTACCTAGTGCACGATAAGTTTGGCGAAACTAACCATGATTTTCAAAATAAATTTGCACAATTTATTCATGGTGAAATGGCAAAATATACTGACTACAAATCAACTGTCAACTGTTAAATTGATAGTCTGTAGAAACATGGTTGCCAGTTTAAAAACCAAACCTCAAAAAATAAACTCACTATATATATCTCCAGAGGGTAATTAGGTACACAGATATTGTCCCTTGAGAAGGTTTTCTTTCTAGTGAAGGCTTCGCTTATGAAACGTATCATAAAAAAATTATCACGTCCTATAATATATCTTGCCTTTGAAATAATGTATAAGTATTTTCACTTCGCTATCTTAATCTCTTGATCCCTCCCTGCGTTGAAGGTGAAGATATAAAATGCATAATTTAGAATACAATGTTATCAATAATTTTGACGATAATTCGCTCGCATAGAAAATATTCCATATATAAAATAGGATGAATACAAAGATGTAGGTATTATACCATGTGTTTGGAATTAATTGTGTATCATCATCCTTCTTTTTCTTGTTCTTCTTGTCATGTCACACCTCCGTGGTGCATAGCACCCCAAGTAACCTTCTTCACCCGACTATATCGCACGCCATATGCCTAACATCATCCTAAGTGAGGCCTGCTGCTTTAACCTCTTCCTGCAGGGTTCTTCTTTAGGTGGCTCTAGGTCTGCCTCGCTTCCTCTTTCCACCCACAGGGGACCAGTCTAGTGCACCCTGAGCGATGCAGGCTGGGTTGCGTCTCAGGGTGCGACCGATCCACAGCCATTTGCGTCTAGCGACTTGTTCCCTGATTGGCTTTTCGATTGCCATGGCCCAGAGAACGGCGTTTGACAATATTTGGGGTAGTTTATCGTTACATAGTTTAAAAACAAAATATTCATTTTAGAAGACGATGTGTGACGTCATAATTATCGACATATTGTAAATTTTGTAACATTAAAAAATATGTTTATACTTGAGAACAAAACAATGATATCCTTTAATCAAATTTCTAACATTAAAGCACTCATTTAGAATGACGTTAAATGTTAGATTTAACGTTTTTCGTTCATGTGACGAACATACATTCTTATAATCTTGAGGTGTTAATAATTTGCAATTCCATAATTACGATTGTATTTAAATTAATCAAATATTTGTCTTTTTAATTAAAAAAAAAATTAAATATCTGACATGTTTCAGACAACCCGGTCCTTCCTCAGTGATATTATAGATATATTAAAAATATTATAAAATTGTTTACAAATATGATCAGTTTTGACAGATGTTATAAAGATTTATTTTGGAACTTTTGTTATAACAAATATTATGAATCAATTTAAAATTTAAAATAATATTATAATTTAATGTTCTTATTGGCTCTTATTAAAGTTCTTATAAAATAAAACATCTACAACACAAAGTATGGCGAACATAGAAGTAATTAAATATTCGTTAGTACTTATCTCGTTAAAAAATATGTATTATTTACGTATATGAGACATACTCGTACAAACACAAATTATAATTTTAATTATTCGCATGCACGTACATAATCAACAGATATTCCAAAATATATTTAAAAAATCCTTTAATCTTAACTCGTTTCAATTTCCCAAAATCATTGTAAGATTATTTTCGTGTAGCAACTGCATAATCCAGATTATTCTTATAATCAGTGGGAATAAGCAAAATATTGATGTATTAAAAAATCTGTCGCCATGTGTACAATATTCGTTTTAAAAAATATATCAATAAGAAACACACAGTTTTAAAATCATATAAACACACTGTTCTCTGCTTAGTTCAAAAACATTGTCTGACTGCAAATGTAGCCAGCCTCACAATAGGGGTTGAAAAAACTTTTTGCTGGTTGAAATTTAACAATTTGAGCACGTGTACGAGGTACCTACTCTGGATACATAATCGTTTATTTAGAAAAAAAAGAACATGGCACGCTCGTAATTAAGATTGATTGACAAAGATTACACATGACAATGAATTATTTTTTTTAGAAACTAAAAAAATAATAATCTTATCGTTTGTTATTTCACTGATAATATATATAATTAATGTGCGATTTTAAAAATAAATAACACTTTTTTCTTTGAAATAAGATGGTGATTCATATAAAATAGTTAACAATTAATAATGATAAGGTCTCCAATTTCACATAAATACAGTTTTTTTTTTCAAGATTTATTTGTAAAAAGAAATATCATTTTGACTTTGACTATAGACGTGGCAGTTAGATTATATGTAAATATAAAAAAAAATTTACATAATAATAAAAAAACGCTGTTTATACCACTTAATTCAGATTTTTATTAAACACTATGGAATTCTATAATTAGGATTTTTTTTAAAGTAAAAACAGACTTTTTTCCAGTTTATAGTATATTTTTCTCGATATGTTTCGAAGGTTCACTATCATCAGTTCTACTGATGATGAAGGTTTAAAAACTTAAAGTATAAGAAAAAGTCAATAGAAGTATGCTTAGATATCAAGAATGCGACTATTTCTAATTATCTTATTTTATTATTTGTAGTAGGTACCTGTTTGTAATGCAATTGGAAACGAGTAAATATTTTACAATTAACTGTAAGCCAATCTATAGGTTTGAAACTAAAATAAAATCTTATTTAATACTATTATTAATTAAAACTTTTTTTTCTAGTTCTAAAACCGAGTTTCGATGAAATGGAGGCGGCAGAAAAGGTATGTAAATTAGATGTAAATTAGATATTTTAATATTTTAATGTATTGCTTAACTATAAATTTATGTTGCGATTTTGAATTAAATATGAAATCAAAGAAATCTGTTTAGATAACTGTTGTAAACAAAAACTACATTCTTAAACTAACTAACTAACTAACCATCACGCCGTCTATCCGAAAGGGTAGGCAGAAATAATGGACACATGTTAACCGATGCGGCACTCCATCCTTCTCTTTTCGCCCCTACATTACATTACTACATTTACTAACTAACCATCCGCCCGAAAGGGTAGGCAGAAAGAAAGGACTGCCACACTTTAACCGATGCGGCACTCCATCCTTCGCTTTTCGCCCCCGCGGGAGACGCGGTGTGATGGGTTGCGAACATAGTCACTACCAACAGGCATCTCCCATTTAAATTTAACGATTTTATCTTATATAATCCAATAGTGTTAAAAGGTTCGATTATTATTATTATTTTGTAAATTTAATTGTACAGAAATTCAAAATAATTTTGTATATTTCATCAATTTAATTCTTAATTAATATTCCTATAGCAATATCATTAATTATATATAAACATTTAACGACTTAGGATATACAATTGAAATTTAAATAAAATAAATGAATTACTCTTTCAATTATTATGTGTGATTTTATGTTGTTTCAAATCTTCAACAACTTATTTACTTGTCGTCAGTAACTGGTTGTTCACTCATAAATTTAATTTGAGTCTCAGATATCTTTACACATTTCTTTGATTTCATTATGGAACGTTCTGCGATATAACATTAATCCATTTCACACTATTAATTTAATTTTGCTATGATAATTTTTTGTTTGTATCTGTGCTTGTATATATTTTTAATAATCATATCATAACTTGGCAAAAGGGATTACTATTAATTGGAAAGAAATGTTAAACTATGGGTACAACCAATATTTATTATGTAAAATAGTGTCTAATTAATAGAATTAAGAGTTTTGCTGTAAAATTATGATTTTACGTTTATTTTATTTCAATTATTTTTTTGTTGAATCGCTCTTTACATCTTTACAGCGGGAGCCAAATCGATGTTATACTTAAGGGGTAAAGCCATCACATTGATTCTCATAACATGTGACAGATAGCTAATCTATCGCTATTTTATTGTCACGATAATTCTGCACCAGACCAACGACAGTGTAACAAACACATACTGGGATCTTCGGGGTGGCAGTCAAAGCACTTACCACTCGGCCACGAAGGTCCTCGGTCTTTGGTTATAACAAGAAGAATACGCTGAAAAATAATGTATAATAGAATACCGAACAAAGAAGTTTAAAAGCAATATAATGTAGATGATGGGTTCTACAAGAGACGCGAGAGTTAGCTCAAGATAGAATAGTGTGGCGGTTCATCCTCTCTGCCTACGCCTCCGGCCAAACGGCTTGATGGTTAGATAGTTAGTTAGATATATTATGATAATGATTATGTTTATACTAGCTGACCCGGCGAACTTATGACCGCCTCATAATCAATAAATGTTGTGTTAACATATTAGTTGAATTAAATTCAGTTATTAATTAAGTTAAAATGAATACTCAAAATGAAAAAAGTTCAATAAATGTGCAAAATTCAAAATGAAAAGAATTTGAGTTACATTGATATGAATGTAAATCAGGTAGCAGCAAGGGATTTACTTTATTAAAGTGAATGGAATTGTTGCGCTACTTTCTGTTAAACTATTATATTTGCTGGATGGGATGCACTCGAGTCGATTTTTTCGTAATTTTTTCCGAATTTTAAATAGTTATTCTGCTATTCGGGGCGGAGACAAATCCAACAAATCAAAGATTATCAAAATTGATCCAGCCGTTCTTGAGTTATAAATGGTGTAACTAACACGACTTTGTTTTATATACATGGATGTAAAATGGGTAACGAATTGTATGCTATGCTAGAGATGGTTAGTAATCATATTTATCCAGATATCGTATACCTATTTTTTACTGGTTCTGAATTCGTTAGTATTATATATTAGTAATTGCGATTAGTTGGTAAATCTGTATATGATAGAGTGTCAAATGCAAGTATTGGTAAATCTGTATATGATAGAGTGTCAAATGCAAGTATAAGAAGTGAATGTGGTGCGAACGAAAGTGTTATGAACAAAATAATGAAAGGGTCATTAAGATGGTTTGGACACATGGAAAGAATGAGCGAAGACAGAAGGGTAAAGAAGGTATATGTAAACGGCGTGAATGGAGCTAGAAATAGAGGAAAGCCGAGAAAAACGTGGCACGATCAAATCAATCAAATATTAAATGTCGGTCACGCGAGGAGTCGGAGAAATCGACGTGTATGCATGACAAGATTTAAGAATGTAGAGGAATCGAGAGAAGTATGTTAAGTGTGGCGTTCCATTCTTTCTGCCTACCCGTCCGGAGAGACGGCGTGATGGTAAGTTAGTTAGTTAGTTAATTAGTAATTGCGATTGACACTTTTATCTCAATAAGGGCATTGCTTGATTGTAAAAAATATATTTTTCGCATGTAACAAAGAATATGATTTTTATAGTTTCATATGATTTATTTCGACGTGCGTGTATGACTCGTTGTATGAATGTGGAGGAAGCTAGAGAGGTTTGTCAGGATAGAGTAGTGTGGCGGTCCATTCTCTCTGCCTACCCTTGCGGGGAAACAGCGTGATGGTTTGTTTGTTTGTTTGTTATGATTTATAAAATATAGTTTTGAAGCAATATGTTAGGTGTATTGTAAAAGCATTGAAATTAATTGTTTAACATGTTTTTTTTGCATTAAAAGCATTATAATACAATTGCTGTCTTGTGGTTTTTACCATGCTTTATGAAGCACATTGAATAAGGTTTATATTACTTCACTAATACAAACACAATCCATTACGATATGTTTTATTCATTACATCATTTCGATGAATCCACTCGGTGACGTCATTCAATCTGTTACTTTTTTACCATTTGTATTGTTCCCGGAAAGCAAAAAAATCACTTTACACTTACATACACACATACACAATTACACTAAAAGATCAAATAAAAACATGTTTTATTGTAGATTAGTATGACAAGGTTCTAATTATCGGAAACATGTTTTTGATTAACAAAAAAATACCTTATTTTATGAACATCGTAATTTTTTTTTTTTTAAATAAACATAAGCTATAATTGTTTTAAGGGCATAATTGTTATACCAAGAAGAAATCATGACAGTCTGCAACATTGGCGTGAAAGGTAAAATTTTGGAGCAAGTAGATGAGTTCGTGTATTTAGGTAGTATGTTTACAAGAGATGGGTGAGTGGAGAGGGATATTGAAAGAAGGGTTGGGGCAGCCAACAAAGTAAATGGTGCACTTAAAATTGTCATCGCAAACAAAAACCTATCCAAAAAAAGCTAGCATGGCAGTGCACAATGGTGTTCCTCTACCGGCCTTATGCATGGATGCGAAGCATGGAACTGGCAAAAGAAGGATGAAAGTGAGATGAGTGATGAGAAATGAGATCTCTAAAACGAATGTGTAATAAATCTGTATATGATAGATTGTCAAATGCAAGTATAATAATTAAATACGGTGCGAATGAAAGTGTTATGAACAAAATAATGAAAGGGTCGTTAAGATGATTTGGACACATGGAAAGAATGAATGGTGAATAAGGTATATGTAAACGACGTGAACGGAGCTAGTAATAGAGGAAGGCCGAGGAAAACGTGGTACGATCAAATCAATCAAATATTAAATGTCGGTCGCGTGAGGAGTCGGAGAAGAAGGAGTCGACGTTCGTGCATAACAAGATGTATGAATATAGAGGAAGCGAGAGCAGTATGTCAGGACAGAACAGTGTGGCGGTCCATTCTTTCTGCCCACCCCTTCGAGACGGCGTTATGGTTAGTTAGTTAGTTAGTTAAAAAAAACTGGCACAAAAAATATAGATAGAACCTTGCACTTTGTGCACTTTGTGTAGGCGTTCGTAAAAATATTTTCTTATTTTGTATTGCATCTGAAATAAACAAATATTTTGAACCGGAATTCAATTTGCATCTAAAATAATAAAACTCTTGCATGAGTATTTTTACCGTGACGGATATAACTGCTTTTATGACGGCTAAATACACGAAGAAAAAATCATTCGTACCAAATTCGCTTGCCTATGTGGTAAAACAAAAGCACAACGGAATTGTCTCATAAACAATTCATAGTCGTGGTGACGTCATTTGCGTCTTTTATTTAGTGGAATATAAAATGTTTAATTGAACTGATTATTTTTTTACCCTTGGGTAAAATATAATAATAATTATCATACATTTTTTCTTTCATAAAATCATTGTGAAACTTGATCTCTTTGACTCCAAACAATAGTGGATAAACTAAATACGCATTTTAAAATAAATATTTACAACTATTTTTTTGTTTATATTAGTATTTTTTTTTCAAATCAAATAAAATCAAAACAGTTTATTTTCTCAAAAGATATTACATACAATTATTATATAATAGTTCAAGACACCTATTGAGAACAGGTAAAATATAATAAATATATAATACCAGGAACGCATGAGAGATGGTTCGACATTAGACTCTCCAAAGTCAAGAGTATTTGGCTTCTGAACGTACTTTCACGAATATGAAAGACATCGATCTCCGAAGCCATCATGTTCAGCAGTTTGATTGCTCTCCCCCCCGGCATCACCAGAGGGATGTTGGTTCTGCATGCTGGGAGATAAAACAGTCTGTGCCGACGCTGTCGAAGATAACCATTCGGAACATAAAGATTTTAAATACATATACCTACAGTAGAACGTCATTTATCCTGACATCAGTTAACGATCCGGACATCAGTTAATAATCGAACAGTGAAGAAGGGTCGAGAAACAGAAAAACTATGAGATTAGGAATTTGATACTTGATTACCGCCTGAACCACAATGGAAGGCTTCAGTGCCCAATGGAAGATTGTTAGGTTAGGTTAGGTTAGGTCTTCATTCATAATTATAATACTTTCATCCTTCTTTCCCTAGCTCCATACTTTAGTTGCATTCATAGAGTCAGTATAAGAACAACACGCAATATACGCAAATGGCGCCAATCTACTATGAACTCGTCTACAATAGATTTATAATGAAAATAAAAATACATATTAAGGGCTTTATCTTATTTGGTTAATACTCCGATACGCGCTTTCATAGGAAATCATATCTTTTTAAGATAAAACTGGAATTCTCATTATTATTTATCGCAGAGATCAACTTTAACATAACCCGGCGATCAATCAACCATTGTTATATTAACTTGTGGAGTACCCAGCACACGAAATGAGCCTCTGATTTTGTAAACAAAATTAGGCCGCAATGCGTTAACAAAATCTCATATTTTTCTAGTAATAACATACTTACTTTTGAACCTGAGTTTTGATGATCCAATCACTCCAAGAGCGAAGTCTTATCTTCTTCTGGTGCCATGTTAGATCCCTGCAGCGATCACTGCAGCGAATACATCTCTGTCCTACACTACTTGGAACAGGTCTTCAACTCTCTTCATTACTGTCCAATCCCTTAAACTCCGGAGCCATGACTACTGTCATCTCACAATAATGACATATCCCTTTATTTCACCCATGATTATATGCTAAAGGAGGTGGTATTTTATCCCCTTCTTTCTTACCTTCACTTTCGACAACAGCTCTCTATGTGCTTCGACTCTCTGCAGTAACTAACTTTGAATCGTACAAAGCGAAGTCCGTCCATGGCACGACGTATGAATATTGAGGAAGCAGCAAGAGAAGTACGTCAGGATAGAACAGTGTGACAATTTATTTTCTCTTCCTTTCTGAGAAATGGCGTGATTGGTATTTAGTCTCTTATAATATTATATTATACATAATTCAAAATAATTAATTAATTAAGTACCATATGTTTTGAACATAGACACGTGACATCGTTTTCATAGAATTTGAAATATTTATTTTAAAAATAAGTGTATATTAATATTACTTTTGTGTCAATGTTGATAATGCCTTAGCAAGGCGAAACATGTCATTTCCATAAAATATATATTAAAAATCCAGAAAACAGGCGTTTTCACTCATATTACTTATGTATGGAAAGCGAAGCATGGAACTAGCGTAGAAGAGGTATGAATAATAATAATAATAATAATAATAATTAGGCTAATTTGTATAGCGCCGTTTTCGTGAATAACTCATCTCAAAGGCGTTTTGACAATGATTTAAGTGAAAGTAGAATAAATGCAGTAGAAAGGAGATCTCTTAGACAAATGTGTGGAAAATCTGTGTATCTGTGTGTATGAAACTATGTAAATGGAAATAGAAATTGAGGAAGACCGAGGAAAACGTGGCACGATCAAATAAACTAAATATTGAATGTCAGCCACGTGAGGAATCGGAAAATCGACGGGCGTGCGTATGAATGTTGAATAAGCGAGAGACGTATGTCAGGAAAGAAAATGATGGCGTGATGATTAGTTAGTTAGTTTACTTATTTAATATTGAGTTTTAAATCATTGTTCAATAAACAATTATATTAAAATGTCTATAATTTGGAATTTTTACATGAACGATGTGATTATATAAAAAAACGAATTTGACTATTAATACAGTCATGCGTAGAAACAATCATGCAGAGCAAAATAGTGCAGTTGACCGAAATTCACAGAGGCTTTCTAGTGTATAAATTTCTGTTCTCGTGCGTTGTACCGCTCTGATGGTTTCCGACGAGTTTTTTTTACCGCAACGCCCGTCGGCAGAAACAAAATTGTTATAGCATTTAAGACCGGGTGGAAAACGGATGCATTCTTTCTTTTTGCACTTGATGCGCCTGAGAATGCACCCGTATAATGTTACGCACGAAGTAGGTACTCGGCGGGTATAATCAAAGGTAATAACAGTTTGGTATAGAAGCAGGGGTGTAGCCGGGATTCAATAACTAGAAAGAAAAACAATATGTTTTTTTCATTAACTTTATTTGGGCGAATCGGACTGCTGGAAGCAAAAGGCGCAGGATCGAGGAGCTTGGCGAAAAATCATCAAGGAGGCTAAAACTTTTCAAGAGTTGTATGGCCATAGGAAGTAAGTAAGTATTCTTAACCTTTCCCTTACGTTCCGGTGTTGGGTAGTCAGTACCCGATCAAAAATTAGCGATTTTAAATCGGAAAAATAAGAATATTCATAGCTAATCCCATTAATTAATTATAATTGAACTCAAAAATTTTAATAAATGAGATTTATTTGCTAAAAACATTTAAAAAAAATTAATTAATTATAATTGAACTAAAAAATTATATTATAATATTTGAGATTCATTTGCTGAAATCATTAAAAAAAACATCTGACAACGCTCACGGAACGGGCACACGTCCACTCTGGTTGCAGGCACGAGAGCTACTGTCGGGGCAGTGAGAACATTGGGCTCCTCGCGTTTCCACAGTGAAGTGTGCAAGAGTGAGATGCGAATATAGTGTCGCGCACTCACAGCACTGTTTATACGCGAATTTGTTTCAGATGTTCACAAAATACCTCCGATGTAACCGATAAATTCTGATTATTATTAATATTATTTTTTAAATCAATGCGCAAATATATTATGGAGGAATACCTAAAATCTTAACCTTGTATTAATTATATTTATAGAGATATTGATGGTTATTAGAAGCAACGTGTAGAAGATATCCATCACAGGGAAGGAAGGGTTAATACTGATCCCAGACTATGGCTTATTTTTTACCGTTACTCTGTTGTTAATTGTTCATAGATTTATGTAAACTATTTAATTCTAATTTATTTCGTTTATAAAAAATAAAAAAATTAGCTAGATAAAGTCTACGCGGCACATGGTGCCCCAGCCCGCCACTGTATAATTTCAACGAAAAATGATAACTTCTTAGAAATACGACTTTGAGAATTTGGTGAATTTTTTTCACATGGAGACTTTTGTCCCGGTCCCATAATAATTACGCTTTGTTAGCGAGCAGGTACTAATCACCGTGAAATTATCTCCCATTAAAGCATTAGCCCGTGGTCCGCTCTTGTGTTTATTCATTTCTTATTAAGTGCGTTGTACATCTTCTCCATTAACACTCGATTTACGGTTCCTGTTAACCCTCTACCCGCGGTTCCGAACTCTGACCAACCAGTTCATTTAAAATTGACATGATTAAAAAATACAATAAATAATATTTATAAAAACTAACTAACTAACCATCACACCGTCTCTTCGAAGGGGTAGGCAGAAAGAATGGACTGCCACACTTTTCTTTCCTGACATATTTCTCTCGCTTCCTCAACATTCATACATCGTGTCATGCACGCGAGTCGATTTCTCTGACTCCTCACATGGCCGACATTCAATATTTGATTTATTTGATCGTGCCACGTTTTTCTCAGTCTTCCTTTATGGATTCTGGTTCCATTTACATCGTTAACATTTACATCGTTAACATATGTCCAAACCATCTTAATGATCCTTTCATTATTTCGTCCATAACACCAGCATTCGCACTGCATTCACTTCTTATATTTTCATTCGATACTCTATCATACACAGAGTATCCACACATTCGTCTAAGAGATCTCATTTCTACTGCATTTATTCTACTTTCACCCTTCTTTTGCCAGTTACATGCTTCAATTCTATACATAAGGGTCGGCACAAGAACACCGTTATGTACTGCCATCTTCGCTTTCACATATAAAGTATTATATAATAATCATTAACTGTTAAAAATTAAAAATTTAAAACACTGTTAATTGTATCACATATTTTTATTTATTTTATTTTATGTGACAGCTGTTTCGACAACCGATGTTGGCATTATCAGGTTTTACAATTTTTTTTTAGAAAAAAACTATTACCTAATTATTATCTAGTAAGTAGGTAACACCTAATTATGCCAACAATGTAAAACAAATGTAATTGGGTTTTAAAAACCTGTTACAAAAAACATCAGTTGGCAAAACAGCTGTCGCAAAAATAAAAAATATTAAAAATTGGGTCCGTTCCACTCTTTGATGTATTCCAGACAGAACATCTGGGGTCTTCCCACACTGCGCCTACCCTCAATCTTCTCTTTCATGAAAAGGTGTAGCAGACCGTATTTCTCATTGCGGAGTATGTGTCGCAAATATGCCATATTTCTAGTCTTTATATTAGACAACAATGTTTGGTGTAGATATAGCGAACTCATTCCCTGAGCACTTTCAATATGTATATGGCAATGTTTTCTGATTTAAGTTCCAATTGTTATGGTCATACTCGTAGCTTTGTCATATCGTACATAGAAATTAATGATATTAAATCCTCCATCAAAGGTGATGCAGATCTTTGCTGCAAACCAATCGCTAGGATTGAACCCAAAGAAGAAGAAAATTATTTTAATTGTAATCATGTTCAGGGGTCCAGCTTTCCATAGCCTATACTATAATAGTACTGACCAGTCATAACACTTCATAAAACTTGTCTTGAAACAACAACAACAACAAACAATTACGCCGTTT
Source organism: Lepidostoma basale (assembly GCA_022606425.2). Lineage (NCBI taxonomy): Eukaryota > Metazoa > Arthropoda > Insecta > Trichoptera > Lepidostomatidae > Lepidostoma > Lepidostoma basale. The sequence continues at coordinate 57,782 of JAHDVF020001258.1, forward strand.
CCCCGTAGGGATAGGCAGAGAGAATGAACCGCCAAACTACTCTATCCTGGCACACCTCTCTAGTTTCCTCCACATTCATACAGCGTCAGAGTCATACACGCACGTCGATTCTTCCGACTTCTAACATGACCAACCTTTAAAATTTGATTAATTTGGTCATAGCTTGTTCTGTGGTCGGGAGTACCTAAAGACCACAGAGCATGTCAGGGCGTGGCGGCGGTGCTAGCTCCAAGGATGAAAGAATGTATGAAAGGTTATGAATGTGTTAGTCCAAGACTCATGTGGATTCGCTTCAAGATCGGGTTAACGAGAGTATTCCTGTTAATTGGTTATGCTCCCGTCAACAACGAAAATGAGGCGATTAAGGATGAGTTTTGGGATAAGGTGAGCGAGACATTGATGTGCAAGAAAGATAATGAAAGGTTAATAATTGCAGGTGATATAAATGGTTAGGTGGGAATTCGAAGGAGTGGATATGAAGATTGCCTGGGAAGGTTTGGAGATAGAAGAATAAATGACAACGGAAGGAGACTGCTTGGAGTGTGCATGGAATGGAGTTGTCATCGCAAACAAAAGCCTATCCAAAAAAGCCAAGATGGCAGTGCACAATGGTGTTCTTGTGCCGACCCTTATGTATGGAAGTGAAGCATGGAACTGGCAAAATAAGGATGAAAGTAGAATAAACGCAGTAGAAATGAGATCTCTAAGACGAATGTGTAGCAAATCTGTATTTAATAGAGTGACAAATGCAAGTATAAGAAGTGAATGTGGTGCGAAAGAAAGTGTTATGAACAAAATAAGGAAAGGGTCATTAAGATGGTTTGGACACATGGAAAGAATGAGTGAAGACAGAATGGTAAAGAAGGTATATGTAAACGGCGTGAAAGGAGCTAGAAAAAGAGGAAGGCCGAGGAAAACGTGGCACGATCAAATCAATCAAATATTGAATGTCGGTCACGTGAGGAGTCGGTGAAATCGACGTGCGTGCATGACAAGATGTTTGAATGTAGAGGAATCGAGAGAAGTATGTCAGGACAGAACAGTGTGGCGTTCCATTCTTTCTGCCTACCCCTCCGGGGAGACGGCGTGATGGTTAGTTAGTTAGTTAGTAAGCCATGTTTTTCTTGGTCTGTCTCGACTCCGTACTCCTTTTACATCATTAACGTATACTTTCTTAACCATTCTTTCTCCATCCATGCGTTCCATATGTCCGAACCAACGCAGCGATCCTTTCATAATTTTGTTCATAATACCTTCTTTCGCTCTATATTCCTTTCTATATTCACCCTCAACATACGTTAACGTACCTCGACTCCGTACTCCATTTACATAATGGAGTACGGACTCGAGGCAGACCGAGGAAAACATGGCATGACCAAATTAATCAAATTTCAAAGGTTGGTCATGTTAGAAGTCGGAGGAATCGACGTGCGTGTATGACTCGTTGTTTGAATGTGGAGGAATCTAGAGAGGTTTGTCAGGATAGAGTAGTGTGGCGGTCCATTCTCTCTGCCTACCTCTGCGGTGAAACGGCGTGATGGTTGGTTTGTTGAACAATAATAATACAAATCATCTTAATGATATTTTTTGTATTTGCTTTATGATGGTTGCTTTCAACTAGCTTACATATTCTATCAGCACATTTATGTAGTAATATATTTTCAATGACATTTGTTACTTTTCCACAATACGACTTCATTGCATACTGCCATCTTTGCTTCTGTAAATAGATTTTTTAATAATCAAAATATTGATTACAATATATCTTTTATATCTTGGCGACACACCGAGCGCATCGATCTTCAATATAAAGTGCGAGTTTCGATAACGAAATGAGGACAAGGTGCGAGCTGAGTATTCAGAACCCGATAGTAGAAAGTTGAATGGGTTAATGGTCTCTCGTACGTGCTTCTAACTATGCACAAATTATCTCAACGGGAGTTATTAACCTCGTAGCATACGTATATCTTAAAAATGCGTTTTAAGCATATCATTATTTCAGACAAGTCATGCAATTTTTTAAAAATAATTTTCACTACACGATAATTCATTGAATCTTACTTTTTCTGAAGACTTTAACCGACTACAGGATAAACCTACATAACCCGTTTTGATGGTTGCAGTTTTATTTTGGTATCCATTATATAATTAATGTATTATAAAAGCGCGTCTGTTTCTGGTTTTACGTTGATTTATTTATATATTATATAAAAATGTATAAACAATAGGAACAAACTTGTTTCGCCTTGCGAGGGCATTCTAATACTAAGATTGTAACCATTGTTTATATAACTATTGTTTGCTAACGGACCATCTCTCAGATTTGGACATTTCAAATGAATTTGTCTATCTTAAGGTCCATTTATACTGGACGGTGATCAGCCGATACCGACACGTCACGCATTTGCGTTGAGCAAATGATCGTTTTGTTTGTTTTGATAGTGTCTTGTTATTTTTAATTAATGCCGATTTCGTTCATATTATGTTTAAATTCTGAGATAATCGCCTTCCGTAGTGAAAATTGTATTCTGTAAAAAGAATTATATACTGTAGGAAACACATCCTGAAAAATATTGATCATTTTTATTAAGTGTCAATTTTATGTAAGTGGGTGCTTTCTTCGGCAACCCCAGACAGAGATTTTATTATAGCATTTGAGATAATGAATCGGTGAGATTCAAGGCTATTTTTATCGTGACGTGTCGGTATCGGCTGATGACTGTCCAGTGTAAATGGATCTTTAGATTACTGCTAACTGACCAGGGGGGATGCGAGAGGGAAATTCTACGCAGAACCCAAATGAATAAAACTGCCATGACAATGCTCACAAAGATATGGCAAGACAAAAATATCTCTAATAAGATCAAGATGAGACTGATTCAAACCCTTGTTTTCTTCATATTCCTTTATGGTTGCGAGTCTTGGACTGTGCAAACATCGGGATAGGTCCAAAATTGATGCTTTCGAGTTATGGTGCTGGCGACGATTGCTGCGTATACCCTGGACGGCAAGAAGAACAAACCAATCAATTATTGACCATCTGGGTATCAAGGCAGGACTCTCACGCATGTGCTCTCAGAGAGTGTTGAAATTTTGTGAACACATAGCCCGGAGAGATCAGGACAACCTTGAAAAAGTCATCATGGGCAAAGTGGAGGGAAGGCGACCACAAGGACGACCACCGATCCCCTGGTCCAATCAAATCAGGGATCTGACTGGTCTCTTTTTAGCTGCAGTCTAGAAACTGACGGGTGACAGGAGCGCATGGCGTGTCATGGTCAATAATTTTCAGGATGGACACGACCCTCAATTATGAGGTATACGACTGAAAAGAAGAAAATATATAAATAAATCAATGTAAAGAAAGCATAAGGTACCACTCTAAATAGGTTCTAGAAAATGCCTAAAAAATAAAACCGTTTACTTCGTTTTACACGACATAAGTACAACAAATAGTAATTATCACGAATGTCATCTTTGATTGAGTATTAAGCAATAACACATATTCCTTACCGACGAGCATCAAATGTTAATTTTCCAAACGAACGTTTAAAATGACGAAATGTAAACAACTGTGATTATTTAATTTACAGAAGTCTTTGCTTATCAGACACATTACCTTGTAAAAAAATTGGATTTCTCTGGTACACCACAACTCTTGTAAATAGATAAGTAATATTTCTTCTATATTCGCCTTCACTTTGTATGGTGGATTAATATTTTAATAAATATAATTGTACTTTGTATTACAACACTTTTTATTTTTACTGAACTCAGATATGTTTCGGTTACAAGTTACCCTTTTCAATGCATACAATTTTAACTTAGACTTGGACTTGGATCTTCTGGCTTACAGAGGTTCAGCTCTAATGACTATTCCTCTTACGTCTATAGGAAACATTGTTGGAATGTAATTTGGTAGTTGTTTTATGATAGGGCTAAATGTATGTACTTTCCTTCCGAAAGAAGGCGAGGGGAAATTTAGGGTTTATGATAAAGTCTTACATTAGTCAAGGAATGGAAGACCAGTTTGGGTTGGGATTGTATTTATAAAAAAAGTCTGTTCCCGAGGGGAAGATAAGAGGAGCAGTGACTGGATGGAACATTTTTATTGAAAGCTAAGGCATTGACACTATGGAAGTAATACACTTTGAAATCGAAAATAACGTTGTTTATAATCCACAAAATATAAAAAATCACGACATGTTTCGGAGGATACCTCAATAATTATAACATTGTACACGTTGAAAAGTTTTTTTTTTAATTGTATACATTGAAATTGGTTACTTTTCTGAGTTCAGTTAAAATAATAAGTGTTGTAATACAAAGTATAAATTTTTCTCTTCTCGTAATTTTATTTATTATACTATTCTTTTTTTAATTTTTCTAATCATTATTTATTTTTATATTAATTATAATCTTGTTATTCTATAGTTATAAATGTGTTTCCTACACTTGGCAAGTGCAAGCAAACACCTTGGCAAGTGTTATGGCTACCACAAAAAGGTGATTTTTTACGATTTTGTTCATAAATGGAATCAATGAATGAAAAATAGATGAAATCACGTGACATAGATGACACTACGAATGATGTAATTTTGATGTTTACCAATGTTGTTATTATATACAGTGTATCATTTTCCTTCTTTAAATAATTGGTCCCTAATTCCCGCCAAAACCATAGACGCGCGCAGCTATTAATGCGCCGACGCAGAAAAATTACATTCGCCCGCAGGGAGTTCTTAAAATAATAAAAATAAGAATAAAATATGCACCTTTTAAATTTAAGTATAATCATGGCGAAAGTAAACGATCGTATAAGGACAAACCTAAAAAAAATTGGATCCAAAACGTTCGATAAATTTTAAATTTTAAGTGTACTTTCCGTAGCGAATATATGTATACATTAGATCAGTGATTACCAAAGTGGTCTTTATCGATCCCCAGGGGTTGATTTCGACTTGCAAGGGGTCTACGACAACAAAAAAATGGGGGTGCATGAGATGTAAATGGTGGTCCACGAGATGATAAAAGTAAATTGAAGTCGAATATTGAAATTTTGATATCATAGCATCAGGTTTATCCTCTATATTAGATCATTGATTAGTTTGTGTTTTTATTTTATGTTAAAATGTTGGATTTGCATTTTGTGTCGTTTTAATTAATAATTGTATGTTTAAAAAGTAAAAAAAATTGCCGAAACGCTATGATACTTCAACATTATTAACTGTTAAATTTACAACACTGTTATAATATGCCAAAAAAAAAACATGCACTTTTTGAGAATGTCGCGACAGCTGATGACAACATCGATTGGCGAAACAGCTGTCGCGACATTCTCAAAAAGTGTATAATACATCTTTGTGATGTTATATTATAACAGTGTTTGATAATGCCTTGGAAAGGTGAAACATGTCATTCCATCTGAATTATAATATAACCCCTAGAAGGCAGACGTTTTCATTCAAAATGCTTGGATTTGTTTTTAGGAATGCCAAGATATTTTTGAACACTCAGGTACTTTGGGTATTGTATAATTCCCTGGTAAGAAGTCGACTGGAATATAGTTTCATTATTTGGTCACCGCCTGGGATCCGATATTCTCTGATGGTGGAGCGAGTGCAGAAAAAAATTGTTTGTTCTATACTTCTCTTATAAATTCTTATTATGTAATTGCAAAGAATCTGGAATTATATGTCTGTAATGTTTGTGATTTTTATTCAAATAAATGAAAATGAAAATGAAAAATGAAAAATGAAATATTAATTAACTGGGATCCGTTTTCGTGGACCCCCATTTATTTCTCATGGAACCACAATCGACAACGGGGGTCGATATAGACCACTTTGGGAATGACTGGTTTAATACTAACAATGAACTTTAATTAAATGCACTGATTGCTCTCGGTCATTGCTTGCATTTGGTAGTAAGATCTCTAACAAGGTATGCGGAGGCTGGCTGCGCGCGGTGTTGGTGCCACACGAATGTATTTCTAAGATCGCAATGGCGAGAGGCAGCCAAGCGACACGTGTCACGTCACGTGATCTTGGTCCCAATTGACGCCATCGGAAAACTGAGAAGTCATTAGAGTGGGAATTACCTCTTCGAGCGTTTTTATAAATCACCAACCCATTGTTTGCGTTTTTAATTATCGCCACTGTATATTAATTCAATCGCCACTATTACTGGAAAAGAACGTTTAATTAAACATTAGAAAGTAACAATTGTATAAACGAAACATGGAACTGGCAAAAGAACAATGAAAGTAGAATAAATGCAGTAGAAATGAGATCTCTTAGATAAATGTGTGATAGAGTGTCGAATGAAAATATAAGAAGTGAATGCTGTGCGAATGGATGGTGTTATGAACGAAATAATGAAAGAATCATTTAGATGGTTTGGACACATGGAAAAAACGAATGAAGAAAGAATGGTAAAAAATATATATGTTAACGATGTAAATGGAACTACAGAGGAAGACCGAGGAAAACGTGGCACATCAAATAAATCAAATATTGAATGTCGGTCACGTGAGGAGTCGGAGAAATCGACGCGCGTGGGTGCATGTTGAGGAAGGGAGAGAAATATGTCAGAAAATAAAAGTTTGGCAGTCCATTCGTTCTGCCTACCTCTTCGGGGAGACTCTATTTCTTGTTCCTTTTGCGTCGTTTACATATACTATTGTAATCATTATTTTTATTCGACGAACTTCGTGGCAGAGCGGCAACAGCCATGACTGCCACACCTAAGGTCCCGGGTTCGATTCCCGGCGATTACAGCGTGATTTTCACACTGTTTTTGGTCTAGTGTTGAATATACTCGATAATATATTGGCGAATATGCTTAAATGTTTAGCTACCTATCACATGTCATGAGAATCAATATAATAGCTATACCGTTTACATCGATTTGGCTCGCTTTATAATGATGTAAATACCTATTAATAATGTGTGAAAACCGTCATAATGACCCTTTCATTATTTTGTAAATAATAATTTCGTTTGTATTGAAATTACTTCTTATATTTTCATACGCAGATTGTTTGCACATTCTTGTAAGAGTTCCCTGTACTTAATATATTTTATTATAATCCATCTGTTGCCAGTTCCATGATTCACTTACATACTTTAGGGTCGGTATAAGAACACCATTGTGCGCTGCAATCGATTTTTTCGATATAATTTTGTTTGTATACTTGATATAATAATGTTGTCGTATTCCAAATTGGCATGCAGTTTCGAAATACGTCTCGACTTATTAAGTAATATCCACTTCTCGAATTCGGAAAAGATCTACTTTTACTTCGATATGGAAGAGTCCCTAGGCGTATTTCAATCCAGTACATTTGTGAAATTCGTAATTAATACTTGTTTATAATTTAAATATTATTAATCTGACTAGCTAACTATCACATCGTCTCCTCGAAGGGGTAGGCAGGAAGAACAGACCGCCACACTGTTATTTCCTTGCATACTTCTCTCACTTTCTCAACATTCATGCATCGTGTCATGCACGCGTGTAGATTTCTAACACGTAGATCCAACATGCCTCTGGTTATGCAATTTTGAAGATCAATCACTGGTGAACATGATTAATTCGGCGTTCGATATTTCACATGTTGATGAAACAATATTAAATAGCATATTCCAAATATTTAAGAGCATTCAGACTCCATAGTGTCGTACTTCTTTTTGTGTTCTTGGGTCGATGCATTTTTTACAAATTGGCTGCTTATATGTTTAACTAACTAACTAGCCATCACGCCATATCCCCGGAGGGGTAGGAGGAGAGGATAGACCGCAATACTTTAAACAAATAATAATAATTGTAATTTGAATTTAAATTGAATACCCGATATTCAAGAACTCTTAAATAAAATTGACACAGCAGGAGAGGATCTGGGCTTGAAAACCAACGTTAAGAAGACCAAATGGATGACATTTGGGTAACCTAACTATTCTTCATCCACTTCAATGGTGCGAAAGTTGAAATGGTCGACCAATTTAAATACCTTGGCAGCATTATCACTAAAGCGCTTGACCCGGACATTGAAATAAAATGCAGAATTGAAGTTGCACGAGCTGCATTTAATAAAATGAGAACATTATTTTGCAACGTTAATCTTAACTTGAAACTTCGACAATAAATGATTACATATTAAATATGGTATGTTCTACTATATGGCTGCGAAACCTGGACTCTGAATGTAATGAACCGGTTGGAAGCGTTCGAGATGTGGATATACCGCAGAATGCTCCGTATACCGAGAACCGATAGGCTCAGTAATGCAGACGTACTACAGAGAGCCTGAGCCAATAGAGAGCTGTTTTCGAGTGTAAAAATTCGAAAGGTCTCATATTTGAGTCATATGCTAAGGGGAGAAAAATACCATCTACTTCGACTGATATTAATTGGTAAAGTACAGGGACGTCGGGGAGTTGGTAGAAGGCAGCTGTCCCGGCTGCGGAACATCAAAGAGTGGACAGAAATAACAATAGTTCATAACCTGTTCCAAGTGGCGCAGGAAGAAGAATTGAATCAGTGGGATGACACAGAAGGTACATAGCTTTGACAATCTGTTTTTGACGCCAATAAAGGTCAACCGCGACAATAACAATACAAATAATAACGAGCAACATGCCCGTACCGAGTTCGCCGTCATTAGCTCTGCTCCGTATGACGCGACTCACTGACACCTCCATAAGTGTACTACTCGGCAGTATTACATCCTTATATGAGTAAACAAAAACGTTATATTTAACAGTAAACTAGTTGCTACCTGTGAAATATTCACGGACGTAAAGATTTTATACACAGAAATTGGTTCACTGTTCAGTCTTCTTTTTCTTCTTCCTCTTAGTTTAGGTCGTATGACCTATTTGTGACGGTGGGCTGTCCTGAGATCAGTCTAGCCATCTCTCCATCTTTTTGGCGGCATTCCTGGTAATCTCTTTCTGCTTGGGTTTTCATCTTTAACAATTTCGCAATTCGTGTATTCTCCATGCGGTCTACGTGGTCTCTCCAAAAGCGCCTTCTGCTTCTTCTCCATCTCAATATGTCCTCAACACCACAGACAGGCCTTATCGTTTCATTTCTGATCCGATGTCTGAGAGTTTTGCCTGCGATGGAGCTTAGGGTTCGCATTTCTGCTACTCTAAGAAATTCAGTCATAATCAGTAATATGTTCGTATTACTAATTATAATGGTTGTAATCAGTAATAAATTTAAACTCTTTCTTCTTCTTCTCCTTCTTATTGTTTATCTTGCAATCTGTTCATGCAGGATATCGACTTTATTCCCGTGATGAAGACGACCAGCTTTCTCTCCATCTCTTTGGTGGCCATCCTGGTGGTAGACGGCCCTTTGGAGTCTCGTGCATCACTATCTTAGGAAACCTCACTGGATCCAATCTCTCGATGTGGTCCATCCAGAATCGTCTTCTCTCCCTATTCCATCTCACTAAATCATCAATTTTGCAGGATCAGCAAATTTCTTCATTGGGTATCCAATTTCTAAGGGTTTTTCCCACGATAGGTGGCAATGTTCTCATGCTTGTTTTAGGAGATGTTTAGTTCTGATAGTGTCTAATCTTGCTTCGATTCTGTAAGACATTATGGACCTGATGCATGTTTTATAAATTCTAACTTTGCTTGCACTTGCATATGCTTATTGGCCCAAACAGTGTCCCTTAGGCATCCTGAGATAACTGCTGCTTTATTTGGACTTCATTGTATAGATCGCTGCAACTAGACATCTCCACTTCCAGATATCTGAACTTCGTGACCTGTTCTATGGGTCTATCGTCAACAACCAATTTGCATATGATATTAGGCTGTCTGTCTATTGTTAGACGGATATCATCATACTATACTTCTCAGACGCAAGATGGAACCTATAAAGTATTAGTTGTCGATCGTTTATATAATTTAAAACATGTTTAATATAAACATTTTTTGCACACCAACTACCTCCGCTTACGAAATTCCTTCGGATCACCGTCCACCTGGAAGACTACCTAAGAGATCATGAGATAAGAGAGACCTCATCAACCCAGGAGATATGATTTCTGTGACACAGATCGCCAGATCTATTAAAAAAAGAATAATAATAATATTATATATTATGTCTTGCGTTATATGTTGCGTTTGTGCGAATTTTATATATTAGCGTAGGAATTCCAGATGTCCTATCAGTAGAGTTATTATCCTCAAGTTCTACTGTTTTTAATAACATCGGATATGCGATAAGATAATAAATCACAGGATACAACGCAGTCGATTCGATAATCTGTATTTTCTACTAGTAATAAAACGTTATATCACAGGTACAACGCATACCTAAGGTACTAAGTATTGGCTATTACAAAAAACCCATTAACACCTATGTTATTCCTGTTCGATTTTTTTTTTCACTCAACAAAAAAAATTGAAAGATTAAACTCAGTGTAGCCCAAGCTTATTTGACCCATGGCCCCCATTTCAGACACAATATAACACAAGGCCCCTGAAAATTTCTTCTTTTTCTTTTTGTCCTGTCACACCTCCGTGGTTCATAGGGCCTCAAGTAACCTTCTCCATCCGACTCTATCGCATGCCTGATGCCTAACATCATCCCAAGTAAGGCCTCCTACCTTAACCTCGTCCTGCAGGGCTCTTATTCAGGTGACTCTAGGTCTGCCTCGCTTTCTCTTTCCCCCCAAAGGGGACCAGTCTAGTGCGCCCTGAGGGATGCAGGCTGGGTTCCGTCTCAGAGTGTGACCGATCCACTGCCGTTTGCATTTGACACTGTTTGGGGCCAAAGATCTGAAAATTTACATTTTTTAAATGAAATAAAACAGAAAAATGTAGTAAACTTATTTTTTATACACTCACTTATAGTGTTATAAATAAGATACGCCGATACATAAATTGTTGAGTAATTAATATTTATTAAATAATTCTAATAAGAATGAAGAACCTGATGTGAAATCATAAAAAAAATTATACGAAAGTATTATTTTTTTTTTTGAGATTTGAAACATTACAAAATCATAGATGATTTTTATTTTTAAGTTGATTTTGTGAAAACTTTGGTATGTAACAAATTAGGTACGTATGTACATCGTGTAGTAATGGATTTTTTTTAAATCTAAGGTTATAAATTTTAGCAACTTAAGGTCTCCCTTTTTGCTTCCCAGGTCTCCCTTACTCCCCCGGGGCCAGAATTACCCCCTCAGTTCCCTCCAATTTGGGAACATATGATTTAATTGAAATCATTGGTGTAAGTTCATTTTAAATTATAATGAAATAAAATGATTTTTACTACTTCCACTTCTGTCTTTATTTCGACAGCGACCGGTTTCTCCAGGCCCGCTGGCATCAACAGACTGGTGTCACCAGTCGGTTGATGTCAGCGTCATCAGTTTCAACCGTGTCACCAGTTTGTCGACGCCAGAGAAACTGGCGAAACCGGTCGCTGTCGAAATAAAGAAAAAAGTGGATGTGGTTAAAAAATATCGTTTTATTTCAGTATTATTTTAAAAGAATTAAATACTAAATCATAGAATACAAGATAACAATGCATTTTTATTTAGGAACTACTGTAAAAAAATCTATATTAAGCGATTAAAAGGGAAAAAATAAATGCTTTTTCATAAATAGTCAACTATCGGTATGACAGAACAGATCATTAATTTATTTAAAACAATCGGTATCGTGTCAAGATAAATTATAAGTAAAAAATCTAGTTTTTCTTTTCACATAAAAATATATAACTTTTTTATGTTAAATTACACATATATCGCAGCCCGACATTAAAAGGTTGACAATAAAAATGAGAGTGATGACGTCACGGAATATTTAAAGTGTGCCTATGAAGATAACAAGTAACACGGTTATACCCGAGATCCCAAAAAAGGTAAAACAATTTTCATGCAGTTCTAGGAATTATAAACCCTTTTAAAAGTCTCCTCTTTAATAAATTATTAATAATTTTATATTAGTATATTTGTATTTATGGGCAAGATTTTTTCGTGATAAACATTATACCCGCATGTAAGATTATTTACGTTCATAAAACGTGTAGCGTTTATCTGAAAGTAGGATTTCCCGGTTTGATTTATTGCATAAACCTGAATGCAATTGTGTAAAAATGCAATACATGCAAACCACAGATTCTGAAAGTGTAAATGTTAACTGAAAGTGTAAAAATGTGAATTAAAATAATATTAACATATTTTAAATTTCCCTCTTGTGGACGAGAAATGTCCTCTATAAAATGTTGTAAAGCGTCAAGTTGCTATGACCCCAGTAACTCTATTGCCAAGTCCAACTCTCTATTGTCCACGAGTGCTCTCTTAGACCCAACAAATCCCGGCAATGAGATCACTGACATTACCACTAGTATCATAGTAAATAGATTGTAAACAAGAGACGATTTACCAGGGCTATTGAACCCTGAGTCACCTGTCTAAGGAAAACCAACTTCTTCTTCTTTAAGTGCCTTGTCAGGTCCCCCCGACGTTGGCGATCACTCTGCTAAACTCTTCCCTATCCTGCGCTGTCCGGAATAGCTCCTCCACAGTTTCGATTCCCGTCCATTCCCTCACATTGCGCAGCCAAGAGATCCGCCTTCTCCCTGCCCCTCTGCGGCCCTCCACTTTTCCCTTCAAAATCAGATGCAGCAGGCGATATTTCTCTCCTCGTAGAACTTGACCCATATATGAAATCTTGCGGACTTTGATAAATTTCAGCAGCTCTCTATTTACTCCTGCACGATTCAGGACTTCTGTGTTCGTCACTCTGTCTGTCCATGGGATCCTGAACATTATTCGGTGAAGCCACATTTTAAATGCCTCTAATCGGTTTATTGTATTTACTTTTCATGTCCATGTCTCACATCCATATAGCAGAACAGACCACACATAAAAAACCAACTGCAATAGACAAAACTCCAGAAACTATTCTGGATAAGATTCCTTAGATTTATCATATGAAGAGGAGTCAAGCATTTGCCACGAGTCCCGGGCGACCTTTGAATCTGTTTCGAACTGCCAGGGACAGAGATGTCTAGTCTCAAGTGATAGCCAACGGGAAGACCTTACATGATAACAATAGCAGAAAAATAGAGAAAAGGGATTACAAATATTGTATCATTTTTGAAGCTTAGATACAAGGAGATTAAATAAAAACCAACCGAAGACGACAGAGGCGAAAGTGGTTTAACCAAACTAAATAATAACGAAATTGCGGCCATGTTCAAAGAACGAATATCGAGATAGATCTGTAATTGACGGACGTGTACATCCGCTCGTTTCTCGCGCATATTTAATATACACTTATTACTCATTGCAGTATAAACTATGTTGGAGCAAAGTGCTTGGTAGAATGGCACCCGTCTATATGTAAGATCTTTGTATTGCTATTAGACCTGATTCCAGGCAATCTACGCTTCGATCACCAAACTCCTCAGCAATATGCAGAGAAGTTTAACTAAAGCGCAGTCCCCGCACAAACATCAGTAACATTGAGAATCTGATTTTAAATCCAATTTAAAACAACCAATATCTGATGGATATTGTCAGATGCAGCTACCACGATTAAATAATATTGTCAAAGCGCCCTTGAGACGAATTATTCCCGAAAACGACGCTTCACAAATTTTCGGAATATTGTCTATTGATTAAAAGCCACGCTGTCTTTGGTCTGGTAGAATTCACGTATCAATTTAAAAAATGCAATAGACAAGTTAATTGTCATGAGAATCAACAGTTTAAAAATTGTTTACAGTAATTGGGTTCAAATTTTACCTGTTTTGTCCAAAAACGTAGAAAGCAAAGGGAAAAAACCATGGCATCCCAAGAACCAGTAAAAAATGATACATAATTAAAGTAACTAACTAACTAACCATCACGCCGTCTCCCCGAAAGGGTAGGCAAAAAGAATGGACTGCCACACTTTAACTGATGCGGCATTCCATCCTTCTCTTTTCGCCCCCGCGAGAGACGCGGTGTGAAGGGTTGCGAACCTCATCGCCACCAAAAGGCATCTCCCGCGCACACTTTGATCGTTCAACGTCTACATAATAAATCTAAAACAAATTATCTGAAATACAATGATATAAAACAAAATAAAAAATAAAATAAATAAAATAATAAAAATAATTTAACACATATTGTTATTTTAGATGGTGCACTTGTCGTCAGCTGGACGATCCGGACATTTGTGTTTATTTAATTTTTATTCCACGTTATCCACTGTTTTTTACGTTTTTTGCATTGTTTAAGCCGTGTTTTTGTTTATCCACATAATTAAAGTATGTATTTAAAAAAATGTATATTAAGTTAAAATCCACTAATGTTTGTTTCGGGAGCTCGCTGCCATCTTCTGGGAGCTGCCATAGAAGATGTCAGCAAGCTGCCGAAACTGGTCGAAGACATAAACATTAATGGATTTTAACTAAATAACATTTAAAAGAAATACAATTTCAAAAAACATACTATGAATTTCAAAAAACAAAATTATTAAAAAATATCTATATATACGCTTTGCTGGAAACCAATCCCTATTATTGAAACATACATTTTTTTTAATAGTCCATTGTTTAAGCCGTGATTTTTCGAATCCTTATGTGTATTTGTTCCTATGTCAATTTGAATAATTTAATTTGATATAATTTTGAAGTTCTTGCTGAAATTGAGTTAGGTATCTAAATATTTTAATTAAAAGAACGATTAGTTACTATATTAAAGATGAATGAAACAGCTGTCGCGTAAAATAAAATTCAATTGTAATACAAAAACAAAGTTATTTAATTTAACAGTTTAAATATATTTCTTTAAATAATTGATGGCCCTGAAAACGCTTTAATAATTGATAAAAAAAAACTCTACCAAACGGTTTTATCCGTCCTTACATTAAACTAACAAAATAATAATAATCTCATTTAGGAACACCGTGTATAGTTAGTTAGTTAGTGTATAATGTATATATTGTGGACTAGCATATTTAAAATGCTTGTTGTATTGTCTGCCAAGTGTTACATCAGGGTCTGCGTTTGCATAACATAAACTTTCTAGAGCAGGTGACAAAAAATACCGTTTCGTTATTTGACGGATGAATTATTTATTCAAAACATTTTAATAATTTAACCATGTATTCATTATGTTTCGTGTAACTAACTAACCATCGGAGACGGAAAGAATAGACCGCCATACTGTTATTTGCTCAATTTCTCAATCACTCAACATTCATACGTCATGTCATGTTATGCACGCAGTTTGATTTCTCCGACTCATCAAGTGGCCGATATTTATTCATCTTCTTATGGTATCATTTCAAGTCTCCTTTGTCCCTGGCAGCTCGAAACGACTCCTTAAGCCCTGAAAATTAGATAGAATAGATCGCCACACTACTCTATCCTGAAACATCTCTCCAGTTTCCTACACATTCATATAGCGAGTCATACAGGCACGCTAACGATTTAACACGGCCGACATTAAACATTTAATTAATTACCGTATTCTGCTCCTTTTACTCTTGTATATAAACAACAACGCGCTTGATTTTAGCTACATTTGTTAATGCCTTAGAAACGTGAAACGTGTCCTTCCCTTAAAATATAACGAAATCGCTACGTTTGATGATGCCTTAGAAATGTGAAAAAATTTCGTTCCCTTTTTTTGAAATGTGAAACATGTCATTCCCGTTTTCATTAACTTTTCTTTCGAGTTTTGCATAATTGTTCAAAAAACAAATTATATTTTATAAATGTGCATGCACAATGATTTAAAAGTATAGCCATACAATTATTAATTTCACTAACCAATGTAAGCATCATCAGGTGTTACAATCAACTAGCTTAGCGAAACAGCTGTCGCAACAATTTCATAAGAAATTTAAACAATTGTGATATTATATATCAGTGTTTAAATTAAGCCGTCAATAAATATTGTTTTATTCTTCTTCTTCTTCTTCTTCTTCTGCTTTATTTAGGACTGTGTCCTGTTATTTCTCGGAGCCTGTTCCTGGGATACAAATGTCCAACTGTCTCGCCATCTTTTAGGTGGTCTTCCTGTCGGTCGATTTCCTGTTGGCACTTTATTTGCGGCTATATTGATCACTCTTTTTTTGTTTTTGTTTTATTCATTTATATTGATTATTTTATATGGAGTTTAACATAATTGCTCAAGAAACAATAAATCGTGTTATTTAATTATTATTTAAAATGAGCTTTCATCAAGAGATTTCGGTAAAATCATTAGACTAGTTATATTTGTATAAAATGTCGAATGATACAAACATGAGTACGTCGATCATCCGCAGTCAGTGGACGCGGCGAATAGGATTTGTGGGTCAGGCGACGTTGATGCTGTGTCGAAAACCGTTCTGGCGCGACCTGAAGTCTCGCGGTGGTCGCTGAAAGTGATCGGCATTCGCGGTTCTTTGCGCTCTGAGCGCGACGTCCGTACTAGGCGCGCTGATCACACGACTGCGATGTTGACGCTAGATCAAAAAAACAATAAATAATTATTTTTAAATAATACTACAGTGAAAATTATAAAAATAAAAGCAAGGTGTGTAAATAAAATAATATATAAAAAAAACATGTTTATAAAGTGAAAAAAATAAAATAAAATAAAAATCAAAATGACAGTTATGGTGGAAAAAGGGGGGGAGGATGATGAGGTATGTTTTATTTTCCCAATTTTAAATATTATTTTTGTTAATCAAAATATTGAATACGAATGTAAACATCTATTTTATACGAGTTTTATTATGATTTATGGGAATGACATGTTTCACCTGTCTAAGGCATTATCAAACATTTGATAATGCCGTAGACGGGCGAAACATGTCATTCCCATAAATTATAATAAAACTTGTTTAAAACAGATGTATTCATTCTAATTAATTATTTAATATGGAGTTTAGTTTAGTAAACGTTTAAAATAATTTTATTGAAGCGTTTCGCCTTGTTAGGATATTATCATTATATTGCGACAGAAATGGCACAGTCAAAAAATCTTATTTTTCTTCTTCTTCTACTTTTAATATATCTGATGATCTGTAGCACAGAAATGTTTGATAATGCCTTAGACAGGCGAAACATGTCATTCCCATAAATTATAATAAAAATTGTATAAAAGAGATGTTTTCATTCGAATTAATTATTTTATAAGGAGTTTTATATAATTTATATCATAATAAATAAGTCTTTAAAATAATTGTATTGAGCGTTTCGCCTTGTTAGGATATTATCATTATATAGCGCCAGAAATGTCACAGTCAAAAAATATTATTTTTCTTTTAATAGATCTGATGATCTGTGACGAAGAAATCATGTTTTACGTTTCATAAATCATGTAACAATTTTATCCATGTATTTGCATTGCATTTTGTTATTTTTTGTGTGTGCATGTTTTTATAAATCTCTTACCTTGGCTAATACAAATTGTGAAAAACTAGTAGTTTCTCATAGTTGCACAACGGATTAATATTCTGTTTTGTCTTACATTTTCAAATTATATATATTTTTTTAATATTAAAAAAAAAATGATAAACTTCACAAATATATAGATATTTATAATTTATTTCATACATCATTTTAAAAATATAAATGTTTTGCGAAGGAACATAAATTTTAATTTGAAACATTTGAATAATTAATATCTATTTAATTTTTTTTATCTTTCGTTTTATAGATCGTTAGGGTTTCTATCAACGCGTCAGCATCGGAGGATGCTCCTGTACAAATTAGATCTTCATAGTATTAGATAAAATGCTTGTAGGTATATACTGTATTTAGTTGTGTGATTCTCATCTATAATCAGGGCCGGATTAGCTATATAGCAGAAGTAGCGACTACTACGGGCATCGCATTCTAAGAGCATTCCACCAATTTTTATATTGTAAAAAATCTCTAACAGTAGAATTGTCACTGCTTACCAAGAGAATTTGGAAGAAAGCTGGAGTGATGATATTGTCGCACGCTTAATAGAACACTGGCTTAACTCAAAACAGCAAGTTTTGCTGATCTGACATGAGTCGGTGTTATAACAAAAACAGTCGAAAAACACGTACGAATGGATAGCGTTAACATTGTGAAAGATTATCGTACGTACGAATGGTAGCGTTAACATTGTGAAAAATAGATTGATGGCGTTAACACAAGCCTCTGTCTAATGTTAATTCAATTATGACCTAAAACATAATCGGTCAGTTTACTATTAAGCGTTCGTTGTGTAGTTCGCTGAACTCCTTAAAACTAATATGACTGGGTTTTTGTTGTGAAATTTTATAAAATTATCATTCAAAATTCATTAATGACGTGTTTCCTATAATAGTCAAATGAATTTACTTGTCATTAATGATTACTAACAAGGGGACGTCATAGGGAATTGACATCGAGATGGGATTTTGAAGGATTGTAGTACCATCTAAAAGTCGTCCATAGTCAATGTAAGAAAGAGAAAAAAACATTGTTGCGTACATATTATTTAAAAAGTATGAATCACGATATGAGCCGGAGACCGGTCGACTAGCAGAATAGAGTTATCTGGCTATTGAAACTAGTAGATAGAAGGTTCCGCAGCGCAGCGACGCCCTTTCGTCAGTCTCGCTACACTGCCTAGGCCTGATCTCGTCCATCCGGGACTTGTTACGTTAATTTCCTTGTCATCAAGTTAAGGATGACAGGCCAACATTTAATCAAATATTTTAACCTTCTATATCCCGCCCCAACTCTTCATCTCTCTCTCACTCTCTTCACCTTCTTCTTTCGGTGCCGTGTCAAGTTCCCCCAACGTTGGCGATTACTGCAGCAAATGCATCTCTGTCCTGCACCACTTGGAACAGATTCTGAACTCTTGTAATTCCTGTCCACTATGTTCCGCAGCTAGGATAGCTACCTTCTACCAATCCCCCGACGTCTCTCCACTTTACCCATTAATATCAGTCGAAATAGATAGTATTTTTCTCCCTTTAGCACATTACCCAAATATGAGACCTTTCTAACTTTCACACTTGACAACAGCTCTCTACTGGCTCTGGCTCTCTGTAGTACTTCTGCATTACTGACCCTATCGG
The DNA here is from genome assembly GCA_022606425.2 of Lepidostoma basale. Lineage (NCBI taxonomy): Eukaryota > Metazoa > Arthropoda > Insecta > Trichoptera > Lepidostomatidae > Lepidostoma > Lepidostoma basale. Next base: position 76,846 of record JAHDVF020001258.1, read on the forward strand.
TTTACAGTATACGGAGCATTTTGCGGTATATCCACATCTCAAACGCTTCCAACCGGTTCATTACATTAACTTTTAGATTCCAGGATTCGCAGCCATATAGTAGAACAGATCATATATAATATTTCATCATTCTTTGTCGGAGTTTCAGGTTAAGATTATCGTTGCAAAATAATGTTTTAATTTTATTAAATGCAGCTCGTGCAACCTCAAACTCGCGAAATTTTTAACATAATATAAGTAACGGTGAAAAGTTTAAAGGCGTCTATTGCGCTTTCTTACTTTGACTATGGACTACTCTTAGGGGGTACTATAATCCTTCGAAATCCCATGGCAAAGTCAATTTCCTATATCGTACCCTGCCCTTAAGTATAGTGGAGAACGTTTTTTTTCGATTTTGAAGCGTATTAAAAGTGAGTTAAAGAACTTGATTTTCTAAATAACTATACATTGATGAGCATTGAATATAATTTACTTAGAGAAATTGATGGTTATTCCTAAATTTGTTCACATTAAACCGATAAAGTTTTGTTTTATTTGATTATCAAGGCATCTTATCTTCAAGGTAACATTTGCTACAGGCCTCGCGCTTGTTAAATCCGGCCCTGTTCACAATTATACAAGAGGTATAAAGAAAATATTTCTGTGTTTCTAGTCTATTTATAAAGATATTATTTAATTACCCCGTACAGTTGAATTACCTGTTTAATACTAAGCAAACAGAGTTCATAACTGTAGTCATTAAGACGTGTTCAGTGATTATTCTTCGAATAGCGATTGCGAATAGTTCGACGTTATGTGCTACCGCCTTGTTTTACGATATGGAAACAAGGTCCTCAACAAAGGCTGGATGCCTTTGAAACGTATATCGGTATCGGAACACCTCAGGTCCAATTAGTCGTGATAAACAACGTTCTATTGCATAGGCTCCCAAACATTTTTGATCCATGGCCCCCTTTCAGACACAAAACACAAGCCCCCCTCGGGAATTTACCTTTTTTAAATTAAACAAAACAGAAAAATGTTATTTAGAAAGTTTCATTCCTGGGATTGGTTTACAAAAATTTGTTCTATTCTTCTCTTCCATTCTTCCCTGTCTTGTGCGGCTCTTTTGAAATCTGCATATGATGAGCAACGCACGTCCACCAACAGGTCCTCCAGGTACTCTCGGCGTGGACGTCCTCTAGAGTTTGTCCCCTCGGTCATACCCTCCATTATGGCATGCAAGAGACCTTCTTGACGTATTACATGGCCGATCCATCTTGCACGCCTTTCGGACAAGGTCCTGAGCAGGTGCCTTCCTCCTTCGATTCCTTGAAGAACTTCCTTCATTCGTGATGTGGTCTCTCCAGGAAATTCCTAATAGTCTTCTATAGGACCACATCTCAAAAGCCTCTAGTCTCCGCTTATCTCTTTCGGATAGGCACCATGTCTCGCAGCCGTACATCAAGATACTCCATACATAGTAAATTGTAGTGACCCTATTTTTATATACGAGTATACTTACTTATAGTGTTATAAATAAGGTATGCGGATACTTAAAATTTTAGGTAATTAATATTTATTAAATAATCCTAATGAGATTGAAGAACCTGATGTACTGTAAATAACGAACTTGGTTTTAAAATCATCAAAAAATATATTCAACCAGAGTATTTTTTTAATTTCAGAAAGGTATTTTGGTAAAAAAACAATTCGAAAAATACATAAACTAACTAACCATCACGCCGTCTCCCCGAAGGGGTAGGCAGAAAGAATGGACTGCCACACTTTTCTTTTCTGACATATTTCTCTCGCTTCCTCAACATTCATACATCGTGTCATGCACGCGCGTCGATTTCTCTGACTCCTCACATGGCCGACATTCAATATTTGATTTATTTGATCGTACCACGTTTTCCTCGGTCTTCCTCTATTTCTGGTTCCATTTACATCACTAACATATCCTTTTTTACCATTCTATCTTTATTCATTCTTTCCATATGTCCAAACCATCTTAATGATCCTTTCATTATTTTGTTAAAAAATACATTATAAAGATAATTATTATTAGTGAATAATATCAGAGAAAATTTTAAACTGATACATGTGTACGTACATGATTATTTGAAACATCCCAAAATCATAGATATTTATTTTGAAGGTGATTTTATCAAAAACTTCTAGTTTGTCACAAATTATATACGTGCGTACATCGTGTAATATTTTAAAAATTCTATAAGAATAAATAAATTCCATTTTAGCGGCTCATGGCCGCCTTTTTGCTTCCCAGGGCTAGGGGAGCCCTGGGAAGTAGGGGACTTCTCTTACTATGTCATCCTTCTTCTCCGGTCCCAATCTAATGATTGGTCTGCAGCAAAGCGACGTATCTCCTCTTCCACTCCGCTCGGTCCCCGGCAACTCTCTTCAACTCCGCATAAGAGGTGCAGCCCATATCTCGGTAAATATGGTCTAGGTACTCTTGGCGAGGTGACTCTGCTAATCGATTCTTCAACCATTCCCTCCAACACATCATGCAGGAAACATTCGTGTCTCAACACATCGCACGCTTAATAGTAAACTGACCGATTATGGTTTAGGTCATAATTGAGTTAACATTAGACAGAGGCTTGTGTTAACGCTATCCATTCGTACGTACGATAATCGTTCACAATGTTAACGCTATCCATTCGTACGTTTTTATCGACTGTTTTTGTTAAAACACCGACTCATGTCAGATTGAGCAGAATTTGATTTTTTGAGTTAAGCCAGTGTTCTATTAAGCGTGCGACATGTTCAATCCATCATGTGCGTTCTCGCTATGAAACTGATATAAATCACTTTTTTATTTTGATTATTTAAATTCATTTTTATTCACATCAATGTTTGACCAAGTGCCTGGTGAATTACATTGTATTTTATTCTGCATTATATAATTTAAATCTTAAAAATAGTACGAGTGGCGCCTTTAGAAACCGAAAGTGGTGTCAGTTTAAGGTTTCAGTGGCGGTACACCATTTCTTCGCACCATTTGTGCGCAGCAAATTTAATTCTTCAGAGTTAACGTGGATACATCTCACCTTTCTAAATCACGAAAAATAAAATCACTATATTTTTAAAATAAAAATAGTAGAGCGTCGGTTATCCGTCAGTTAACCGGAACGTCAATTATTTCATTTCATTTAATTTATTTTAATAAAAATTATAAACATTACAGACATATTTCCAGATCGTTTGCAATTACATTATGAGAATTTAAGAGAAGCATAAAAAAAAAAAATAAGCTTATGAATTAGAAATAATCATAACATTGATATTGCATCCCTGAGGCACGAATATGTCGGCTTCCGAGGCGACCCGATTAAACAATAAGATTGCCCTACCCGTAGGCAGGGCAGGGCATTGGCAGGTTGGTTCTGCAGCGCGGCAAATAAAACAATCTGTGCTGTCTCTGACGAAGGTACAAATAGGGACAAATAGACCTACATCACTCAGGACACACGAGTTTTGTATACGGCCGCCAATCAGCTGAAAGAAGTGAACTCCCAAGTGAATATTCCTCCTTCTCTCTAATGATTGGTAGATCTGGACAAGCCGAGATGATGAAGCGTTCTGTGCCGTGACCTACACATGATTCAGCTTACACAACGTTGGGTGTGGGTTGAACGATGATGAAATTGTTTCTCTGATACAAAAAGAGAGCGAGGATGAAGATGATGATGGAAGCGTAAATGAGGATGATGTAGGAAAACGAATCAGTCACGGAGAAGCCTTCACAGCATTAGAAACTGAGCTATCATGGTTAGAAGATCAAGAGGAAAGCAGCTCAACTCAATTGCTTTTATTAAAACGATGCCATTAGGATGCAAAAAAAGACGAGTTTGTTAATAAAAAAATCTTTGATTATTTTTCCAGTACGATATATTAATGTAAGCCTTTTATTTACACGTACTACATACATACTTGTACATACAGTAAAATTCGTTATTTCATAATCAATTAAAGAGCCGAGGAAAAAAATCGATTTACGCCTTAATTTGCTAAAATAATTAGCGCCTGTTTGATTATCCGGAATACTTCCGGTCCCAATTAGTCCGGATAAACGACGTTCTACTGTATATAAAATAAATCTAACATATTTCATATTAACCACGGACACTCATTTTCTTTGCCCATGACCTCCACAAACATGAACAACATGCACTCAAATAAAAAACAGGTCATTTTGTAGAAATAAAGGAAAAAGTGGATAGTATGCTACATTAAAACTGTTTTTTTTTTTATCAATTGTTAGATTTGTAATTTATATAAATAGTTAGAGTGTATAAAAATAAGCGCATCATCATCATGCAACAACCTTCATACAATGCGGTTTCACTCAAATACAATAACATTTATAATATTCTATTGTTGCAACACATACATGAATACCATTGTGATTAGTAATTGCAATAAAGGTACACTGGTATAGATACTTAATACCGGTATTTCGTTCTATTTATGCAACTTCGAAAAACCAGTATTTGCTGAGATAAAACACCGGTATTTTTGGTATTTACTATTAGAGTAGACGACCTTCGTGGCATTGTAGCAAGAACTATGACTACCACACTGAAGATCTCGGGTAGTTAAAAAAACAAATTGGGTTCAAACGACCTGTTGTACTGGTTAGTCTACAACCAGTGCGTCTTGCCAATCATGACCTACGGAGCCGAGACGTGGATACTAACAAAAGGTCTAGTCTACAAATTTAAGGTCGCCCAACGCGCCACAAAAAGAACCATCCTTGGAATAACCTTGAGGGACAGATTCAGAAACGAATTTATTCGACAACAAACCAAGGTGACTGAGGTGGCTCTGAGGATAGGCGGGCTGAAGTGGCGGTGGGCTGGCCATATCTGTCGGAGAACCGATGGGGAAGACGGGTTCTGGAGTGGAGACCGCGTACAGGATTCCGTAGGGTTAGACGTCCCCCTGCCCACTGGACCGACGATCTGAAAAGGATTGCTGGACATGGATGGATGGGAGCGGCAATGTATAGGGGGCGGTGGCGTGCTTTGGGAGAGGCCTACGTTCAGCAGTGAATGACAGACGGCTGATGATGATGACCTGTTGTGCATAGAAAAAAAAATGTTCTTGTGTTCTTACACAATATTAATACTAGTTTAAAAATAATTCTTCTTCCTCCTCAGCCTATTCCCGTCCACTCCTGGACAAAGGCCTCCTCCATTCGCTTCCATGTAACTCTGACTTGTGCAGACTGCATCCAAGTTATTCCGAGGTGTCTGTTCAGATCATCCTTCCACCGTAATTGCGGTCGCCCTGCACTTATCTTTGCCGTCCACGGTCTCCAAGTCAGCAGTATTCTTGTCCACTTTTCATCTAAGCTTCTGGCTACGTGACCTGCCCATTGCCATTTTAGAGTCGCCACCCGGTGTATGGTGTCAGTGACCTTTGTTGAACCTGACTCTGTCTCTTGGGCTTATTCCTAACATGGCTCTTTCCATGGCTCTTTGGGTCACTCGTAGTTTCTCGGCACTTTGTTTGTACAATGTTACAGTTTCAAGACCATGAGTACCAACTTGCAGAACGCAGGCTTCATAGACTTTTTGTTTCAGGTTGATCGGTATTTTCCGGTTTTTAAGGATGTAACTCATGTTTCCGAAAGCTGCCCAGCTTAGTCCAATTCTTCTTTTTAGCTCTGCGGTTTGATTATCTCGGCCCAATTGGGCCGAGATATTTGACTTATTTTTCTCCAAATTACCTACGAAAAAAATATAAGGTATTTTACGGTTTTTAAAGATTTTAAGGATAAGGTTACCCATGTATCCGAAAGCTGCCCAGCTTAGTCCAATTCTTTTTAAAATTAATTATGTACACCAAATCAAACAACGAGGACAACGCCTACGCACATGAATTTGTGACAGGTTTAAACATTTACGTATAGAATGGTTTGCGAAAACGATACATTATTTATTTGACGCTGAAGAAAGTTTTCCTTTTTCGGAAGAGATTACCGGTTTGCCACTGGGCACATGTCAGCGGAATGTTTATGGAGTGCAGAGCTGTCACTGCCACTACCTTCACTTACACCTACATATATTGCTTATAGCAACTTTAATCGCTTTCTTATATGATTTTACCGCTTGTCAAAATGCAACGAACCGCGAAATCTCAATTCAAATTGACATAGGAACAAATACACATAAAGATTCGAAAACTCACGAAAAATTTACATTTGATATATTATTGTAACACCTGATGATGTCAACATTGGTTGATGAAACAGCTGTCGCGAAAAATAAAATACAATTGTGATTGTGATACAAAAAACAAAGTTTATTCATTAATAGTTTAAATTTACAATATCATTATTATTTTATTGTGGTGGCTTAATTTACATAATATTACAAAATTCGTCCCACTTTATGAACGTCGATGGCCATTTATTTGTTTGTGCATATATTTGGTTACCTAAATAAGAGACTTGGTTGCAACACGAACAAGATGGCCGCTTGACCATGTCTCGGAGATGCGCACGGCCCGATGCGGTGGCCCTCCAATTCACTTCGCTCCGTGAATACAAAGCATAAGGCCGACCCTGTGCGACGCGAAAGGTAGACGGTAGATGGTACCAAAGAGCAATCACAAGATCACTACGAACGTTTGCAAAAATAGTGACTTCTTTGTATAAAAATACGGCATTGAAATCTTTAACCCCCAATGTGCGACTGGCTTCAGTTGTAGTAAAATAAATGGTCTTTGATTATCGTCACCTGAGAGTAAGCTGAGTAAGAGGGTTCCAACTAACAAAATTTCACATTTGGCTTTTTTTCGTGAAAAGGACTCTTACTAACCTTATATATACGTACAATTTAAAAAAAAACATGTAATAGTATCGTCATTTTGATGTTACGAAAAGAATCAAGTTCCATCTGATCATTCAAAACACGATTCACTAAAGAAGGATTCATTTACACTTAGAACTTTATTATTCCAACTGTTGCCAGAGAAAATTTACACGCTTCTCGGTAAAAGAGTTTCATCTGCTTCAGATGGAACCCCTTTATTCCAAGATACACACCCGAAAACAACAAAACTTTGACTTCATTTTTCTTAGCTTTTTACTTTTGACAGTTGGAACCTTCTTACTCTCAGGTGACGTTATGACGACCTTGTTGGCTGAGTGGTAACTGCTACACACTGTTTTTGGTCTGGTGCAGAATTCACGTAACAATAAAATGGCGATAGATTAGCTACCTATCACATGTCACGAGAAACAATATGATATTTATACCCTCTACATCGATTTGGCTTGGGCTGTAATGATGTAAATCTTCTTCTTCTTCTTTTGGTCCTGTCACCTCCGTGGTGCACATGGCCTCAAGGAACCTTCTCGCATTCCTGATGCCTAACATATTCCCAAGTGAGGCCTGCTGCCTTAACCTCGTCCTGCAGGGCTCTTCTCCAGGTGGCTCTAGGTCTCCTCGCTTTTTTCACAAAATATTTAAAAAAAACACGACATGTTTCGGAGGATACCTCCATCTTCCAAAAAAAAAAATTACACCTGAAGATGGAGGTATCCTCCAAAACATGTCGTGTTTTTTTTATATTTTGTGGTCTCAACAAAGTTATTTTCAATTTCCTAAGTATATAATATTATTGTGTTTGAAAAATGTTAATAATTAAGGTTTTTTATTTTATTTTTTAATTACATTTATTATACCATGGTACGACCAAAATTGTTTGGCATTGTAGTCTCTTGGGATAATAGCGAATACAATTCACGACTTCCTGTGTCTGTATCACCACTGCATAATGATACTAATAACATTAAGAGACTGTTTGACAAGACGAGAGTATAATGTCGCTTCGATATATCGGCTTCTGTATCACACAATTCACAAGCCTCATTGTAAGATTAACACTCGCCTTACGGTGATAAATTCATCCTATTCCCAAGATACAGGACTTTGCGTATTCAGTAAAAATGTGTATTTTAAATCTGTATACGACAAAAGTTATAATTAGCAATAAAATGGTTATTGATATGAAATTAAAAGTGTATTAATGTTATATTAAAGGTTTTATTTTATCTTACTAAAAATGTACTGTTTTTTGTTTATTATTTTGCGATATTTGGATTGTATATCACCATTTTCAAGAATGCAACCATCTTCAGTGTTTAAAAAAACTATTATTTTGAATATTAATTAAATAAAACGATGTTCCTTCAACTACTTCTACTTTTGTCTTTGTTTCGCTAGGCTCGCTAGCATCGACAGACTGGTGACACTATTTTTTTTGTTTTTATAGAGTCTACGCTACTTTTATTTATTATTTGCGTTACCGCTTATATGTGTAAATTTTGGCATTTCAGAAAAAAAAGTGATTCTATGTTGCATTTCAGAAAGATGATTGTTTTATCTGACGTCACTTTAAGAGTTATTACATTATTTGATTTCAAATGGGGAAAAATTTCAAGCCAAAAACCCCGCTTGGTGACACTATTACAAACTGAGTCCTTTATGTACATACAGATCAGGGGTGGTAAACTTCTTCTTCTGCTTTATTTAGGACTGTGTCGTGTTATTTCTTGGAGCCTGTTCCTGTGATGCAGATTTCTAACTGTCTTGCCATCTTTTAGGTGGTCTTCCTGCAGGTCGATTTCCTGTTGGTACTTTATTTGCGGCTATATTTATCCCTCTTTCAGAACGTGCTCTTTCCATATGATCTCTCCAGTAGCGTCTTCTCAGTTTTCCCATTGCAAATCTTTCTTATTTCAGAATTTTTTATTCTGTCTCGGAGTGTCGTTCCCGCAACGGATCGGAGAGTCTTCATTTCTGTGGTTCTTAGGAGACTTTTTGTTCTGATGGTGTCAGCTGTCGTTTCTATTCCATATGTCATTATAGAACGTACGCATGTCTTGTAGATTCAAATGTTGATCTCCTTTAGCATATTTTTATTTTTCCAAACAGTATTCGTCAAGCAGCCAGCCACAACGGCGGCCCTGTTTCTTAGTTCACTTACTTATCCGTAGAGGTCACTGCTGCTTGATACATTAACACACGAGTACTTGAACTGTCTTGTCTATGGAGATTTTTAAAATTAACTCAATTTAATTTATGGTATTAAAGTTTTTTAAGAGGATTCGTATTCAGTATAATGGATTTAAAATTGTATTATAGCTGACATATTTATATAATATATAAGGTTTGAAAAATTGTGACTTATGTTTTTATTATTTCTAAATTTAAATATGTTATACATAATATCTTGGTCCATTGGGTTGGTGTCGCCTTATTTGGTTTTTCCATCCATTAGTTCTTGTTTGAGCTGCAACGGTCTGGAATCATAACAAAACAAATTTTTCGGCAATAATCGTTTCTAGTAATTATTTTATCATTTTAAAGTATGTTGTTTAATGCAATGTTTTATGTGCATGTACGCGGCGTTTTGAAAATCTTTTTATCCTAAGAGCGTGATTTTGCTTTATGTACAATATAAACGACTGTATTTTTTATGTTATCTTAAATTTAAAGGTTTTTCTTAAATTTTATATTTGGGTAATATTGAAAGTTTTATTTTATTATTTATATTTAAAGCCCAATAACAGGGTTCAAACTGGGTCTCACATCATCACAGAAGTGACGACCTTCGTGGCAGAGTGGTTAAAGCTCTGACTGCCATACCGAAGGTCCCTGGCGACTGCCATACCGAAGGAAGATGGCTAGTTAGTTAACTAGAAATTATTGAAATAATAAATAAACAAGATAAAAAAAATATTTGAATAAAATACCCATCCTATAAAAAAACTTGACTGTCCTTTTCAAAATTTGAGAAAACGGAAATCAATTGTAAAATAAATCAAATTTTGGAAAAGAAAGCGATTTTTTTTGTATCTTAAAATTTTATATTGCTTATCATGTAAGATAAAATTGGTTTTTATCTTTGTTTGTTTGTTTTTAAAGAATTATTTTATAAATATTTTCAGATTGAAAACAACCTTATTTATGATACTAATTAAGTAGATTTAGTTAGGAATATTTTCTGCAATCATATCACTAATTTGAAAATAATTTTGTTGCAGAAATACCCCTACCCAAAATCAATTGGCTTTATTATCACAAATGAATTCTGCGAGCGATTCTCTTACTATGGAATGCGAAGTAAGATATTTTTATTATTATAATAATTAAAATAAAAATAAAAAATAGAAACACTGTTTTTTGATTTCTGATATTTAAAACGTTAATTTACATTAAAAAAACGTGTTCTTACTTTTATTTTTATTAGTATATGTTTGTAAATTATTTATCATAATCCCTTATTTATTGATGGTAAATTCATTATTTTTTTATAAAACACCCTTTATTTATTTATTGTTTCTTGAACATTAATGTAAAACTATATTAAATAATTAATACGTATGAAAACGTATGTTTTATACAGGTTTTATTATATTTAATAGGAAAGACATGTTTCGCCTTGCTAAGGCATTGACAAATGTCATTTGGACACATTGAGATTTGAAGGCGAAAGATGTCATTCCCATAAAATATAATATAATGATTTATTATCATCAAATTTAAAAATGGGTGGTGGTCTAGCGGACTGATCTCTTGGCTTGTGATCCACACTGGATATTGTATAATAAATTCTAATACAATTGGTTTAAATCCTTGGTGTTCTACTATAATTTTTTTTTAATGTTTTTTTATTAGTTATATTTAAAAAATTTAAGTCTTATAAATGACACCCATAAACTCAAAAATAATGAAGAATTGAAGTTGCACGAGTAAATGAGATAAAATGAGAAACATCTTTTGCAACAATAATCTTAATCTGAAACTCGCACAAAGAATGGTTAAATGTTGTGACAGTGAATGTAGTGAACCGGTTGGAGGCGTTTGAGATGCGGATATATCGCAGAATGCTCTGAATATAGTGGACTGATAAGGTCACTAATGCAGACATACTACAGAGAACCGGACCCAATAAAGAGCTGTTTTACGAAGGTTAAAAAGGTCTCATATTTGGGTTATGTGTTAAGGGGAGAAATAAACCACCTCCTATGGCTGATAATCATGTGCAAGATAGAGGGACGGGCATGGAGTTGGCAGAGAGCAGTTGTCCTGGCTTTCGAATATAAGGGATTGTACAAGAATGATAAGAGTTGAAAAACTGTGACTAGCGCAGGATAGATGCTTTCGCTGCAGGGATAGGCAGCGTTAGGGGAACTTGACAAGACGCCAGAATAATTAGATAATTGATACAATACATTCGTTTATTTAATTTGTAATGAGTTAAATTCATTTATCTTGTAAACCGTTTAAATATGTATATCCAGAATAAAATGTATTTATACAAAGGATATGATATTATTAATGCTTAATCTATAATTAAAATTAAATTCGACCTGTAAATATTTTGTTACGGTATGTTTCAAAGTCAATATGTTAAATATACGCTTTATCAATCTGCTGATTAGGAAATTATTAATTTATATGTCACTTTTGATTATATTCATATCAATCTTTTGATTCTATCCTTATCGCAAATTGCGAAATCAATTTAAAAATAAAAACAATGAGCGTCATTGTTCTCGATTCTGTACATTTTGTAATGAAATAATCGGATTTGACTTCAATTTATACGTAGAAATCAGCCAGTTTAAATAATATAATGTAAGCTATTTGGAGATTGGTATTTGTTATAATATAGATTAAGAGAACATTTGTGAATTGGAATTTACACTCTGAAAAAAAAACATGTTATTAAAAGATATGTTTCATTTTGTACGAAATTAATGAAATTAAAACAACTAAATGTCTTTGAATTGCGGATATGTTGTAGAATGCTCAAAATTTCACAGTAAATACTGCAGCGAATGAAGAAAGCAAAATAAATTATCATGACCTTAGATCGTATATGAAACTGGAATATTTCGGGCACATTATGAGAAACAATATATAGTTTTTTTTTAGAGGTTTGGTTTTTAAACAGGCAACATTGTTTCTACAGACTGTCAATTTGATAGTTGATAGTTGATAGTTGATTTGTAGTCAATACGTTTTGCCATTTTACCCCATTGCTCAATAAAGGTGTCGAAAATTGAACTTCACGATTGCGCTTCATTCAAGCTAACCGTGGCACTCATATGCCCTAAATTATTTTTAAACAATAATGACATAAATTTTTATATTAAATAAAGTCAATATCATAGACTAAAACATTATTTTAATGTGTTTTTTCTCCTTTATACACCCTTTATATAACAATGTGTATATGTTTAAATATGATTTCGGGCATATGAGCGCCACGGCTAGCTCGAATAAAGCGCAATCGTGAAGTCCAATTTTCGACACCTTTATTGAGCAACTGGGTGAAACGGCAAAACTACAAATCAACTGTCTACTGTCAAATTGACAGTATGTAGAAACAACGTTGCCAGTTTAAAAGCAAATCTTCAAAAAAAACACCCTATACAAAGTAGCATGATAAATATTATACAAAGCGATGGCAGTGTGATTGACACACAGTCTTTGGTCTGGTGTAGAATTCACTTGTGAATAAAATGGCGATAGATAAGGTACCTTACACGTGTCACGAGAATAAATATGATAGCTATACCTACCCTTTACACTAATTTGGCTCGCGCTTTATTCATTTTGGTATCAAATCCAACGCTTCTTCATCAGAGAAAATTGGTTTGTTATCTTAAAATGAAGATTGGTCGATATGGAAGACAGTCTGTGATTGTGTAATGCAATTTATTATTTAAAGCAAGGTATTTAACAAGGTTGATTTAATAATAAACGAAACGATTTTTTAGATATAACATTAAAAAACAGATGATTGCAACATAAGAAATAATTTAAAAAGGATCTCTGAGATGGTTTAGATATATGGACGGATATAACGAATGGACGAGAGAAAAATAGTTAAAATGTTATATACGTGCATTGTAAGTGGAAATATAAATAGAAGCCTTGGGAGATGAACTAAAGTATGACATGACCAAATTAATCAAATATTATCCATATTCGAAGTAGAAAAAATCGTCGTGCGTGCATGTTACGATGTATGAATGTAGAAGAATCTAGAGATGTATATCATGACAGAGCAGCATGGCAGTCAATCCTCTCTGCTGTTGGTAATTTAGTTTATAAACAAATTAAACACAATAATGTTTTTAATCATGGTAACGTTACAGATGGAATGTTTTTTTTTGTAATTTAAAAACTGTATTTGGCAAATATTTTCCTCGATGATAATTGTTGGCAAAAATATTGTTTTTTTTAAGCGAAGTTTATATAAAGATTTCTAATTACTTTTGCAGAATTCCTAGTATTCCTCTGTCACTGTAAACTTTGAGTATTCTCTGTCGCTCTCTTGTATTCAGAGTATTCTCTTTATATAAAGTTTTAAATTAAAAAACTGAGTTTTTATGTATTATATCATCAGGTGTTACAATAATATTATTGTATTAGGTGTATAACTTTGCTTCCTCCGTTTTGCAATAGATGGCAGTAGCGGTAAATGGTAGTTGGAATAAATAGATCATAGATGACATACAATAAGCTTAAGTATTTGTAAACATAACGCCATCGAAATATTAGTCGATTTGTGTCTGCATCATAAAGTTATTCCCGATTAAACATGTCAGCTTACGAGCCAAATTCTCGTCATTTGCGGGAGGTTTTAATTTTATGCTTTAATATGAAGAAATCTGCGGCTGAGGCTCATCGAATGCTCTCAAATACCTATGGTGAGGCCGCTATTAGTGAAAGAAAGTGGTTTCAACGCTTCAAGAACGGTGATTTTAACGCCGAAGACCAGCATGGCGGTGGAAGAGAGAAGGTTTTCGAAGACGCAGAATTGGAGGCATTACTTGATCAAGACTCGTGTCAAACGCAACAAGAATTGGCAGGATCATTGGGAGTGACGCAACCAGCCATTTCAAAACGCCTGAAAGTCATGGGAATGATTCAGAAACAAGGAAATCGTTGAAGTTGAGTTGAAGCCGAGAGATGTTGAACGGCGTTTGTGTGTTTGTGAACAGCTGCTTGCAAGGCAAAGACGGAAGGGATTTCTGCATCGCATTGTGACTGGGGACGAGAAATGGGTTCATTACGATAATCCCAAGCGCAGAAAATCATGGGGATATCCCGGCCATGCTTCCACGTCGACGGCCAAACCGAATATTCACGGTTCCAAGGTTATGCTCAGTATTTGGTGGGACCAGCTCGGCGTAGTGTATTATGAGTTGTTAAAACCGACTGAAACAATCACAGGCGATCGTTATCGAACGCAATTAATGCGTTTGAGCCGAGCATTGAAAGACAAACGGCCGCAATACAACGAGAGACATGATAAAGTGATTTTACAGCATGACAATGCTCGACCCCATGTTGCGAAAGTGGTCAAGACATACTTGGAAACTTTGAAATGGGAAGTCCTACCCCACCCGCCGTATTCTCCAGACGTTGCTCCCTCGGACTATCACTTGTTTCGATCAATGGCACACGGCCTAGCTGACCAGCACTTCCGGTCTTATGAAGAAGTAAAAAATTGGATCGATTCGTGGATCGCTTCAAAAGATGACCAGTTTTTTCAACGCGGGATTCGTATGCTGTCCGAAAGATGGGAGAAAGTAGTGGCCAGCGATGGACAATACTTTGAATCATAAATGTATAACCAGTTTTTTACGATGAAGCCTCGAATTTCGGAAAAAAACGGCGGAAGCAAAGTTATACACCTAATAACATCTTATGATGTCAACATAGGTTGACGAAACAGCTGTCGTGAAAAATAAAAATAAAATTGTGATACATAAAAACGAAGTTTTATAGTTTATAATGTTAAAGTATCATAGTGTTTCGGTCAAAACAATGGACTTTTATATAGTAATCAATATTTTATCATTTCAGCAATCTTGGTCATTTACCTCAAGGACAAACTGCTCTTTTCCGAAGATGACTCCATCGTCATCTACCACGTCTTCACTATGTTCGTCTACTTCTTCCCTCTATTCGGCGCCATGGTTGCTGACAGCTGGCTGGGGCGGTTCAAGTTAGTACCACTTAAATGAATTAAAAACATCATAATAAAAAAAAAGGATGTTGTCAAAGAAAAAGTACGAGAACACTCTGAATACAAGAGAGCGACAGAGGAATACTTAAAGTTTGCAGTGACAGAGGAATACTAGGAATTCTGCAAAAGTAATTAGAAATCAACTGTAAAATATAATCAATTGTGATATTTATGAAAAAGTTTTTTTTTTAAACATTTGATAAAGTTGAAATATCAAAGTGTTTCCGTCAAAAAAATGTATTATCTAAAATTTTATATTTTAAAAGTTTATATTTAATAATGTTATTATTTTGTTTTCAGAACTATATTTTCACTATCGATCGTCTATGCCATGGGAAACATTCTGATTTCAATTACGGCTATACCGCAGCTAAATATTCCTTTAAGGTGAGTCTCGTGAATAAATTATTAACAATATTTACCAAGCTATCAGTTGTTTGGACAATTAATTTGAATGGATTAATAAATTACGAAATAACATATCCGATATACTGTTACGCGATGGGAATAGTACAGTCTTCTCACCTGATTCTTGGAGAATACAAGAATTGCAAAGATTGTTAAAGATGAAAACCCAAGCAGCAAGAGATTACCAGGAAGGCCGCCGAAGAGATGGAGAGATGGCTTGTCATCATCATCCCAGGACAGTCCACCATCACAAACAGGTCATACGATCTAAACTAAGAAGAAGAAGAAGAAGAAGAAGAAGAAGAAGAAGAAACAGAATATTTTTTTTTTCTTCTTCTTCAAGTGCCCTGTTGGGTCCCCCCTGTTCCTGTCCTGCGCCGCTCGGAACAGCTCCTCCACACTTCGGATGCCGGTCCACTCCCTCACGTTTCGCAGCCAGGACATTTGTCTCCTACCGAGCCCTCGGCGTCCCTCAATTTTCCCCTCCAATATCAGTTGGAAAAGGTGGTACTAATCCCCCACGCAGTATATGACGCAGATGTGAAATTTTCCGAACCTTGATAGTTGATAACAGTTCCCTGTCAACTCTAGTTCGCCTCAGGACTTTGGTATTGGTAATCATGTCTGTCCAGGGAATTCTGAGCATTCAGCGATGGAGCCACATTTCAAATTCTTCCAGTCTGTTCATTGAGTTGACTTTCAAGGTCCACGTTTCACATCCATACAATAAAACAGACCACACATTGTTTATTCTCTGGCGAAGTTTCAAGTTTATGTTATCATTGCAGAAGTGTGATTTCATTTTATTAAACGTAGGTCTTGCCGGCCCAATTCTGCACTTGACTTTTTTAGCGAATTTAAATCCGAGCCCTAGTTATGACGCTTTGGAATGAGCCAGACGAGAGTGACGAGTTTGAAGTGGACTCGGGCTAGTGTTATAGTTACATTAATGTCATATTTGTATGTTTCAGAGCGTTCACAATAATCGGTCTGGTTCTCGTGGCGGTCGGGACGGGCGGCATAAAGCCGTGCGTGTCGGCCTTCGGGGGTGACCAGTTCCGGCTGCCGCAGCAGGCGGCGCAGCTGGCCACCTTCTTCTCGCTCTTCTACTTCGCTATCAACTCTGGAAGTCTCATCTCCACGTTCATCACCCCGATTCTGAGAGAAGACGTCAAGTGTTTCGACCAGGATGATTGCTACTCCCTCGCCTTTGGAATACCTGGAATTCTCATGATTTTTTCTATCAGTGAGTTAAAATACAATTTTTTCAACAACGAATCTGTTATTTCTTTCTTTGTCTTCAGGATCAAAACTGAAATTATAATCAAAAGCGTATTCTTTTTCTAAAATAATGTTGATGTATTCAAGTCAAACTTGTGTGTGTATTTCTATATGTATTCAAGTTAAACTTCTGTGTGTATTTCTATAATATATTTAGACATATGAAACAAATGGATGAGGGAAGAATGGTTAAAAAGATATATACAAGTAGTGTGAATGGACAAAAGAAGTCAAGGAAGGCCAAGGAAGACATGGCACGACCAAATTAATAAATTACTGAAAGGTGGCCATGTTCGAAGTAGGAAAAATCGACGAGCGTGCATATCGCGATGTGTAAATGTAGAAGAGGCGCGAGAGTTATGTCAGGATAGAACAATGTGGTGCTCCACCCTCTCTGCCTACCCCTCCGGGGAAATGGCGTGATGTTTAGTTAGTTTGTTAGTTATGTGTTTAAGTTAAACTTCTGTGTGTATTTCTATATGTATTCAAGTTAAACTTGTGTGTGTATTTTTATAATGTGTGTTATGTATTTAAGTTAAACTTCTGTGTGAATTTCTATATGCATTCAAATTGAACTTATGTGTGTGTATTTCTATATGTATTCAAGTTAAATTGGTTTACCAATCTTTCATTTTGTCATCGCCTCTTGACAGATGTTAGTGACCGACTGAGAGCAAAAATATTTGTCTTCACAATTGCGAAATTGTTCCTCATTAATTTCGAAGTTTTGCGGTGCCAAGACAAGCTTTGTAACCATATTCACATGCCACAAGATAAAAAAAATTATTTGAAGCTATATAAGTATTTCTCATCCACGACCATGGTACCCTATTTCGTTAGTAGGACGTACTTAAGTTATTAGGACTCTGGTGTGTAGAGGCTCATCATGTTCGAATTCAATTCCGATTTACACCCGCTCACTATTAGCTGGAATTGTACACGTATTTATTTCGTAAAACTTTATTTTTATTTTTTTTAGTTGTATTTATTTGCGGAAAGTTCCTGTACATCATCAAGGAGCCTCAAGGCAACGTGCTGGTCGAAGTATCCAAATGCATGGGGGTAAGATTTTCATAATTATTTTCCTAGAGAAAACAATCAGCAATCATTTAGTAAAGTAGATTCCTATTCCCTAAGGGTACGGCCACGCCGGAGTTCCAGAGTATGAGTCAAGACGAACACCTGGCAAACCAACGTATGTCGTACTATGGGACCGGCCACACTATACGCTTCGTGCCACAGTGCGTGATCACAAGCCACCTGCATCTTGACTCCTACTCTGGCACTCCAGTGTGGCCATACCCTAAAAGTAATCAAAAATTTATCTTTTCCTTTTTTTTAAACATTTGCATTAATTGAATGGTAAATCCTATTATCCGGATTTCTGCATAACTGGACCACGTCTGCCACTCATCAATACGGATAATTTGAGTTTTACTGTAATTTATAATACTTTATTTCTAAGTTTCAGTCATAGAGATTGGTTTGTAGCGAAAACTATCTTTGCTGGTTATGGCATTTGACGGCCTTCGTGGCCGAGTGGTAAGTGCATTAACTCCACTCCGAATGTTCCAGGTTCGATTCCCGGCAAGGGCAGTGTGATTGTCACACTGTCTTTGGTCTGGTGTTAGAATTCACGTGACAATAAAATGGCGATAGTTTAGCTACCTATCACATGTCACGAGAATCACTATGATAGCTTTAATACACCTTACATCGATTTGGCTCATGCTGTCATGATGTAAAGGACGATTCAACAAAATAATAATAATAATTATAATAATAATTTGGGCTTTTAAATGGTAGCTTTTAAATTTGTATACAGCGGGTTATTTGAACCAAATTACTGTGTACATATTTTAAGTAGCTAGTCTATCGCCATTTTATTGTCAGGTGAATTATACACAAGACCCAAGACAATGTGACAATTCCACGTCAGGTAATAAAACCCGGGACGGTGTGGTAGTCTCTTGCCAATCTGCCAGGAAGGTTGTCACGATAATACCTACGTGTCTAAATAGCTATTTATACGTAGACATTAAATCATGATTTTTTGTTTCAGCACGCTATGTCTCGTCGCAGGAAGATCAAGAAGCAGGAGAAGAAAGAGCACTGGTTGGACTACGCCGATGACAAGTTCAGTAAGACTCAGATCAACGATATCAAGGCGGCACTTCGTGTCCTACTCATGTTCGTGCCACTCCCAGTCTTCTGGGCGCTGTTCGATCAACAGGTACGTTAATTCATGCACGCTTCTCCATCTTGTCACGTTGTGGTGTTTATAGAATTTAAGTGAGAGGATCAACCCCATATATCCAGTTAACCTTTTGCGCTAAGCGCCGCCTGGAGGCAAGTACCCCGTCTTACCTCAAACACAATTAAAATCTTTTTTTATCTCAACAAAATTAACCATTTATCAATTTCAACACGTTTTTGAAGCGTGTAACGTTTTATTAAAATGTCAAGACTAAATAGGTAAGTAGTTTTGTCAAATTTGACAGCTATCGCTTTACTAAAATGGCCGTTTTAAGCTGTCAAAGTTCGAGCGTCCATATTGAAAAACCCTTTGACCATCAGTATACACCACCTGCAGCCAAACCACGGCGACCATTTGGCCGAAATAATATTTCATACATAATGTCATTGAATTTGCTTTAAAATAAAATAAAAGTTGTGGCAAAATCGCTTAGACAAGTTGTTTGCTTTCACTTTAAAGTTTGAGCGCTCTTAATGAAAAACCCCATATTTACACTTGACCAAAAAGTGATTGTGTCTTTGAATCATTCAATAGGGTTCCCGCTGGACTTTCCAAGCATCCAGAATGAACGGAGAGATGGGTGACTTTGTTCTTAAACCTGACCAGATGCAAGTCGTTAACCCCCTGCTGATCCTGATCTTCATCCCGCTTTTCGAATGGGTAGGTACTTTACTACTTTAATAGCTGAAAGAAATCTAGCAAGTTGAATTCAATAATTTACTATGGAAATGGGATGAAACCGAATTAAATTTTATAAAAATTTCCAATTAGAAAATCATTTAATTTTTTTATGAATAATTTGATAGCTGATACTGCGAAACTGAATTACACCTTTTCGGTTTTAACACACCTGAGAACAACGAGTTTCTTTATATTAAAATTAATGTATTTTTTTTATAATAATACTATTCCAATGATACCTATTGTTTCATAAACAGTGATGTAAAGCTCTATAATAAATATATATTATTAATGAAGTCGAGCTAGAGTTGGCAGGGAGCTGTTGTCAACTGTCAAGGTTCGGAAGATTTCACATCTGGTTCATGTACTGCGTGGGGAAAAGTTCCACCTTCTCTAACTGATATTGGAGGGGGAAATTGAGGGACGCCGAGGACCCGGTAGGAGATACATGTCCTGATACATGTCCCTACATTGAAAATATTCAATGTCAAGAAGTTTCATAATTTTTACTAGAGTGACACGTTTAGTTTGCTAGGGCATAATCAAGTGTCCATTTGATATTGTCCTAACAAACCCATAAAGTATCATGATACCCAGAGAAAACGGACATCTTATTTATTGTAGGGTAACATACAGTGATTGTTAATACAAATGCAAAATGAACAAACTAACAGTTAAATGAAGACATAGAAGGTTACCCACCGCTTACCCGAAGCTGTTATAGGACGCAGCGGCGCCCCTTCGTCAGCTTCGCTCAAACAATCCCTAGGTCCGCCCCTATCCACGCAGGACTTACATTAGCTGGAGAATGCATCATTACAGAAAAAAAAGCAAAAGGGTATCTAGGCCACATTTAATCCAGTTTAATCCACTTCTATGTCCTAATCTAACAAAACAAAGCAAAATATGGTACATGATTTTATAGGCCATTATAAAATTGTGACGAGAGTATGGGATGGGAGAGAAAACATGGAATGATGAAAGAAATAAAGAAATCTTAAGTAAATAGAGAAAACGGACATTTGTAACACAAATGAGGATATAAGGATTTTTTCTGTGAGGTGTAAGTGTATTGTTTGGTTTATTGTAGGTACTGTACCCAGCTATGGCCTGTTGCAAATTTGCCACAAAACCCCTGTCAAGAATGGTTGTTGGAGGATTCCTGGCCGCTGTCGCCTTCATCATCTCGGCTGTGGTCGAGCTGCAGTTGGAGGTAACCCTCAATGAGGATGAGTTAGCGTCACCATATATTTATATACCTTTTCCATCAATTGGGGTCAACCCTCCCCGTAATCTTAACTCTTCGGTTTTGATTTTGTTCCTGCCACAAGTCGCTGAGTTGTGTCACTTTCAAGCTTATAAGTTATTTCGTTTTAAAGCTGTCCCTGACCTGCTCATATTCTACCTGTCCGGTAGTAGGTTTTTTATAACTCATCAAAATAAATAAAATGTAATGCCAAATCACAGATTACAACTACTAAAAAAAATCGATTTAGAGGGAAAAAATAAATGCTTCGTCATAAACCATCGTCAACCATCTGTCAGAGCAGATTTTCATTTATTTAACACAAAAGGGTAGTAGGGCCACGATGGGGTATGCTTTGCTGGAAAGTATGCCTATACAAAATGTCGTAAGGCGCCATGTTGCATTTACAACAGCAACACTACTATCAAGTTCAACTCTCTAGCGTCCACCAGAGGTCTTTTAAAGACCCCGCGAACCCCGGCCAATGTGGCACATATTACTTAGTGCCATAGCAGATAGAGAGAGGACGAATGGCGAGCTTCCAGCGCCATAAAACTGAATACACCCAGCTAAGGGAAGGTAACCCCGAAAGAAAATCCTCCAGAGAAGGCATGGGGATACCATTCTGGATATTTTTCCCCAGGTCCATCACCAAGGGCCCAAATACCCCAGGTCATCAACGTTAGGGAGACCTGGCAGGACACAGAAAGAAGAAGAATAGGGATTACAAAATAAAATCTTGTTTATATACGTATTTTTATTGTTTAATTATTATATATATTTTAGACACTAAAATATTGATAAGCAACAAGAAAGTGATGACGTCACTGAATATTTAAAATGTGAATTACTCCGCCGGTATTATAGTTACATTGCTAAAAACTTGGAACTATTGTGACAAATGATTCACAGATGCCAGTATCGTTTGGTATTCGGGAAAAAAAGGAGTAATACGAGTAATTAATTATGTGTAGGCACAACCGTACCGGTACTGTTATTCCACCGGACAGGTTAATGTGATTCATGTATAGAGTGTTTATTTTAGAGGTTTGGTTTTTGATCATATGCCCGAAATCATATTTAAACAATAATGGCATAAAATTATCTATAAAACAAAGCCAATATCATAGACATTAACATTATTTTAATGTGTTTTTATTTCTTTTTATTTTGAATATGTATTGTATACCTCTAAAAAAACATCCTGTATAATAAATGTTGTCCACTTAGTTTCTGATCGCAGAGAAGTAGTATTAATTTAGCAATATCGTTCTGATTTATTCAATGTATTTTTTAGAAAACGTATCCAGTACTGCCTGTGTCAGGACAGAGCCAGCTACGTATTTACAACACGTATAACTGTGAGTTCATTATAAATGGGCCAGAGAATGAGGACATTTTTAACAATACAATCATCGAGCAACTGAGCACATTTGAAGACAAGTACGTGAAGGTATCTCAAAACAAGGAATTCAGATACGCACTAACAAGTTCTGGTGCCAACTGCCCTACCGGTGCCAATGGAATACTCTCCCTCGAGAGCAAGAAGGCTATTTCATATATTATCCAGGAGAATGATAAAGGAGAAATGGCATTGGTACGCTTTGAGGATGATAGTGACAAAACATCTGCGGGTTACCCCGCTGTCAGGTAATAAAGATTGTCTTAAAGATTGTTGTGGCTACGGCCAATTCCGTCTTGAATTTATTTACCAGGTCATACGCACCATAAACAATATTTGCAACATGGAGATTTATGAGGCCGATTCCAAAACTGACGTTTTGGAATCTGTGACATTACTATGTGTCTCGTGCCGGGATCTCATTTTATTTCGATTATAAATGTGAAATTAATGTAAAATACGCCTGCGATTGTATTATTACTCCTTATAGACGTGCCACAAACATTTTAATATAATACATTTGTGTTTCTGCAGTGCTTATATATCAATTATCCTAATTGACATCTCTTCATTGAAAATTCTAAATAACATTTTCAAAGAATATGATCTAGAATCTTCCTCATTTGTAAAGTACCATCAAATAACATTGTTAAAAATGTGAATGTTTATTAATTATTTCGAAAAAGTTGTGATATTTTTTTTACATATTTTTGACATTTGACAGCTGTCAGATCAGATCGGCCTCACATTTAATTCAACATTACGGCCTGGTAACAGAGAATTCGAGACGGCATTGCTACGGCAGTTTATATGTTTATGCTTCTGTGCCTTAGAACAGTGGTCGGCAAAGTCGGTTTAAAGGGCCAAATATCAACGGTATAATGATTAAAAAAAATTAAGAGCCACATATCTTAACTAGAACCTTCTTGTTTTTCGAAGTCGATTAATACTAGACTCACTGACTCAAACTAGATTTTATACTTTGTAATAATCTTAAGAGCCTATCTAAAATGGCAGTGCACAATGGTGTTATTATGTATGGAGGCAAAGCAAAGGAGGAACTGGCAAAAGCTGGATGAAAGTAGAAATGAGATCACTGAGAAGAATGTGCGGGAAAACAATATATGATATAAAGTCGAAATATGGCAGAAGATTGTATCATAAGTAAAAATGGATCCCTGAGATGGTTTATGCAAATGGAACAAATGGATGAGAGAAGAATAGTAAAAAAGGTGTTTACATGCAGTGCATGTAACGATGTAGGAAGCTAGAGAGGTATGTCAGGACAGGGACTCTCTGCGGAAACGGCGGGACGATTAGTTAGTTTGTTATGATTTTGAATATATCGTATATTATATGGATTATCGTTGATCGGGAAACCGTTCCTAATTTGCTTGCTTTATGATTTTAGAGTACTGAAAAACCAGCTTGGCGGCGTTCAAAATTTAGATACAATCATTAGAGAAAGATCGTCTGGTAATGAGGTCGCGAGGATGAACTCCACGGATATAGAGAGATATGAGATATCTCCATCGGTCTACGACGTGTACATTGGAGACGACAATACTAAGCCGCTGATAGAAAATTACAAAATGGACTTGGGGGGCGTGTATGTCATTACAGTCAACAGAAATGACAATGGGAATGCTGGTGACCCTGTGAGTTTAAATTGTATTAATACTTACTTACTTGCTTCCTACAGCCATACAACTCTTGGAGAGTTTTAGCCTCTTTGATGATTTTCTTACAAGCTCCTCGATTCTGCGTATTTTGCTCCCAGCAGTCCGATTCGCCAAACCTACCCAGATCACCCATAATATTATCCATTTGTCTGTCTAACCCTTACTTCGGTCGCTCTTGACGCGTACAGGGTCTTGATTGCTCTGGTTTCTCCGGCTCGGCATACGTGCCCAGTCCTTGTAGCTTGTTATAAGGGGCTGCTGGATCATCAAATAAATCTCTTGGTTGCTCTTTCTAGTTCCCACTTCAACACTAGGTCTGAGTTCCAGGATCACTCTTAAGATCCTCTTCTCAAACTAGTTGATTCTTGTTGTTCTTGAAGCGTCATGGTCCATTACTCAGAACTATATTTCACCACTGGCTTGATAATGGTATCATATTGTATAAATATATAAGTAAATGTAAAATTCAATCAAATATTTAAAGTCGGCTATGTGAGGAGTCATGCATGCATGACACTATGTATGAATGTTAAGGATCGAGAGAGACAGTCCATTCCTTCCCCCTACCCCAGGGATGGCGAACCTTTTTGAGCCTGAGTGCCAAATTTTTATTTTATTCAATATACGAGTATGTCGCGTGCCACATGCTATGGAAATAAAAATGCATCAAATGTTTGTGTAACTTCAGATTTTAAATATAAACAAAGCATTAATACACCGAAAAAAATAATTAAGCACTCGTTAATGGCAAAATAAAATAAAAAATACACTTAATAAAAAATATTCAGAACCCTCAAAACTTCATTATTAGTGAGATTTTTGTTATTGGATGCTAGATCCCAAAATTTTTATATCGGGCTCATAGCTAGTAGCTTTTAATAGAATACAAGCAGTAGTACTTTCGTATGTAAGTCTACTTCTTATGTCTGATTTAATAAAGTTCACCGAAGAAAATAATGATTATGAATAATTTCGGAACGGCTCGTGCCGGGAGCGATTTATTACAAAAAAATTCACCTCGGGGGACTAGTACCGTGCGGGAAGTATTAAACAAATCGATCTATTTATTTATGAATGTCGTCATATCATTCGCTTCCGTCGTTTGTGAAACCATTGATGAACGAAGAAAATACACATGGCTATTTAAATATTTTTGAATTTTTTTATACTTTTTCTAAACCTTTTTTTAATTTTTGGTTTAATCACTTTTTTCCTCTTCATTCGCGTGCCATGCAAAATCGTCTCGCGTGCCACCTGTGGCACGCGTGCCATAGGTTCGCCATCCCTGCCCTACTCCTTCGAGAGACGGTGTAATGGTTGTATAGTTAGTTTAATATTATTGTATAAATAAATAAATCTTCAATTAATTCAACTTTCAATATGTCAATATTGAGTGATGCTGTAATTGTTGGTTACATTCTGGAGACACTTCCAAAATTGGGCAATCACCAAGATACACTTTTTAAATTTTGATATACAATACATAAGAGTAAATACAAACATTAAATTATTTGCAATAATTAAACAGTTAATCAAATAGTCATGGCGCTCCCATCCTTCATGTAACTTGGTACGAAGTGTATTTTCAAAATAAGTAAATAATAAAATGAAGAGAATTTTAAGAAATCAATCAATGGAAAGAAAGTTTAGTAGAAACCAGAATTCGTTAACCCGTATCGTGCTGCTGACTACATTTTCAGTGCAAAAAAACATATCGAACTATGGCACTACATTTGCAGCACTTATTTAAATGTATCTTATAAACCTTTTTACTCTTACTTCAGTTCTTTACTATTAAATGTTAATATTTAATTTTGTTGACTCATCAGTATTGAATTTCTGTTACTGTTGAACCTAATGTTTTTTCTCATATTTGATTATAATTGTTTACAATATTATGTGTAGTTTCTTCCCCTCCTAATAATTTTGTGTATAAACTAAGTCTTTCTGCTGTATCTTTTAGTTGATTGTAAGACCTGACGATGCTAACATCGGTTAGCGAAACAGCTGTCACGACTAAGTATATTCAATTTTGATATTAATAATAAAGTTTTTTTATATAAACATTTAATAATGTTGAAATATCAAAGTGTTTCCGCGAAAACAATGGATTATCTATTAAAATTGACGTAGTATTATGATAAACTGGGACAATCTTTTTGAGTTGTAAATGTAGGCAGCCGTAGTACGAGATTATTTATTTTATACTGCAAACGAAGCCAGCGGCACAATAAGGGTTAAAGTTAACATGTGTCATCATCATCAGCCATAAGTCGTTCAGTTTTGGACATATGCCACCCTTCTCAACTTCCACAACTCTCTATCCCTCACCACTCTGCGCCGTAATGTATGACTCTTAATAAATAATATGAATGAATCTTCAAGACAAAATAATTATGATCATAGCTAGCATTGCTTTACTTTACATGTTAATATGAAGTTATGAATGTTTTTGTGCATTACAGCTATTGTACAAAGTGACAATAATCGCTCAGCCCAACTCGGTGCACATGCTGTGGCTACTGCCGCAGTACATCGTGATCACCATGGCCGAGGTGATGTTCTCCGTCACGGGGCTGGAGTTCGCCTTCACGCAGGCTCCGACGAGCATGAAGTCGGTACTCACGGCAGGCTGGCTGCTCACCGTGGCATTCGGAAACCTGATTGTCGTCATTGTGGCAGAATCTAAGGGATTCAGTAGTCAGGTGAGTTATTCACATCATCTGCTATAAAAGTTAATGGTATAAGCTGGGCCACTTCGGTGTTATCTGTCTTCTTCCTTCTTCCGGTGTCTATCACCTGAGAGTAGGCGTCTCTGTCCCTGGTATAAACAGCTCCTGAAGTCAGTCCAGTTCCTTAAGTTGTGGAGCCAGGAGATTCGCCTCTATTTCTCGTAATTTCAATGAAAATATTCGATGTTATCTGAAAATTTGCCCCTTATTCTGGAAGGTTCAAAGCATCTTTTAAGCCAATAAAAAAATAACAATTCTATCGAAAGTTTACGGTCGTGTTACCCCTTAAGTTTAATGAAAATGGTATATTTTGGTTATTGATTATATATAATCACTATATCCCGGTGTAGGATTCTATATGACATTCTATATCTGGCATTCTATATGACCAGCCCACCCACCGTAGGCGTTGAGACTTACTGAATCTCACAACTGTTTCAAATAGTCTAGCTGCAGAGTTATTTTGATTCTGTCCCTTGTTCCAGCGTGAATCAGATTTTCCTCTGGATCGTATTTTCAAAAATTGGTAGCTTGCTTTCTTCTCTCTACGTTAGGGATCGTGTTTCACAGCCGTAAGTGACTATCGGTGTTGTGATGCTTTTGTATATCAACAGTTTGGTACACCTGCTGAGGTTCTATTTGCTGCAAAGAAGCAGATATGAAATTTTTCTACAGCTTATATTTGCTGTTCACAAAATAAAATAATAAAATTATTGAATACTTTCAGGCGAGCGAATTCTTCTTATTTGCCGGATTGATGTTGGTTGACATGATAATCTTTGGGTTGATGTCTATGCGCTACAAGTACATTACAGTCAATGACAGTACCAGTATCAGCGAAGTCGACGACGCCGTAGAAGAGCTGCCGCTGCCAGATACGAAGTTGGATAAGATGGGTATTGATAATCTCGACTTCAAAAATGATGAAGAGGAATTGGAAACAAAAGTAAACGATTCATAAAATTAATTTAATTTGTACATAGAACGTAATACGTTATAATATAGTTAATATTATTCTTGAGGTTAAAGTTTACTCACAGACTGCTGGCAGAGTTTTCCCTGGACAATAATTTCAAATTGCAGATTAGGAAATGACATAATAAGTGGATGAGCACTTTACCTTCCGAGGTTGCAGAACTTTTCTTTTGAATTTTCTTTGTCAGTTTCGTTTCTTTATATTTATTAATGTTCAACCATGTCAGCCAACTGCGCCTGTGAGATCACTATTATATATCATAGAAAGGTACATATTGTACACCATGACATGCGATTTACTGCATTCATAACACTTGGCCGTGCTGGTTTACAGCGACATACACGGGTCACTCTGTACTGTAAACACTCCCCAGTAACCATTGACAAAGTAAATAAATGTTCATCACAGATTCACCATATTCTGTTGGTCTTAGCACAATCTTATTGTTGCAGTATACAGAATTCAAAAACGTAAAAACACTGCTATCTCTAAATATGTATTTAAATAGTTTATTTTACTTTCTAGTATTCGAGACTTCTTCATTCCACATAGTTAGTACACTAAATAAATATTGCTATATTTTCATTAGAATGTAAATACTTACCATAAATAGTAAAAGAGTTATTAATATTTGTTATAGTGAACAGTTTGAATGTTCATATAATTTATTACATTGTGTCATATGTCTGCCTATTAGTGATTTAGATTGACGAGAAAATAAATTAATAGAAAAAGCATTTCAAACATTAGTTTTGCAACAACGTATCCATTGCAATATGTATCCAAGTATTGTGAATTATATGTAAAATATAGCATTGTGGCGATTCGGTACCTTAAATCATTCTTATATTGCTATATATACAGCTAGACAATTGGCGATTATTGTTTTATATTTAAAAAAATAAATCATCCGATTACTATGAATTAAAATTCTTTGTAACATTGACTATCACCATTTCAACACGTATAAATATTTGTATTGTATCACTCTAAGTTAATTTTTTTATATGTTTGGAATAACGCATTAAGAAAATACACATACTGTATGGATGTCTAGGCAATTGAAAACCCTAAAAAGACTAATGTGCTGTTTGAACAAATTCAATATTTTATTTATACACAAATTATAAACTATGTTCACAACAATAACTATTTATTATTTCTGTGTATAACCTCCTTCGATTCCAATAAGTGTTTTATTATTATTGAAATGAATTCATGAATACATGTAGGGAAGCTACATCACATCTTTACCTCAAGACCAAAGTCTTTAACCAGTGTGTCTTGTCAGCCATGACTTACGGAGGCAAGACGTGGATGCTGAACAAGGGGTCTTGTCTACAAGTTCCAAGTCTCCCAGTGCGTTATGAAAAGAGTCATGCTTGGAATAACCTTGAGGGATAGAATTCAAAACAAACTTATTATTCGATAACAAACCAAGGTGGCTCAGAGGATAGGCGAGCTGAAGTGGCAGTGGGCTGGCTAAAATCGGGAGTGTACCGTATAATACTATAACAAGTGAGTATTAAAATAAACAAAAGGGTATTAATATGAACTTTATTATCACAATAAAATATTAATATTCGAAATGCATATAAATGATTCTTAATCTGAAAAAAATAATGCACTATTAAATTGTATATCTTCATCAGAATAATATGTTTTATTGGAGGATATCTTTACCCTTTGACAATGAGTGTTTACCAAAGTTATTTTTGTTGAGTTAAAACTAATATAAGAAATTAACTTTTCACGCTGATGGTAAAGTATATGTTAATAATATAAGCTCCTCGGACCCAGAGAAGGCGAAACTTTGAAATAAACACTTGAGTTTTACAATTTTTAAATTAATAAAATAATATAAAATAGATAAAGTCATGTGTGACATTTAACAACAAAACATCCCATGCCAAGATTCATTCTACTGGCATTACAAATTTTAAGAAGACGATAATTCAATTCACCTTCTGACAAACATCAAACAAAATGTTGTTAACTAAAATTTATCCATTTTAAAAACAATAAAAAAAGAAATAGTTATAAATCTTAAAATAATATTACAATTTAGAAGAATGAACCTAATAATTGCTACACTTAGTTGCTTCTTGCTTCAAAAACAATATTTGTCCATTTTAACACAAGTATGAGTTTTGGGGTAAACAATCTACCATGAGGAGGGAATTTTTTTTCCCTATTTATATTGTCCACTTAAGAACTAAAATTATCAATTCTTCAAGTGTGAAAAATAATAATGCTTAAATCTAAAAGAGACATGAAACCAATAATTACTACACTATGATACCGCTAGCTTCAAAAACGATCTTTGTCATTTTTTAACACAAGTATGAATTTTGGGGTAAACAATTTATCATGAGGGGAGAAATTTTTCTTAACCGTCGCGTTGCCATGTGGTCAATTGAGTTTCCACTGCCAATTTAAAGTTGATTTTATTTAAACCTATGGACCCTAACATTATAAAAAAAAATTGTAATCCTCCATTGAAGTGTTGTCAATATTTCGTAATAAAAAAAAAGCAAAAAATTACTTCCTTCATCCCAAAAAAAATTTTTTTTTAAGACTGCCCTCACCTTCATTCGTGTTAAGGTAGAATTTGTTTTGCTAATATTTACAACTTTATCAAAAGTGACAAATACTTACTCGCTGTTTTGAACGTATTATAAATTATATGTTTGGCCTTTTCTCATAGGTACGTAATAATACCGACTGTGGACGGAAACGCAGCACGCAACTTAATAATATCAGAACTGTGAAAATATTAACACTTTACCAAAAGGGACAAATATTAATACGTACTCGTTGTCTTGAACGTACTATACATTTTGCCTGGGTGCCTTTATCATACGTAAAATTTGGCGCCACGGCGCCACGGCGCGGCGGGGCGAGACAAGTTCATACTTGGTGTCAGTTGCTCATATGCTGTGACGCATTCCATATCAGAAATCGCATGGTTCCAGAAAAAAATTAATAATGATATGTTTTTCAAATAATTCATGTATGTTATAGATATCGATCTATTCCTAATGAAATTCCCTACAACATGACATAAATTAAATTTTGATTCATCGAGTCATATGCTTGATATTTAGATAAAGTTAGCGGTAAACTGAATTGACCACATGGGAGCGAGCGTTTTGTTTTGAACACGGTACGTTAAGGGTTAACGCATTATGTTTGTTTGACAAACATTTAAAATAAAATGTCGTAGGCTTAACAACTAAAATTATAAATTCTTCAAATGTGAAAAAATAACAAATAAAATGAATTATAATTTAAAATGTAAAAGAGGCATGCAATCGAATAATTATTACACTTTGATGCTTCTCACATCAAAGGCGATCTTTAAGAATTTTTAATATAAATATGAGTTTTGGGGTCATCCACCATAAGTGGGGTATTTTTCATAATCCATTATGCTTGTTTGAAAAACATTTGAAATAAAATGTTGTGGGCTGACATCTAAAATTATAAATTAGATTTCTTGTCTTATTCAGTTTTTCTTCTTTAGTTAAGTTTCAGACAAAAGAACTAATCTAAAATAATAATTAAATATAATAACTAACATAAGATAATGCATAGAAAAATATTTGAAAATGCTTAAAACTAAAATACATTTATCTAAGATAATTTAATAGAAGTTGGTATAGAATGTTTTTTTAGAGGTTTGGTTTTTAAACTGGCAACATTGTTTCTACAGACTGTCAATTTGACAGTTAACAATTGATTTGTAGTCATTACGTTTTGCCATTTTACCATGAATAGACCGATGTCAGAATAGCGTGTGCAAATTGTGTAAATTTATTTTAAAAATCATGGTTCGGTTCGTCAAACTTATCGTGCACTACGTCCATTTTACGGTCGACATAATCGTCCATTCGAGCAAGTTATTCGGAAGACCACGGATAGTTTTCGCACCACGTACACTCTAGTGGATAATACGCATCCACAAAGACAATTGTCGAAAATTGGATTTCATGCTTGCGCTTCATTCGAAATAGCCGTGGCGCTCATATGCCCGAAATCATATTTAAACAATAATGGCATTAAATTATCTATTAAATAAAGCCAATATCATAGACATCAACATTATTTTAATGTATTTTTATTTATTTATTTTGAATGTGTATTGTATACCTCTAAAAAAAACACCATATATAAATCAACGTAATCAGTAGTTTGTAGCAATCGACATACTCGTTGCTGCGGACTGCTATTGGGAATAATTTCTTTATTTTAAAGTAAGTAGAACGGTACATTCCCTGAGTTCAAACTGAATTTCGACATGTTTCTGTCTTGTTTCGGTAAGGATATAGAAGAGTTGCACTAGTGCTCGGAGAGTGCCCCCAGAAAATATCTGGAAACAAAGGAAACACACTTTTTATTATTGGGTTAGTTCTATAAAAATAAAACAAATTGTTTATACTGTTACTGTATTTTATGGACTATAAGACGCTGTAAACTATACGACGCACCTTTATTTTTAAACAATTTAAAAAAATAATAACTTTTTTATTATTAGGCTTTGTAAGCCAGATTAAAAAAAAATTGCTTGTGAATCCTCTCAACTCATGTTCGCCGCATCGGTGCACTACTGCTGCCATTTGAATCCAATGTTGCCAGATAGAGATAGGTTTCGATCAATTATATGGTCATTTTTAAGACTGGCAGGAATTTAAAATCAAACACTGGACATTTTTATATTAATTTCGAGTGTAAGACGAACCTGAATATTGGAGGCCATTTTTTGAAAAACAAAGCGAGTCTTATAGTCTGTAAAATACAATATACAGTGGGCGATTCGCAATGGTTATAAATTGATAACAATATTCAAAACTTTTCTAAAATATTTGTAAAAAATATATATAAAAACCAGTAGATTTTTAAAATTGTTTTAAAAATCTTTTGTATTTTTTATAATTCAGTTTATGTAATTATAATTTAGGTTTAGGTAAAGAAAGTTATTCGCCGAGTATTTAGATATGACAACTTCTATAAGTATGAGTATAAAACTATATTTTATTAATATAATTTCAAATTCTTTATTGCTTGTAAGATATCGCTTTTAAGTGAGTAGTTTTATTATACAATACTATTATTAAATTGTGAGATTTGAAAAAACATATAAATTATTTTTTTAACGAATTCATTTTAATATAACATTGGAATTGAAATAACAACGGTGTTTTTATTCCACTTTAATTTATTAAATACTTTTATGAAATAAAAACATTACACACAGCATGTTTTGGAGATGACTTCCTTCCTCAGTTGTAAATATATAACTAAACTCTAACCAATGAAAGATTTTTTATATAAAGATACATTAAGTAAAACATAATAACTATTTTTTACTTATTGTATCATTATAAAATTAGTCTTTCATTGATTAGAGTTTAGTTATATATTTACACCTGAGGGTGGAGGTCACCTCCGAAACATGTTGTGTTTGATATTTTTATTTTATAAAAATATTTGATATATTAAAGTGGAAAAAAATTGTACTGTTTTTTTAAATTCCAAGGTTATTACAATGGAATTCCACAGTGTAAACGCCTTAACCTTCAATAAAGTCATTTTAATATTCTTCCAAATCTTAATGCAATGATACATAAATAAATAAAAAATGCTGTGTACATTCGCTCACATATTAAATTAAACATTCCATTAATAAAATATGAAATATTTAAACATCGCAGAGTATACAGCAGATAAACATCGCATGTCTAATAATTGATTTATTTATAATTACATGTGGTACATGTTGTAAACATTTGTAAATACCTTATCTCCAATCATTGGGAAAAGCTCAACCAGCTCCGATTCTTTCTTGTTCACCTCTTTTTGCGTCAGAAAATAATTTTCCGAGAGTACCCGGAATTTGGAGTCACATCGTATCAGACAGTTGGTCAGGAGTTTTAAGAAGTCATTTATCGGATAGCTAATGTTGGAAGTATAATGTAAAGTTCGTAGTTTCTGGCTGTCGCTCAGGCACGAGAGCGCGGACTCTGGCACAAACTCATCACCATCAGTCGGGCCGATATATAGATGGCAGATATGTTTTTTTTTCATCAGACTACGGATCGTCCCATACCAGTAGAACAGACAGTTAACATATAATTTTATTCTGGTGTCGAAGCCCAAAATCCTGAAAAACAAATGCACAAAGTATTTATAATTGAGTTGAGATTGAACAAATGTGTGTGTAAATCTTCACCTTGCCCAGTTATGTATTATTGCATAATAATTCAAATACAAAGGTCCGTCTAAATACAAATTAAACGAAATAATAGTACTGTAAAAAAATCAATAATGGCTATACTTATATAATGAGCACAACATCCTGGTTGCATAAAAAATAATTATTAGGTGTATAACTTTGCTTCCGCCGTTTTTTCCGAAATTTGAGGCTTTATCGTAAAAAACTGGTTATACATTTATGATTCAAAGTATTGTCCATCGCTGGCCACTACTTTCTCCCATCTTTCGGGCAGCATACGAATCCCGCGTTGAAAAAACTGGTCATCTTTTGAAGCGATCCACGAATCGATCCAATTTTTGACTTCTTCATAAGACCGGAAGTGCTGGTCAGCTAGGCCGTGTGCCATTGATCGAAACAAGTGATAGTCCGAGGGAGCAACGTCTGGATAATACGGCGGGTGGGGTAGGACTTCCCATTTCAAAGTTTCCAAGTATGTCTTGACCACTTTCGCAACATGGGGTCGAGCATTGTCATGCTGTAAAATCACTTTATCATGTTTCTCGTTGTATTGCGGCCGTTTGTCTTTCAATGCTTGGCACCCAATTTCCTTGTTTCTGAATCATTCCCATGACTTTCAGGCGTTTCGAAATGGCTGGTTGCGTCACTCCTAATGATCCTGCCAATTCTTGTTGCGTTTGACACGAGTCTTGATCAAGTAATGCCTCCAATTCTGCATCTTCGAAAACCTTCTCTCTTCCACCGCCATGCTGGTCTTCGACGTTAAAATCACCGTTCTTGAAGCGTTGAAACCACTCTCGGCACGTTCTTTCACTAATAGCGGCCTCACCATAGGTATTTGAGAGCATTTGATGAGCCTCAGCCGCAGATTTCTTCATATTAAAGCATAAAATTAAAACCTCCCGCAAATGACGAGAATTTGGCTCGTAAGCTGACATGTTTAATCGGGAATAACTTTATGATGCAGACACAAATCGACTAATATTTCGATGGCGTTATGTTTACAAATACTTAAGCTTATTGTATGTCATCTATGATCTATTTATTCCAACTACCACTTACCGCTACTGCCATCTATTGCAAAACGGCGGAAGCAAAGTTATACACCTAATAATTAAACTATTATTATTCAAAACAAATGAAGTCATTTCAAAGGAGTTGTGTTCAATATGGGTCTGAAAAGCTTACTTTTTAATACAAACAACTCTGTATGCGCTTGAGAAAAGTTATCTTCAAAAGAACTAACTAATAACAAATTATTAAAATCTTCATGGTTGTGGACACAAAGAATTAAGCATCAGCAAAAAATTGTTTTCACCTTGCTCTAGTCATGTCGTAGTCAAGTTCTTGGCATAGGTACGAGAATAATTCTTTAATAGTAATATTGCTACGGACAAAGAAGTTCTTGTGTCCTTTATGATGTATCACCAACAAATCTCTATATGACTCTTCGTGATCAGCTACATACTCGTTAACCAGATTCTGAAATATTAAAATAACATATTTCATATTACACTTATCTAAACAAGTAAAATGTACAAAAACAAGTTGTCATTAAAAGTTCATTATTACGAATAGTGAATATTTAATAGACTAAATGTTTAAAAGGTAACTTGTAAAAAAAAGGTAACTTAATAAATAAACAACATTTGCATAATAATTGCTTTCATGTTTAAAACCATAATATTTTTTTTTGAAACAATACTAAAAGAAAAATGCACAAATTCACAAAGTCTAACCAAATTTTTGTTAAGTGTTATAATAATACAGTATCATTTTATAATTTACCAATTGAATATTGCAGAGTTAAGAAACAAGTGTGTAGCGTTCCAGTATCATTTCGAGAAAGCTCAAGCTCCAAATATTCAACAGTAGTGTTAAAAGCGTACTGCTGTACGGATGTGAGACTTGGAAATCTACTGCGGACGTTATTGTAAAACTCCAGGTGTCTATAAATAGGTAACTTCGCTCAAGATCAATTGGCCCCAAACAGTGCCAAATGCCGTTCTCTGGACCATGGCAGGCGAAAAGCCAATCAGAGAACAAGACGCAAAAGGCTGTGAATCAGTCACACTCTGTGACGGAACCCAGCCTGCATCGCTCAGGGCGCACTAGACTGGTCCCCTATGACGGAAAGAGGAAGCGAGGCAGACCTAGAGTCACCTGGAAAAGAGCCCTACAGGACGAGGTCAAAGCAGCAGGCCTCACTCGGGATGATGTAAGGCATCAGGCATGCAATAGAGTTGAGTAGAGAAGGCTCCTTGAGGCTCTATGCACCACGGAGGTGGACAAGAAAAAGAAACAAGAGGTAAACCAGAAAAAAATTAAGAGACAGGGCTTCATTAATGGAAGACCAGTTAACATCATTCCACTAATTTACATTATAAATAACAGATAAAATCGTATATAATATTTAGTTCCAATTAGATATTTTATTGTGTATACTTGCAGAAATGTGAATTTCATCGATGAAATATTATTGTATGATAAAAAATATATCCTTGATTCCGCTATCTTCTGCGCTATTAACCACCCTACCTATTTGAACGTACGTGATACGTTCACTTTGACTGTACCATTCTACGATATCCCGTATCACGTACGGGCTTGAGAAAAAGTAATGTACCTAAAATGTCCAAAGTTTTAGGGATACGCGCGTGTGCCATCAAAACTTGAGCACAAGTCTTCATAAATATGATAGTTTTACAAGGGGCAGGCGAAGTGTGCGACCGAGTATTTGACGTTTCGTAATTTAAAAAAATAAAATAAGTATATAATTAAATTTCATTAATAAAAAACCAGCTTGTTTTTTGCACTTTTCTCAGAAAATAACCCAAAGGTAGGGCGTTTAATATTAATAACTCCCTTTTGATGCATAGAATGTTCAGAAAAAATAGCTCACTGCATAAAAATTAGGTTAATGTTCACAAGATTTTGAATATATCTAATTTGAAGATATTTGAAATTGTATACACAGTGTAGATTAATTTGGAAAAGCTATTTTCTTAACTAACTAACTAACCATCACGCCGTCTCCCCGAAAGGGTAGGCAGAAAGAATGAACTGTCACACTTTTACTGATGCGGCATTCCATCCTTCTCTTTTCGCTCCGCGGCAAACGCGGTGTGATGGGTTGCGAACCTCATCGCCACCAATAGGCATCTCCCGCGCACACTTCGATCGTCCAACACCCACAAAATAAATCTAAAACAAATAATATAAAATACAATGATATAAAATAAAATAACAAAATAAAAATAATTTAACACAAAATGTTCGTTTTAGATGGTGCCCATAATTTATGTTCCACGAATCCACCGTTTTTTTACTTTAGCACATAATGTAATAACACATAATGTTTTTTTCGATGTTGCACATGTTGACATGGACGATCCGGACTTTTGTGTTTTTTAAATTTATGTTACACGTATCCACCGTTTTTTAAATTAGCTGTAATTAGGCACTTAACCAGCAAGAACTTAAAAATAATATTAAAGAAATTATTCAAATTGTCATTGGAACAAATGAAATTTTTATTTTTACACCTGCCAAAATTCTTTATAAAAACGATAAAACTAATATAATTTTAACAGCAAAACAATACAAACGGATTACGTGTCTCAATTAACTATTATAAAGTGCGGCAACAATCAAATTGACCAAAACAATTCACTTATACGGAAATATCTCCAAATTTACAGGAGCACCACATGAACCAAACTTAATTTTCAAAATCAGAATCAGTAAAAAAAAAAAAAGGTATTTTCTTAACAATTTTAAATCATGGGCTCCCAACGAGGGCGCACCGCCCCCCAGCAGTGATTGAAATATTTATTAATCATAAATTTAAAATATTTACTAGCTATTTATTTAACATCGAGGAATTCTATTTTAAATGGCGTTAAGTTTTTAATTATGTTAATAGCAACGACGAAAACTATTCAGAGTGTTAAGTTAATAAATTAATTTATCTTTTTTTAACAAAATTTAGTTTTAAAAATGACTAGTAGAGGGGATTTGAGGGAATAAAAGATACCTTTGTATGTAGAGGGAAGTCACCGGGCTCATCGAATTTTTCGTTATCCACATCGAGTCGCCTGTACGTGAGCATGTAAGCCGAGGTACTTCCATAACCACCGAAGGCTTTTGTGAGGTCGGTGTCTTTGATCTAAGAAAAAGCATTTTTTCAAAAATGATTTGTGAATTTGACTTATTACATAGTTAGCTAGGTTTCAATCATTATGTTATCTGAAATAGTCTATTAAGACAGTAACAATTTTTATGCAATTGTTAATGCTTAACTCAAAACTGCAAAATATTCTGACTTGTCAAATTTCATAATAGTATTCATCAAGTTATAGCAAAGTATTTACCAATGTTATAGCATCATCGTCAAAAGTTGTCCACTGTCCGGTTTTCAAGTCTTTTATATTGGCTTTATAGTGGCCAAAAGTAGGGTTTCCCGAGTGAATTATTACACCATATAGTTCATAATGTACGCCACCAGCCTGGGGTACAATTCCAGTCAAGTTTAATATGTTAGGAAAATCTAGTCTGTAAAGTTTTCATTAAAAAATATATAAGATTGTGTTTCATTGTATAATAAAATTTCAAATAACTAACTAAATAACCATCATGCTGTCTCTACGAAGGGGTAGGCAGAAAGAATGGACTGCCACACTTTTCTTTCCTGGCATATTTCTCTGCTTCCTCAAAATTCATACATCGTGTCATGCGTCAATTTCTCTGACTCCTCATGTGGCCGACATTCAATATTTGATTTATTTGATCGTGCCACGTTTTCCTCTATTTCTAGTTACTTTTACTTCATTAACATATACTTTTTTTTACCAACAACAACAACAAACCATCACGCCGTTTCCTCGCAGGAGTAGGCAGAGAGAATGGACTGCCACACTACTCTATCCTGGTACACCTCTCTAGCTTCCTCCACATTCATACATCGAGTCATACACGCACGTCGATTCTTCCGGCTTCTGACATGACCAACATTTACCATTCATTAATAATTAGATTTCACTTACTTGGAATTAATTTTCAGACACCGGCCTGTTTTGACGTCATAATGTGTTCTTAAAAGGGTTATGTTTAAAATTTTAGGACACCGCACGATTTCTAAGCCCTTCAGGGAATCAGTTTTCTCCACGCATCGTTCACATTGGTACTGATTGGACCCAGTTAATTTTTCAGGTGTAACGAATCCCATTAGCACATCGTGCAATGTTTCATATGGTTCGTCTGTATTTATATTTTTAATAGAAGCAACTATATCTTTAAATCCAGAAACGTGGCTCTTCTCCATATTGCATTTCCCGCAAACTATGTAATACCGCATAGAGCCTGTTGATTAAACAATCAGTTACTTACTATTTCAAGAGTTTTTTATAGTCATTTTATACATAATAATAACCAACAGTAAAGGAACACGGAACCACGATGGTAAGAAACTCAAGTACATGATTATAAAGCATATTATTCTTAGGCCAGATTTGTAATTTTACTAAACTATAATATCGTCGCCCCAGAGCAATAGTGAGATAAACCAGTGCCATCTTGACAATATAACAGCCTAAGCCTAGGAGACTCAAATAAGTGCAAGGCCTCCACCAAGTCAAACCATAAACAATATCAAAGGAACATTACGGCTTGTTATATTGTCAAGATGGCACTGGTTTATCTCACTATTGCTCTGGGGCGACGATATATATAATACAATTTTTTTTGTTCCATAAAAGAAGCCCGTGAGTTTCCTACAAAATGTCCAACATGTGTCAATTTAAACTGATTGGTGATTAAATTGAATAAATAAATTTATTTACCTCCGTATAATTTTTCCACAATATTGGTAGTGTCAAGAGATTTGGAGCTCTCTTCGAGTTGATCATAGAAGGCTCCAAATAGCTCTTGGACATCCTGCTGATCATGGAGATGCCTCTGCATCCATGTAAAAGCCATATTAAACTCCCTCGTAGAGATGGAACAGAGGGTCGTTGTCTAAACAATATTAAAAATAGTATATAAAGTGTATAAACCTAATGTCTTAATATGCTAGTTAAATGATATTGAATATATCACAAAAGTGTCGCTTTATTCTGGAACATTCAACTATAAAGATCTTTCTTGCCAACTCACAACAGAATGTTGTTCCAGTCCTTGAATGATAGATCAAGTTTTCAACAATGGTTGCACCCGTTTAAGTTTTACACGAGTACATAATTTAAAATAAAATTGTGTCTCAGAATCAGGGACAACACAAATACTTCATTAGAGAGTAGGTAGTATAATTAACCGTTTGAGTGCCAAATCTATTTCACCAAAATATTCTAAAATACCAAAAGAAATGTCTATTTTTATAGATAATTTATATTTACAAGAAAACAATGTGCCATTTCTGTAAAAATACACCAATTTTCATATTTCTTTCAACATTCTCTTCACTAGGTTTCACACCATGATAATAAAAATACAGAAATCGAATACTATTAATCTATCTACAAGCGCGACGGCGCTCCTCGGCACTCTAACGGTTAAACCAACAAAATTATATAAGTATCCCTTGAAACAAGAATTTTTGGAGTACAGCAAGTTTATTATTAGTTACCGTACTGTACAAATGACAATCTTGGTCATACAATAAAAATAACAATGCTAAACTGTGTTGGATGTCAAATGCGACACAAATGATATGAGAGGTCTGTTTTCTGATAAAAAATTAATAGCTGTACACAAGGCCTTCCTTGATGCCTTCTCTTTCAAGTTTTTGCATCTTGATTTAACTCACTAATCATCACGCCGTATCCCCGAAAGGGTAGGCAGAAAGAATGGACTGTCACATTTTAACCGATGTGGCACTCCATCCTTCTCTTTTCGCTCTACGGGAGACGCGGTGTTGATTTATAATAACCAAATAAGTATTTTAATAGTTATACTGCTTGAGAGTAAAATTAAGAGCTGCGCGCGCACACACCCTGTGACGGAAGTGCGACATGAAGTTAGCCATCAATGATAAATAACAATGTAAACTCATTTTACTGACTAAATTTACTTGTAGAATTCCCAGTTTATGAACATAACATGTTTTTAAAAAATAAGGTTAAGTATATTTGAAGTTACATTCCTTTTGGCGTGTTTTTAATGAAAACTTCATTAATTGTATTTAATATCTTTCTTC
Source organism: Lepidostoma basale (assembly GCA_022606425.2). NCBI lineage: Eukaryota > Metazoa > Arthropoda > Insecta > Trichoptera > Lepidostomatidae > Lepidostoma > Lepidostoma basale. The sequence continues at coordinate 118,010 of JAHDVF020001258.1, forward strand.
CATTACTTTATGATTCTTTCTATTAACAAAGAGTATTGGCACGCAGGACACAATTTTTTTGAGTTACTATTGTTTTCAATATTTTTTTGAATGTATACATATACTTGTATACGAATACTGGATTTCACCCATTGCGGGTTATCAATTCATGATTTAATTGTATCTCAATAGAGACGAAGATGCAAATTGGAAACTGAATATGGTTGATCAAGGTGTTAACAGGACTTATGACCTGTCATTGGTTGGGTTAAGCGCACGCTTTATGTAATTACAACATTCCCCATTCCACCTTTCTTATGACCATGTCTGACAAACTTTTGGAATTTGTATATATGTTAAAGTACAACACCAGAATTCACATGTCAGTTTCAATGCGCCATCTATGAAGATGTGATTATATATGTTAATCTCTAAGGTTACTCTATATAATCTACATACTAACACCATCTATGAAGATTTTGTGTTTATTAAGCATTAAGCAGAACATCTTTTAACACAATGTGAATTGTTTCGCCAAAGAAGTATAATTTCTTACGTGTTTTTGCTGTAAATCAGAATGGAATTGTACAAAATTGAGAGCTAAATAAATACTAATTACCTTCAAGATTATGAACAGTTTTTGGAGATGGATTAGAAAGTTATCTGTCGAGTTTTGGAGGTCCCAGCGTATCACAGCATTCCTCAATTCAGGGGTCATAAATAATACTTGGAGAAATGAATTCAGGTAGCATGTGTTCCCCGAATTGATTAAGCCGGTGTATACTGAAAGTTGATTAAGTATTTTTATAAAATCCTGTCAGTCCTAAGCCAAACTAGTTAGATTTGTGTCAATATAACAAGCAATATGTAGAATTATGATATTCACCCAAGGTTTTATATAAATAAAATAAAAACTGAGGTATCCCTTGTTGAGGATGTTAGTAATAATAGTCAATCAAGCTCAATTTAATAATTTATTTTGAAGGGATGTACAAAATGTGAAAAAGCATGCTTTTTAAACGGGACACAAGTTAAAAATTATTTCTGAGATTCTCTGCTTCAATGAAATGTTATTTGAATATTACAAATTTTGTTTAAAATTTTAATGGTAACAGAAAAAAAATAATGAATAAGACAAACTATTGTGAGGTAATTTTTTCGCCGAGTGTCTTCTGGAGCTGCGCAGCGATTTGGCGGGTGGCAGATCGTCCACCACCTTTCCAGGGTTATAGCCTGTTGTCTGTTCATGAAATAAAAAACAAATTCTTGTCACAATAAATAAAAAATAATAAATACACTGAGAAATTTTGTACAAGGATGTAAATTGTTCGAGTTAAAGAGTTGTTTGTATCTGAGAAAATTGAATTGCACATTTATGTAGACAATTCCCAATATCTCTATAACAAAAATTATATGCTAACTTTTAAAACGCCGTTTTTGTGATGTAATCACCTCAAGGGGGCATTAAGACGTGCTTTAAATCTAAATATCTAAAAAAAACACAACCAATCGGTAGTATATAAATAATGAAAATAAACAAACTTTGTAAAAATTTGTTTTTTTAATGTATGTATATTTAGTTAAATTATACTTAGGGGTGTGCCTTTGAACGGTTTCGCCAGCTTGCTACCATATTCTGGTCCAGACCAGGAAATGCTAGTGAGCTGTCGAAACGGATTGAAGTCATAACCCTAAGTTGAATTGAACTAAATATTTATTAAAATAAAAACACTGTACTTTCTTTTTCACCACTATGCGGCTATTTTAATTGCTGACTAGTTTCGCTTGTACCCTAGCTACTTATCACCAAATTTCATAATCAGATTGTACCTTCGGTAAGACAAGGACACAATTGCACTTTTGTAATTTTTCATTAGAGACATTTTAAGATTTTTGAAGAATAATGTCGTGTTATTTTGACTATATTGATCATACACTATCGCCCTCTGGCAAAATGAGACTGAACTTAATGAGCGACTTTGTTCCTCCAGATAAAGGGATGTTTTTAAAATACATGGGCATACTTTACTCATTTTGAGAATTTTTAACAATTATGCAATATATACCCAATAAATAATTAGTATTTGTTCATTATAAGATTACTAGCTGACCCGGCAACGCTTCGCTATTGTTAAATTCGAGTATATAAATAAATCCAATATATATTCAACAAATACAATTGAAGTTCAATATCAATAAGTTTATTTATTGGATTAAATGACATGTGTATGAATGCAAAAATGTGTGTCTATATCTATAAAACAATGTTTTAATCCAAGCAAACTTGCTGTGAATTTTAAACTTGAATACATATTACTAATGTAATTGAAAAACTATTTTTTGAATATTTTATATGAAATTTAATAATCAAATAAACAATATTATATCACATTTGCACAAAACATTCATTTTCACTAAGAGTTGGAAGCAACATACCTTTTTCTTTTTTAATATATGCAGAGCATCTATCTCTGTTAGATCTATGGTTACAACGCTCTTCTGAGGGGCCGGGTCCTCCGTGATCGGTAACTAGAAATAAATTTTAATATAAATTATGGTTCTTCCTTAAACCTTTATAGAACTATTTAAACATAATTGATTGATAATCTAAGTGGGGGAGAAAAAACATAGTGATAATGTAAAGAATAGATAAAAACAAACTTTAACCGTTTAAGTACCGTGATGTTTTAAGCTTAGGAGCACTCACATACCGCATGTTTTAAATTATTTAAAAAAAAATAGGGCTTGTGGATTTTATGCATTGTTTAAAGTTTACCTATAAAATGAAAAATCAAGTTTCATTTTTTCAAGTTGCATTATCGGAATTTTGTATATTTGATTTTTCTTTCAGGGTTGTCACAAGCATAAAGAAACATAATTTTTACTTTTTTATAAAAAATGTATTTATTGAGAGCAAACATTAAAAAATCAAAGTATGTTGTATCAGTTATTATCCATTATCACTTGAAATTTAATTCTTAAGAGTTTACAATTTTATTATAAATAAAAATAAAAATTATCATATTTTTATTTTGTAAAAACGGGCAAATTTGAAATTGTGTCCTGAAATATGGTAAAGGCTGACATATTAAATGGTCAAAATACTTGAAATTCAGGCATACATTTAAAACAAAAAATGGATCCTTTATATCGATCACACCATAAGTGGTTGCCCTAGTGCTCGACTTCTACAAAAATCATTTTTTCAATAAGATTGAGCAATGCCAGAAGGTTCATTTTTCTTGCAGAGATAGTGTATAGATGTCGCTAACCACACAAAATATATATTTTTTAATTCTTACTGGAATCATTTTTAATACAAAGTGGCCTTACAGTATTGGTGGTGCGTCTACGTAGCGGCCACCAGTGGCCTTACGGTATTGAAGTGGTTAAGGATTATGCCAATAACTGAAGGTATTACTAAAACTATAACACCTGACACCCTTGGAAACAACACAAAGTCAACCAAACCTTCCACCACAATGGCAAGAGAAGAGGATTAATTTGCTCCTATTCAGAACCATCCCTACAAAACTAGCTATTGATAAGACGAAGAAGATAAACTTTAATGTACGAGGCATATCTAGAAAGTATATGCCTGAAGCTGCACATGGGTGGAAAAAGGTTTTCAACCGACGAGGAGGTAAAGGAGGAGGTAAAGGAGGAGGTGGAGAAGTGGACGAAGGGGTTGGCGGGAAACTACTTCGAGGAAGGCATCAAAACGTTGATACCCCGCTTCACCACCTGCATTAAGCGGAATAGCGACTATGTCGAAAAATAGCTTACATATGTACTACGGTAACCACGTAATTTTATTTGTTTAAATAAATAAAAATTGTAACCTACAAAAATTCAGTACACTTACTTTCTGGAGATTCCTCGTACATATCTTGGCCAAATCTTACAATTGGATAGAAACAATTTCGAGAAAGAAGCCGATCGAAGAATTTAGTTGAGTTGGGAGGCCTTTGGAAAATTACGCCATGCTCTCACCTCTAAAATACCACAATGCCTCAAGACAAAAGTCTTCAACCAGTGCGTCTTGCCAGTCATGACGTACGGAGTCGAGACGTGGACACTGACAAAAGGTCTAGTCTACAGATTCAAGCGCCATGGAAAGAGCCATGCTTGGAATAACCTTGAGGGACAGATTTAGAAACGAATTTATTCGACAACAAACCAAGGTGACTGAGGTGGCTCTGAGGATGGGCGGGCTGAAGTGGCGATGGGGAAGACGGGTTCTGGATTGGAGACCGCGTACAGGATTTCGCAGGAAAATCAACGCGATGTATAAATGTTATGGATATATGCCAAGAAAGAACAGTGTGGTGGTCCATTCTTTCTGCCTACCTCTTTGGGGGGGTTTTAACTCTTTAAAAATTCACCATTATGGAATTCCAAGCGCATGATACGATGTATGAATGTTGAGGAAGGGATAGAAATATGTCAGGAGAGATCAATATTCTGATCCCAAAATGAACAAAACATTAAATAAAAATATTGTCAGAGTGTGGTGCAATTCAAAAAGAATTTTCAGTGATGATAAAACAAAATAAAATAAAGATTTTTTTTTAAAAATTCTATAAAAAAAAAATTAAATAGGCACCATTTTTTAAGAATTTTCATATCGCCTCTTTGCGAGAATAACGTGTTATCTGGAAAAATGAAACAAGATACCCGTGTGAAAGAGACAACGTGACAACACAATATAACACTGTTGTGTTGTCTCTTTCCCTCATAAATTCACTGTTTTTCACTTTAAAACTACCATGTTTTTGTAGAAAATAAAGTTGACACGGCAGATTTGATTTTCAAAATGTCACGTTATTCTCGCAAAGAGGCGATATATCTATTTAATTGTCACTACTGTTTTTCAGATCTATATAAAAAATTAATTCATGCTTACAAAAGGGCAACTGAACTCTTCGGACGTTTGCTCCAAGTTTTCCGCTAATGACTTGCGAAAATTATCCATAATTGTATTTGGTTTGATTATAAATTCCTTGTTGAGTAGGGGTTCATTCCTCACGATGCAAACTGCTTTTTGGGAAGCCATCACTAAAATGATAAAATAAATTATTATATCACACACGTTAGTATTATATGTAATTATTAGAAACAACGAGTTTTTTTTGGTTACCCACTTATAAAATATGTAGTAGTCAGATTTCTTATTTAAAACTCAACGGCTAATGATCTAAGACAAATGATTAATAGAAATGGTGAAGTAATTATTATGTTGTATGAAGTTTTAGAAAATAACTGTTGTGATTTACGTTGCAATGTTGATTATTTATTAAAATTATAAAAATTCATTTCATTTTATTACTTAAAATACAATTATTGCACTGATGACATTATTAACAATGCGACTATAATAAATATAATACATAAGATGTTTAACGAAGCTGTTCAACGATTGGTTTATTTGTGAGGCGTCCCGCGTTTACTTCAGCGACTGACATCTCGGAGACTAAACATACATCACTCCCTTCAAATGATACACACTGTGATTACCTTCAAAACATTGAATACAGAAGAAACCAAGGGACACTTCAAGACCAACCAGCAGTTTTATCAAAGATTTTCTTTCTGCCTTTACAGCTTAACACAAACAAAATTTCCATTTAACGCTAATATGTAACGTGCTATTTATTTATTTATTTTGCACCCACCTGCCATGAACTATATTCTAACAGTAGAAATAATAATTTGAATAAACACAAAAAAAAAAATTGAACTTGATTAAACACTGAGTTTAAATATATATGTTTTTTTTTGCGTAATATTATGCAGATTAACACTTTTGATACATCTCAAATCATTTGAAATTGATACATTATATAAATGAGTAGAGGAAATCATCTGTGATAAATATGTTTGCGTATGGACACAACTCCGGGCATTCTGGAATAGAACTGTTTCAGTGAGCCCGGGCTATATTTAGCATCCAGTGTAGCTGGCGTGGACCATAAATAAACTTCTCCAAAAATGTGGTATATTGCCAGGTTGGAATAATTTGTATCAAAATATCTCAAATATCAAATAGTGTTCGTATATTCTAGTGTATACTTTATTTCGTGTGGCCCTCTGGGCGAAAGAGTCGTATAATGAACACTGCATGGAGAGTCTAGAATTCTTAAACTAAATCTGGCCACTGGGGATGTACAAAAATAGCTTTTTGGTACACGACATCTGTGGGAAACGATTTGACCTATTTCTCATCGCAATAAGCATCACTAAATATCAATGATACGGAAATCCACAGTTAATTATTTAAAATTATTAATGAAATGTCATATTTTGAGATGAATACGACAAAAATTAAAAAAAAAAAAAAAAAACATGTAATTACCCGTATTTATTCCCATTAATTATACCCGTATGGAAAATATTGATCAGTTCTTACTATATTTTTTAATCTATAAATAATTGTGTTACTTAATTACAGTTTCACAACGAAATGTTTGCATGCCAAATTCAATTAAACATTTATTATATTTTTTATCGACCCTTATGTATGAAAGCGAAGCATGGAACTGGCAAAAGAAGGATGAAAGTAGAATAAATGCAGTAAAAATAAGATCTCTTAGACGAATGTGTGGATACTATGTGTATGATAAAGTGTCGAATGAAAATATAAGAAGTGAATGTGGTGCGAATGATGGTCTTATGAACAAAATAATGAAAGGATCGTTAAGATGGTTTGGACACATGGAAAGAAAGAATGGTCAAAAAAATTACATTATAGAGGAAGACTGAGGAAAACGTGGCACGATCAAATAAATCAAATATTGAATGTCGGCCATGTGAGGAGTCAGAGAAATCGATTTGCGTGCATGACACGATGTATGAATGTTGAGAAAGCAAGATAAATATGCCAGAAAATAAAAGTGTAGCAGTCCACTCATTCTGCCTACCCCTTCGGAGAGACGGCGTGATGGTTAGTTAGTTGGTTTTTATCTTTTTTTTTAATTGAATATATATGATTTAGCTTTTAACTTTACCATCCTGTGGAAGAGATGTGATTGCATTATGACTTGTACACTTTTACATTTCATTTTTGATATTGATACAACTATAATAACATTGTTCAGGAAACAATAAATAAATTAGATGTCAATAAGAAATAGCTCTTTTAAAACTTCTAAACTAAAAACACTGGATATATATTAGATAGTCCATTGTTATGATTAACGATGTAAATGGAGTAAGGAGTCGAGGTAGACCGAGGAAAACATGGCATGACCAAATTAATCAAATATTAAAGGTTGGTCATGTCAGAAGCCAGAAGAATCGACGTGCGTGTATGACTCTATGTATGAATGTGGAGGAAGCTAGAGAGGTATGTCAGGATAGAGTAGTGTGGCGGTCCATTCTCTCTGCCTACCCCTGCGGAGAAACGGCGTGATGGTTTGTCGTTGTTGTAGTTCATTGTTGTCCATTGTTTTAGTCCATTGTCCCATCGTTGTCCATTTATGTATGAATGTTGAGGAATCCAGAAAAGTATGCCAGGAAAGCACTGCGTGGTGGTAAATGTTTTCTATAATATAAATTTATATATAATATAAAACGCAGTAAAGATGTATGAGGATGTTCCGGAGGAAGCCAGATATTTAAAATATATGTAATAGACTTCAATAAAATTTAATAAATGTATCACCACATTAACCACCTCTCAGACTTCTCCAGTAAAGAAAGTCTTGACTAGATCAAGATCTCTATCTTTCATACCATCCACCTCACAAGAAGCGATACCATTTGCCACCCCCACTACACAGGATCCAACCACGCCCCAATCTACCCATATCCTTGACCAAACCCAAAGAGCCATCCCCCCTATTTTCATTCATAAAACTGGCTCGGACTGGATTTACTCGTACATCCGATGCTCACTTGCTGACAAAGGCATTGACTTTGTCGCGAGTTTTATAAACTCTCCACAAAGACCCCCAGAGCCCACTTAGATGCCACCAAAATCCCGATAGCTAACAATATAAAATTTCACTCCTTCCACTCTCTCCTGAATAAACCTTCAAAAGTCGTGATAAGAGACATCCCTGAAACTCTTTCCCCAGACTCCCTTCATTCTCACCTCTGCGAACGTGGCTTCCCTGTCCTCAAAGTTATGAGGATGAAGGGGGCCCCAACTGCACTTCCATTCCTTTAATTCTCGTGGAGTTAGAAAAGATCCCCGATGGTAAAAAGATATTCTCCGAACTTACCCATATACTAGACTTTGCGGTGAGGGTGGTATCACCCAAATCCAGCACGAAGACCGGGCAATGCTTCCAATGTCAATTCTTCGGTCTCCCGGCGTTACTCCATTTCGCCGCCACAATCTAAATCAAACAAACAGATATCAGCCACCCACCTCCTGCGAACACCATATCCTGTCTCTTCTAGATCTCCCATGGCCTCCTCTCACAATAGTAAAAGAAAACGTCCCACTAAAATGAGTAATCCCATTATCCCATCCAATGACCTTCTCCAGTCATTACTTCATAGCATAATAAAGCTCAACAATCAGGTCAGTCATCTGACCCCCTCTCCAAATGCCTACTACCCGTGATGACCACCACGACCCAACCAACTGATCTTCAAGTGGCATTCTGGAATACAGAATGTACTCCCCTGCAGATAAAGCAGAAACATTTTCATCCAGTCTGACAGACGACAATTCACATGATAACCCAAAATTTGTGACCATGGTAAATTCTTAAGTCAAAACTTTTCTTAGCGAATTGCTCTCTGATCCGATTAAATTTACCTCCCCCACTGAAATCAATGACATCATAAAATACCTCAATCGCCGGAAATCGGCCGGCCATGATCATGTCTCAAATAAAGACTTAAAATGCCTCCCGTCGAAAGGTATCTGCGCCCTAACTGCCATATTTAATGCCTTCTTTAGACTCCGTACATTCCCAAACTCTTTCAAGATTGCAGACGTCATCCTCATCCCCAAACCCGGTAAGGATCACCTCATTCCCAAAAATCATCGCCCCATAAACCTCCTCCCCCGCACCGGAAAATTATTGGAAAAAATAATACAAGCACGACTCAAAACAGCGATACACGAACGCAATATCATACCACACTTCCAATATGGATTTCGCCACAAACACTCCACTCTACATCAATTGCTTCGAGTAGTTGAACATATCACCCTAGGCTTCAACACACGCAAATACACCAACACTCAAATATAATACTTCAACACACGCAAATATTCTTTTCACTGGACGTCAGCAAAGCCTTCGACCGGGTCTGGCATGACGGCCTGCTTTACAAAATGTACATATCATTGATCCCCCTGTCTTTAATCCAACTTATTTCCAGCTTTCTCGCCAACCGTGAATTCAGAGTTAAACTAAACCAAACAAAATCTTCTAAATGTCCCATAAGAGCAGGAGTCCCCCGGGGGTCCGTCCTGGCCCCAACCCTGTTTACCATCTACACCATTGATATCCCTACTCCCTTAGACCATAAAACCCACATTGCACAATTTGTCAACGACACGGATATCTTCTCAAGCTCCAAGAGTACCCGTCTAGCTATTGAAGGCGTCCAAAAGCATGCAATTGTGCTAGAACAATGGTGCAAGGACTGGCGAATCACCATCAATCCAAGCAAAAGCAGTCACACTATTCACAAAAAGACATGCACCCCGCATCAGCCCCCCTGATATACAAATGTTTGGCTAATCAGTCCTTTGGACTAACACAACCACATACCGTGGAGTCACACTGGACTCCAAGCTAACTTGGGAAACACATACGAGGGGCGTTCAATACATCTCGGTATGGATATGAAGGAAAAGACTGAGGTTAATAATTATTTTTTTATTTCTCAATATGGTCGCCTTTAATATCCACGCACTTCTTACTTCTAGTAATCAATTTATTTAAACCCTCAAAATTTTTTTTTATCAAAATGCTCATTAATCGCCGCTTTTAACGAGTCATCGCCGCTTTTAACGAGACACAAATGTCTTTCTTTAGATTTGGGAACAGAAAAAAATCACTTGCTACCAGGTCTGGACTATATGGTGGGTGATTGATTTCTGTGAAACCACATTCACGAACTGCAGCCTTTGCAACTTGAGCCTTATGTACCGGTGTATTGTCGTGGAGGAGCAGGATCCCCTCTCCAATTTCCCCGCCTTTTCTCTTTGATCGCCTCCCTTAATTGATAAAAGAAGCTAGAGTAGTATTTTACGGTGATATTGATGCCCTTTTTCTTGTAATTTATCAGCGAAATTCCCTGGGAATCCCAGAAAATTGTAGCCATGACCTTCCCTGCGGATTGTGTCACCTTGAACTTCTTTGGGTGCTCTGTACCTTTTCGGTGCCACTGCATGGACTCCTGCTTACTCTCAGGATCATAGTGATGAACACAGGGTTCATCCCCAGTATCAATTTTGTCAATAGTTTCTTTGCAATTTTCACCGCAGAGCTCCAAAAACCCTTCGCAACTTTATACTCGGTGAGATTTTTGAAGTGGAGTTAGGAATCTTGGCACCCATCTTGCACTGACTTTTGACATGTGTAGGCGGTCATGTAAAATAGAAACAATGATACCAGTGGATAGGCTAGTAATCTCAGCTATCCTTTTCACCTTTATTCTGGCATCCTCCAATACAAATTTTTCTATTTTCTGCACATTTTCTTCATTACAGGCCTCGATTGGCCGACTGGATCATGTGTCGTCTTCTGTGCTCTCTCTGCCCCTCTTAAATTCACTGGACCACTTTTGAACTGTTGATAATGAAAGAGCAGACTCCCCGTAAATTTTTGACATCTCTTTGTGGATGGTTTTCTGATTTTTTCCTTGTTTGGTGAGGAATTTTATAACGGCATGGTACTCGTATTTTTTTTAACATTGCGAAATGACTCATCTTGCTTGTGTTTCGGGGACAGCTACTCAATGACTGACGATCCGTTTGTTATGAAACTTGGTACTTATACTACTAATGAGTGCAATATTCCGAGGTAATTAACTATTCATTCATAGTTGCACTCGTTCATATCGATATCGAGAATATATTGAACGCCCCTCGTATCTCAAATAAAGTCATGTCTGCGTCACGAGCCATTGGTGCTCTCCTTCCCATGTTAGGAAGAAACAGGTCTCCTGATTTACACACGTAAACTTCAAATCCTGCAAAACAAGGTCATCCGGCTTGCGCTGGGTGCCTTTTAGACCAGGATTACACAACTCCACCTCGAAGCGGGTCTCCACACTCTAGACGAACACATCCACACACTGGCCGTGCGTTTCTGTCAGGGGTCGCCACACACCCAAACCCCTCTATACAAGAAACCTCCAACTGCACACCCGACATTCATTACCGTCACAAGCTCCCAAAACACATTCTCCTTCAGAGATACACCACGGGTCACACCTCAGTCCTTTCCCACCAGAACCCCTCCCAACCATCACCCTCCCCCCCCCCCCCCCAGATCTACCTAAGATGTATAAAAAAATAATAATAATAATTTAAAAAAAACATCACATAGACATACTACGTAAAATCTATGCGAAATTGAAAATCCTTTAAAGAATCTTATTTGATCGTTTTGCACAAAAACGTAATCCGATATTTTGTAAATTTACAATTGTAAAAAAACACATTTGAGAAAAAATAATCACGAAATTTATTGAATTAAAACGGAAAATATAAAATTTTATATAAACCGGTTAACTAAAAATGTGGGGTTGATATTTACAAAAAAAGTGCTTGTAACTGAGAAACGTTTATGATTATATACAATATATTTATATCAAACGAGACACCGAAAACACATCCGAATTTGAGATTGAAACCAATATTTACTATTTAAAATTACCTTTAATTAAACAAACATACAACACAAAAGAAAAAGCAAGATTACTTAAGAACTAAAGAGGACTTACATGCTATCCGTTGGCCAACGAATTAAAACTAACGAGTCACTGAATTAGCACTAACGAAGGCGGTGATCTGCGAAGTCGGCGCGGCGGCGAGCTGGCCGGCACGAAAAACTGCCAAAGGTTGCACGGCACCTGGCTGCTTATGGCGTCCGCACCACGAGGGACGTGCGAGACGGACGATGGGGAAGAGCGTGCAAGCGAAAGGCGGTCTGGTCTCCTTCGCTGAGACAGCAGTGGCCAGCATCAGGCCCCGATGATGATAATCTGAGGCAGCCGGCACCTGGCTGCTAATGGCGTCGGTGTGGACGGCGAAGGGCACGGGTCTCCTTCGCAGCGACAGCAGTGGCCAGCATCAGGCCCCAATGATGATAAGCTGGCGCCATGCGGCGCGTATATCGCGATCTTTTCCTTCAGATTATCTCCCCGGCGTTCGGACGCTCCGAGCGCCGGGAGATGTTGCCTCCAGCGGAGTCCGATGTCTAACTGCCGCGTTGGTGTTCGAGCCCCGAGTTCCAAAATCCGCAGGGTGGGGGTTGAGATCACGCCCCCCAAAGTGTTGCCACTCACGAAATTGTCACTTTCGCTATTATTGTTTTTCCTATACACTATTATTGTTTTTCATAGTCTTATCACTAATTAAAATTAAACTTAACTAAGATTAAACAAGCCTCCAGAGAGAAAACGTATTTTCTGCCATGTGAAAATTTGTCTAGTGCAATCTCACCGAGTATGCCATGAAACATGAAACATGCACCGAGTATGCCATGAAACATGAAACATGCACCGAGTATGCCATGAAACATGAAACATGCACCGAGTATGCCATGAAACATGAAACATGTTAAATTAATTGCTCCAACAATAAAAAATGAGAATCTGTGGGCGGCTATGTCTATGGAATCAATCGTGTCTATGGTCTGCGAGTAAACGTCAAACGTCGTTTGTTGATGTTTACAGATTTGATGAATGCTGCACGTTATGCGATTTTGTGTTTCTTTTATAATGATGTAGAATTTCCGTATTTATTTACTGCAATGTTAGGTAATTAATTGTATAAAACCGATTTCGGGTTCGAAAACCTTGCGCAAAAATAATGAAAAAAGTTTAAGAAAAAATGAAAAAAGTTTAAGACTAATTTTGGTTTTCGAAATTTATCGGAGACGAATCGTCGTATTTAATTTAATGAAAATAGTTGTATTCTTTTTCTATTTATTTAAGTTTCGACCGGTTTCGGTGGCTCCCTACCATCGTCTGGGATGTGACCAAAGCGAGCGAAAGGGTGCGGAAACCACCGAGCAAGTCGTCACACTTTATCAAAGAAAGACTAGACTATAGGGCAGAGGAGCTGCCTACTGGTGGCTCAATCGAGGAAAACTTTACTACGAAAGATTGAACAGTTATGAACAACTCGGCACAACACGCGACTTCGGAAATGACAATACTTAGTCTCAAAGGTTACTAGCTTTTCGATGATGGAGTCCTCATTATTCGATAAAATACAACATTTTCATCATAATTGAGCGTTAGATGTAAATTTTAATTTTTAAATTATAAAACATCCATGTAGTCGGTAATGAAGAAAGTTTCTATGTATTTCTATGGCAATGCGAGACATGTGATTGTACTCGTATATCCTCAGTTAATGAAGAAGGAAATATTTATCAAAGTGAATAAAGGATTGAAGACAGACAGGAGGCTCGCTGTTAACCTTTTCATGGCCGCAAATAAATCACGCCGCAGTGCTCAGGCTGAATATTTTTTGTCAAAATAAAACTTTGCTGTGTTAGAAAGAAATTATAATTTACTTACGAAATATTATTTCCCGCATCGATTGTTATAGTTTTTTATTAAAGTTAAACCAGTTTCAAATTTTCATTGTGAAACAGTTTTCGAAATTTACCGATAAATCGGTTAAAAGTATTTGGAAACTTAATAAAATATTCCGGGATAACTAAAACAGATGTCAGTGTCAAATTGTCAATACAAGTCAATAAATACGGCGCACGGATACGTCACCAAAAGTTCTTCCGAGATATCTCGTCTCTGGCAATACGAGCACTGCGCCGTTTCCCGAGATATCGCGTCTGTGGCAACCACCGAGTTAAGAGAAGATAGCCAAAACTAGAATAAGATGTGGAATAAAACTGAATTTATTATGAAGAAATTTCATTATTAAACTTATAGATATAAAATAGTAAAACTTTGTATTTCATCACGGTATAATTGATGCCAACTAGTTTTGCTTGATCCAAGGTTCATCGGGGCAATATAATTACTATAATATATTGCCTTGATGAAGCTTCGGTCCAGGCGAAACTATTTCGCATCAATTATAACAATCATACCATGGTGAAATACAAAGTGTTTTATTATTTTATATCTATAAGTACAGTGTCTAATAATGTGAGTGCTTCATATGAAAATTCAATTATATTATTCATCATCTCCAATATAATTTCCATAATAATATTATCCATTTCTTCATTATTTAAAAAAAAAAATTCAACCTGCCCGTTTCTCAAAGAGTCTGATACTGTAAATATTGTGGTTTGATATGATGGTCATACATTGTGCCATGCGCGCACGTCGATTTCTCCGACTTCCTTCATGCCCGACATCTAATACTTGATCGATTTGATTGCGCAAATGTTTGCAATTGTATTAAAAACTGAGACTTCAAAATGAGCGGAGTGTCAGTACGCCGCCTGTTTTATGCGAATGACACTGTGCTACTTGCATACAGCAAACTTCCAACTCCTGGTTTCTAGTATGTATGAGGTAAGGTTGAAACTAGAACAACATTACAATAAAACTAACTTTATTAAAATTCTGGAACAAGCCTATGAACTTGTATAGTATGGAAATATGTGTACTAGTAGTAAGAAGGATGGGCGAGTGGAGAGAGATAGGTTTAGGGCAGGCAGCATTGGAATGGCGCTTTTAGAGTTGGCATTCCTAATAATCTATCCAAAGAGCTAAGATGAAATATTATGATTAATGAAAATACTTATTTATGAAGTAAGAGAGATCAATCTAGACGGCAACACAAAGATCAGAGCAAATGGGAAATTCACTAAAGCCATAATAACATCCATTGGCATCAGACAAGGCGATAGCTTAAGCCCATTCCTCTTTAACTGCATCATGGACAACATCATTGCAGAGGTTGCATCTCTCAATTTAGGGTACACTCTGGGTAATGAAGTAATTGGAATGCTTTGCTATGCAGACAACGCAACAATCGTGGCCGAAAATGAAAACGACTTACAAGCAATTCTCTCAAAATTTGATGAATCCTGCTCTAAATACAACATGATCATATCCATCTCAAAAACGAAGTGTATGACATTCTCTAGAAACCAACTAAGATGCAAAATCTCCGTACGCCAAGAAAAAATTGAACAGGTAGACCAATTCAGATATCTCGGAAGCGAAGTAACCAGCTCTAATGACCTCCCCAGAGAAGTAAGGTCACAGGTAGATAAGGCTGCAGCGGTTGCAGGCTGCCTGAAAGATGTCATATGGAGAAACAAGGACATGAGGACTGACAGCAAGGTACGCAATTATAAGACCTGTATGTGACCAATCCTCACGTATGGCATTGAATTGAGGGCAGACACTGTCAAGACAAAGAGCATGCTCAGGACAACCGAGATGAAAACACTCCGCGCTGCTGGCAAAAGCCTACGTGATGACGAGCCTGCTGAGTCGAGAGATCGTTCTCTCGTCTAAAAAAGTCTTGCAAAAGATCGACGGAGTCTTACCCCCGAAAATATAGGAAAAACAATAATTGTACAGTACAATAAATTTCATATACGTGATCTTGTTTTTTTTCTTCTGGTAAACAGCAAACGTAAGGTTAGAGAATATAAATCCGAGCCCATGCTAATATTTGAGTGACATTAATATGGAGATGCTGTGATGTGTAATTGAGCGAGTCTGGATTATTATCTGCGGGGATATGTGAAGTCTCTAGGTTACGACGATAAACTAGATATGATGGACGGTTTGGAATCCAACATTCGTCACGCGATCGAAAATAGTAATTCAAAATTGCACATTTTTTCGAGTCAGTCGCGGCGTGAATATACCCAAAAACGTATTATTTAGGTCCATCGAAATGGTTTTGACACATGAACAGTAAGTGTGTGTTAACGGTAAGAAAGGAGCAAGAAAGTACTCACTAAATGTCGACCACGTGGGGAATCGAAGAATTCGATCTGCATGCATGAAACATTGAGGAATCAAGAGAAGTATGTCAGAAAGAGCTGTGTGGCGGTCCATTATTTTTGCCTACATGAGCCGGCGTGGTAGTTGGTTGAGGTAACAATACACTTTTTCAAATCAGAAATAATATTAAGCATATCCGTGAATTGGATAAGTAGAATGTGGAATAACCATTGTTAAATATCAACTAGCAGTTTTATTTCGAAAACTGTCTGTTATTTATAAAAAATAATTAACTTATGAGAATCCATTAAAGAATCTTATTGGAGCATTTTGTACAAATATGTAAACCGATCTTTCGAAATTTTACAATTGTATGAGTATTACATTTGGGAAAAAATAATCACGAAATTGTTTCAATTAAAATTAAAAAGAATCAAATTGTTGTACATACCAGTAAACTGAAAATATTGTGCAGAAATAATTGCTTGTAATTGAGACGCTTCTATGTTCATATATCAATCGAGATAACGAAAACACATCGGATCTCCGAACCGCGCTCCGTCGCGATTCGTACAAGAAGCGGATTTAAAATTTCTCGGTTTAAATAAGGGTACGGGCACACCGGAGTGCCTGAGTGGCGCCCAGACAGTTCGTGTGATCACGCCCTGTGGCGCGAATCCTATAGTGTGGCCGGTCCGAAGTGCCTGGGTCGGAGGCTAGGGGGACACCTGGTGAACCAAGGTATGGTGTACTATGGGACCGGCCACACACAAGCCACGTGATCACAAGCCACCTGCGTAAAGATGCCAACCTAGCCCCGACCCTGGCACTCCGGTGTGGCCGTACCCTTATGCAGTTCCAACAATAAAAATTGAGAATCTGTGGGCTCCTATGTCTATGGTAAATCAATGGAATTAATCGGATCTATGGTCTGCGTTATAAACGTCAAACTTTGTTTGTTGATGTTTTCAGCTTCGATTACACTAAATCGTGTAACAAGTAGGCGCTTGTTACACGATTTAGTGTTTCTATTCTAAAGATGTTAAATTTCCGTATTTTTTTTTACTGCAATATAGAATTAAAACTATTAACATTTCGGGTTCGAGAAATTCCGAAAAATAACATGTCTCTAGAGACATGTTATTTTTCGGAATTTCTCGGTGACGATTCGTTGTTTCGACCGGTGTCGGTGGCTTCTTACCACCGTCCGGGATATGACCGAAGCGAGCGTAAAGGTGCGGGACCACCAAGCAAACCATCACACTTCTCCAACGAAGGGCTCGAGTATTGGATAGACAAGTTGCGTGCTGGTGAGGCAATTGACGAAAACTTTACTAAGAAAGGTTAATCCGTTGTGAACAACTTGGCACAATACCCTACCAATATAAGATTTTTGTAAATGGAATTTATTTTATTAAATATAATTATAAATTTTCAACTCCTTAGTTTAAAATCTGATTAGTTTATCTTTAAACACAATTCAACACATTGCCCACTCCACACAAAGATCACCCGATCTGAATGCGGAGCATGAAACAATCACCAAGACATTCTTTACAGAAAATATTAGGGAAACGGACATTCCGATTATGACAATCCATGTACATACACCATGTTACATAAGCAAGGAGCTTACTTTTAATAGAACCTAAGGTATTACTGGACTCAACTGGGGTTACTTATTCGATCCATTGAGCTCTTATCAGTTACATTTTTATTAATTCCTTGAATAAATTATATTTTGAATAATAGGAGTGAAAATTCAAGTATTCCTGATTTATAAAACTATGATAAGATCCATTATCACTAACACAAGGTGGTTGTACAGCTTCCAGTCACTTGAAAACCCAAAATTCTGCAAAGGTCACACAACAATCAATGGATCATTACTTAATGGAATGAGTTCACAAAACTGCACCTATAATCAGGTCAACTGCACCTATAATCAGGTCAACCTCACCGAATCACCTACATCCAGAAATTGGTGTAACGTTTTTTTTTAAATAATCCCTTCATATATTAAGCCTTCATATATTATTACAGTAGTGACCTATGGGTGTGAGGCGTGGACAATGACAGCGAAATCTGCAGAGCGACTGGATACTTTTGAGAGAAGGGTGCTGCGCAGAATTCTGGGGCCTGTGAATGACGGTGAAGGCTGGAGAGTGCGGCATAATGACGAGCTGTACAATATTTACAAAGCTCCCAGTCTCTCCACACAGGTCAGACTGAATAGACTGAGATGGGCCGGTCACGTGCAGAGGATGCCGTCATCGCGAACCCCAAACAGATTGCTGGAGTGGCACCCAGGTGGTAGAAGACCAATTGGACGACCAAGGCTGCGATGGGAGGATGAAGTTGGGAGAGATGGAACAAGATTGTTAAGAGTGTCAGATTGGAGGGTCGAAGCGGAGGACAGGAGGAGTTGGAGGCGAAGAATACTGGAGGCTAAGGCTCGATATGGGCTGTAGGGCCATCGAAGAAGAAGATATATTAAGCCTCCAATAAAAGATTTCTCTAATTACGACCCAAGTATTCCGAGATCGATTGATTCTCTTTTAGAGGGAAATCCTGGCCACAAAATCAAGCCTCTGCATATACTAACAACCTGCAAAATTGCCTTTTCAAGAATGTTACCGTCAGACATAATTAGTTTTGGGCTTTTGTTTGAAAATATGAGTCATTAATTTTTACACCTTGACGTAGGCCTCCTCCAACTATATACTTCCATGTATGCCTATCCTGGGCAACACGCATTCATGTCATGTTGTACTGCCGGTCTCTTTAATGTCGTCGAAGTTGGGGACATCCTGAGTTTCGGGTCGCAGTTCTAGGACACTGGCAAAGGAGGCGTTTTGTCCATCTATAATCTGAGGTGCGAGCGGCATGGCCTCCCCAAAGCCATTTTAGCGCTGCCACTCTTCCAACGATGTCCGACACTCCTGTTCTGGCGGTTATAGTGGTGTTTCTCACCCTGTCCGCTATACTGATTTCCAACATTGCTCTTTAGACAATTCTCGATTTATTTACGCTTTTCTGAGACAATGTTATAATTTCAAACCCATAAGTTAACGTCGGTAAGATGGATAGCAGTCAAATACATTCCATTCAAGGTTAATGGGGGTTTGTGCATTTTTCAAAATGATACAATTTACTTTTGTATGAAGCATTTAATTTTAAACTTAGTAATGATGACACATAGGTAATTTAACCTAAGCCTCTGAAATTTTTCTTCTGCTCTTCTTTCACCTAGCCAGTCCGGATGAGCCAATAACTGACTAGGTCTTCTTGGGGATTGGACTTCTAACAGCCTCAAAGCATAGATGGTTTTAATGGTTTTCCGGCTCGGGAAATATTAGTACAAATAAAACAAACATTGCATTTGACAATTTTATTAATTAATACAATACAAACTAAAACAAATCATTAAGATTTTTTATTGGGGTTTTAATTTTATAAAACTCCTTTATAAATTATAATATAAATCCAATTGTTTTGACGGTTTTACAGAGATTTTTAAGGGCGTCAACCATCCAGAAGACGCATTGAAATCACCTTGTAATTTCAATTCATTGAAAAAGTGATTGATTAATGACAATATTTTATGAGTATGAACTACGCTGCGGGTACTTTATTGCATACTTGAAACTTTATGACACAATTATAAAGCCACAAACGAATGTTGACGGTGGTGCAAATGTGAACTAAACGCCCAATGTCATTGTGACAGATTTGAGTTTTTGTTTGCATTATAAGTACTATTATGAAATATTTTTTCAATGATTCCGCTTCCCGGTTAACCTGACCCCCAGAAAATCGGGAATGTACTGTAGTTGTATCCGAAAAGGTAGGTTTCCTATACGTTTGAAAAAAAGTGTTTATATGCCTGCCAATAGTCAAATCTAGGAAATAAATTTCTTGGCTGGTTTCACTTGCTTAAGTAAATTGGATTTTATTAGAGATGCGCCGAGTACAAGTTTTACCGAGTTACCGAGTACGAGTTTTACTCGGTTTGATGTTTGCCAAACCGAATAACTCGGTTCAATTTCAAGTCCGTGAAATCTGCCCAAACATAGCGGATATGCAAGAAAAGCTTAAAGATAAAGTTCAGGATCGCTTTCAAGGCTTAGAAGGTGATAAATATTACTGTTTGGTTACTTTACTGGACCCCAGGATGAGATTTTTTAATCCAGAGAAACGCGAATTGATCAGGAAGATCCTTTTTTAGAATCCATTGAAAGAAGCGACGTTACAGAGAGCGCCAGCAGCAGTGAAGAAAACGAATCTAATTCTAACCTTAATCAATTAAGACAATCACAAGATTCTCATGCATCATTTTGGAATTGCTTCCAAGAACTTGCTTTTACCTAGTCAGCGGAGCGCGACGATCCTAAAAGCCCCATGGCTCTAGAATTGGATCGATATGTAAACGAAGGATTGTTGTCAAAAGATAAGAGTCCTTTCGAGTGGTGGGCAAGACATAAAACAAGATATCCAGAGATAGCACATTTAGCAAGAGTGTTTTTCTGTGCACCTGCAAGCTGTGTATAGCGAGCGTTTATTTTCAGAAGCAGGTAAACGTCTATGAAAAAAAAAAGGAACAGGCTGTTACCAGAACGTGCAGAGAGTCTTGTATTCTTACATCACAACTTGCCTTTGCTAAATTTTAAATATTAATTGTTTAACTTCAATTTTAATAAATGCAACTTTTTAATCCTCCTGTTTTCATTATATTTCCCAAAATATTATATTACTTTAGTTAAACCGAGTATACTCGTCATTTAGACCGAGTTATTCGGCCGAGTATGAGTAATAAAAAAACGCCGAATACACCGAGTACCGAGTATTAAACGAGTACTCGGCCCATCTCTAGATTTTATTATTGTGTTGGTATGTAAAAAATCTCTGTAAAGAAAAAATCAGACAAAACAATTGATTTTTCATTATAATTTATTTAGAATTTTGTTTTGATTAAAGACGAGCAGAGACCAGTTGTGATTTAAAGTAACTACTTAAAAAGAATCTACAGTTTAAACTGCCTCCAGTGGTATAATTATTTGGGAGAGAAATGTTGGATCTACATCCAACATTTCTCTCACTGCAGCAAGTGAAGTAGAAAGTAATTTTCTGAAAAAACCTACACAGTCCTCCAAACATCAGGACTACACAGCGGGCAAATATGCATCCCCCGTGTGGAGTAGATCTGGACACGACACGAGTAGATGCGACACGAGTAGATGCGCAGCTGGATGTAACACCTAACGCAACATGCCACCTCATCACGGATTGCCTAAAGTCAACACCAATGAAGAAGATCCTGTCTGGCATTGCTCCCCTTAAAATCATCGGAGTAACATCGCCAGCAATATGGAAAAGGCGAACCAGAGGAATGACCCCAAGCATATGCTAGGTAACGATATGAAAATTGGACAGATGGATGGAAAGCTATGGATGCCTGGATTGGATGATGCCCAAGGAGACTCTGCCGCTGGGACACAAGTTAGCGAGGAAAACCTGGAGGATCCTCAACTGACTATGTACACGCGTCACTAGATCCAGGGACACCATGGCGAGATGGGGTGTCCTTCAGGGTGGTAAGACGCTCTGCATCTGTGGCATGGAGCAAATGTACATAACAAAATGCCTTTGCTGTCTTGTGACACGCACAAAGAGGTTCTGGTTCTGGCTTCGGGCAGTGCAGACTTCTGGGCTAACGATATATGACTGAGATGCTTTTGACACGATGAAGAAGATTTAACTTGTCGTTGTCGTTGCTAGGACTCGCAATTGAGGATCCCATCGCATTACATTTTTTTTCTCTCTCCATCAATGATGTCTTATACTCTGGAAGCTTTACCGGACAGGGTCCACAGCATTCACCAACGAAATAGGACAACAGAAGTAGTCCATACCTGATCAGATTTTCCGCACGCATTAAGTGACATCGGAGAAATCTTGGTGGACAGCATCTTCAACCGGGCTGTGGGTTGTGCCCTCGAGTGTACAAGGCTAAAAAAAAGTTTACAATTCATTAATTTGATTCAATATATAAACATTGATCTCCGAGGCATACCCATATATCTTTAATATCTGCAAACAAATGAGTACTGTACATTTGATAATGCCTTAGAAAGGCAAAACATGTCACTGCCATAAACTATAATAAAACCTCAAAAAAGCAGACGATTTCTAAGTATCAATAAGTAAATTTTTTTTTCTTTTCTTGAAAAACTCCATATAATAATTAATATTAATGAAAATGTCCGTTTTCTAGAAGTGATTTTATGGGAATGACATGTTTCGCCTTGCTAAGGCATTATCAAATTATGACAAGTTTGAAAATGTATTGAAGAAGTGGATATTAAAATAAAGAATGGTCATGAAAGTATATTCCAAAACATTTTTATATTAATATAATATTAGGGGTACCCATAAGTAATGTTGTTTTTTTCAATGATATTCAAAACAATTTTTTTTATACTTTGCTTAACTTTTCTTATATAAAATGATTCCCCATATTATATATAACCTTCTGCCACCTGTTTTTCAAATCATCCATGCCCTTCTTGTAAAATTCAGCGGATTTTGACTAAAAATATTCGGATAGGGCTGTATTCACCTCTTCTAAAGAATTGAAATTTTGATCTCTTAAATAATTTTCCAAACGAAATAAATAAGATTCAGATGGTGCGAGATCCGGCCAGTATGGAGAATGCAACAGGGTGACCCACCTAAGATTTTTTACGCGTCAATTTCGCAACATGAGGTCGCGCGTTATCGTGCTGAAGAGTAATGGTGCGTCTATTCACCAAAGCTGGCCTTTTTTGGCGTAGTGCTTTATTAAAGCTATTCAACTGTTGACAGTATAACTCTGCTGATACTGTCCGACCATGTGGTAATAGTTCGAAGGTAATGATTCCTTTCGAATCCCACCATACACATAATAACCCTTTTCTTAAATGCAATGACCGTTTAGGGGTTGAAACAGCCTTTTGTCCGCATTTTAGCCATTGATTTTTTATCGTTACGTTTGAAAAAAAACTATTCCTCATCACCAGTCACAAAGTCACAAAGAAATGGGCTTATTTGTTCTTTTTCTTGCAATAATCTGGTGATGCTGAGCCGTTGAGCCACGCTGCGGTCGGTCAATGCGTGTGGGACTCAAAAACCTTATTTTTGAATCTTGCTCAACTTCTTTAGGATCCTTTAAGAACTGGACCAGGATGTACCGACCTTTTTCGATAATTTCTCAATGGTCAGCATTGGGTCGTCTTCGATTTTCGACTTCACGGCTGCTTCATCCGCCTGGACGGGTCGTCCACTTCGAGGCTCATTTTCCATACACAAATCACCAGATTAAAATTTTTTGAACCATCGTTGGCATTTCCTGACATCCAATATGTCACCATAAATCTCGTTAATATCCTTCGTAGCTTCTGTCGCTTTATTTTTCAAATGATATTGAAAAAGTATACAACTCTGCATATTTTGTTCCAACGGACATGTCTCTACCATTGTTGTCAGAAGGGTAAAGAAACCGTTTTATTTTGTTGCAAGGCCACGAGCAGGTAGCAGCTACACAATAAAAACTTATAACACGCCCTTACTGCATAACAGACCGAAGGAGACCATTTTAAAGATGACGCATCGAAAAAAACGACATTACTTATGGGAACCCCTAATATAAATATAATTTATGTATTTTCTAGTTCTGGTCCCAACCCTTATATATGGAAGCGAAGCATGGAACTGGCAGAAGAAGGATAAGAACAGAATAAATGCGGTAGAGATGAGGTCCCTAAGACATGAGTGGTAGAACGATGTATGAGAAAATAAAAATACAAATCGGCATGGCTAAAAATGCTCTAACTTGATTGAACAAAGTCTGGAAAGATCAAGGTATTTCCAAATACCAAAATAAAAACTATGCGCACCCTCATATTCCTAATATTTCTTTATGCTGCTGAAACTTGGACAATGAAATTCCGTGACTGCGCCAGGATTGACCCCTTTGAAATGTGGTGATGGCGTCGCTGAGAATACCGTGGACTGCAAAATGGGTGAACTAATCAGTCCTTAATGAGTTCAAAATAATAGGAAGACTATCTGTAATATGCAGTCGGCAATTATTGAGTTTCTTTGGTCACATTGCCAGGAGAGAGCTTGGTAACAGTATTGTCACAGGAAATGTTTTCAGACAAAAGAAGTTGAGGCAGATCTCCTGCGCGGTAGTGTGACCAGGTTAAGGAGATGACCAGATGAAACCTCTACTCGGCAGTGCGGACTGCGGAAAACAGAGAATTGGATGCGTTTTGTTTTAGCCACGTGCAGTTCCATAGATCACGACCCTCAGTAATGAAACAAAGAAAAAAGAAGATATACGAGTATTGACACACATTCTCATTGTTTTTTTCCAACTTTGATTTAGTCACGGCTTATTTTTCATAAGGCACACAAAACTTTTATTTTATAATAGCAGCTTTAGCACTACGAGGTTTGTTCAAAAGAAAAGGTGAATTTCGAATTTTCTCGAAAAGTCTTTATTTATTCATCAATATCCATTTTCTCCCCTTCAAAGTAATCCCTCTCAGATATAATGCACTTATGCCAGAGCTTCTTCCAATCCTCAAAGTACTTCTGGAATGCGCTTTTCGGTATGGCCATCAGCTCATTCTTCGATTCTGACTTTATCTCATCAATTGTGGTAAAACGCTTTCCTTGCATTGGTCTCTTCAATTTCAGGAATAGGAAAAAGTCACAGAGAGCCAAATCTGGTAAATACGGTGGTTGAGGTATGATTACGGTGTTGTTTTTGGCCAAATAATCACTCCTGAGCGATACTAATGCGACGTTGCTTTTGCTAAAAATTTAGCAATTTCGGAACAAACTTCGCTGCCACACGTTTCATGCCCAAAACATCCGAGAAAATTGCATGGCATGAGCCGATTGATATGCCAACATCCTCTGCAACTTCCCTAATAGTGATTCGACGATTTTCCAAAACCATCTTCTTCACTGTTTCGATGTTTTCTTCGTTTGTTGACGTGGTTGCAACTCCAGGACGCTCATCGTCATTAACATCTTCTCGGCCTTCTGTAAAGCGCTTGTACCACTTATAAACACTTTTTTTAGACAAAGTAGACTCGCCGAATGCCACAGACAACATTTCAAGTGCGTTGGAGCACTTTATTACATTTTTAACGCAAAATTCAATACATATTCTTTGATCCATTTTTTTTCAAAAGTAAAAAATCGAAGAACACACAAAAACGTGACTAACCTTTCCAGTTGTCAAAAACAAACCACTAATCCAAAATAGCTGATAATGTTAATATATGATAATCCCGGCGGCAGCACCTTCGCCTGTCCCAGCCGCACCACCTTCATCTGTCCCGGCTACGCCATACTCATCTAGCCCGGACGCAGTGGGCCAACCTGGCCCGGCTGCAGCATATGCATCCGACTCGGCTGCGCCACCTACATCTGGCCTGGCTGTGGCACCTTCGTCTGACGTTTCAGAACCGTGGAGAACTGTCTCCGGTAAAAGACGCGTCGCTATCCGGGGTGCTCGTAGGGACAGTGGTGAGGGAGGTGGTAATCTCAAGTACTACCACATCTATCCCTTGCATTCGGACACCTCGTGCGACGACGTGTCCAATTATTTATCGTCACTGTGTGCTACTGCTTCATTCACAGTACACAAAATTGGGTCTAAGGGTAACTATGCATCCTTCAAAATGGGTATTCCGGAGTCGGCTGTGAAGGAAGTAATCGTGGCGGGAAATTGGCCTCGTCACTCCTTCATCAGAGAGTGGGAGGTCAATCGTATTGTGCCACGGTTGCCAAGAACATCCAGCTGACTCCGCAAACCCAACACTGAATTGGAATTTTATTACCAAAATGTCAGAGGGTTGAAATCCAAGTCCTCAACATTCTACAACAACGTCTCAATTATAAGTGCTGACGTCATTACACTGACTGAGACGTGGTTAAATATCAATGTGTTGTCCTCCGAGATTTTCGACATGGAATCATTCTTGGTATTTCGAAGGGACAGAGACAATGGAGCCGGCCTCAGGCAGGGAGGAGGTTGTCTCTTAGCCCTTCGGAAGGGGGATGTGTTGCAGGCCGAACGCATTCCTGAACTAGAGTCTGACCACGAGGATCTCTGGGTGAGGATAGTTCATTGTAATCACATAATATGTGTTTGCGTTGTGTACTTCCCGCCAGGCTCCACCTACGAAGTGTACAAACATTTTTTTGACCGGATGCATAGTGACTCTGATACGATCGGAAGAAGAAGCATAGTTGTGGTGGGTGACTTTAACATGTTTTCCGCGCGCTCAGCACACGCTGTAGAACAAGATCTCAAATTCGTGTGCGAGGTGTTTGGACTCACTCAGTACAACTCTGTTTCCAATTCTGAATCGAGAATACTAGACCTCATTTTGTGTAATATCAAACTGGATGTTGCGCGTGGTCTCTATCCCCTTGTGCGTGAGGACAGGTACCATCCCGCGTTGGAATTTACTTTACACCATACCAGCAACGCAACCAAATCTTCAGCAGTACCGGGTCACGAAGGAAATTCTTTCTTTGGGTGGAATTTTGCGCAGGGAGATGTTGATAGACTGTATCGTTCCATGAGCCAGATGAACTGGAGTGAACTCCAGGGCTTCACTGATGTGAATGAGGCAGTTGACTTTTTCTATAATTGTGTATATGATGTTTTTGATAATTGCTTTCCCAGAAGGATTCCAAATAATGGTGGACGTAGATATCCGAGATGGTTCACCCGGGAAATTATTGTGAATATAAGAATCAAACAGGCTCATCATAGGAAATGGAAGGTCACCGGCTCTCGAGATGAGTACGAACAGTTCAGGCAATACCGATCGATGGTCAGGCGTAGTGTTCGTGTGGCCTTTCGAACACATATGGACTCCATTGGAGGTAATATCGTGGGTGATCCCGAGATGTTTTGGAATTATATTAAAACACTGCGCAAAGACGGTGGCTTTGTTGAGAATATGACGCATGGGGAGAAACATATTCGAGGAGCTGATATAGCCAGTGCATTTGCTGAACACTTCAAATCAGTGTACAGTAAAACTCCCCCAAGGCTAAATCTTGGTATGGCGACCGGTCTCACTGACAGTGGAGCACAGAATATCGATGTATATTCCCTTAATCCTACAGATGTTGAAAAATCCATTCGTAATTTGAAGAACTCACATTCGGTAGGCCCCGATTTTATGCCAATTTTTTTCATAAAAGGTTGTGCAGAATTCCTAAAAGAACCGTTAAGTTTTATTTTTAACTTGGCCCTGAGTTCTAGCACATTTCCCCACTCTTGGAAAATCTCTAGGATATGTCCTATTTTTAAGAGTGGTTCTAGAGCCTCGGTCGAAAATTACAGGCCGATTGCTATTCTACCAGCACCGGCTAAACTATTCGAATCTATGATTCACAAATTTATACTACCCGGTGTTGAACCGTTTATTATAACGGAACAACATGGGTTCAGAAAAAAACGGTCAACTGACACAAATCTTCTCATATTTACGGATTATGTAGCCGGGGCATTGGATGCAGGTCACCAAGTAGACTGCTCGTACAATGATTTCTCCAAGGCATTCGACACCGTAAATCATGATATTCTTATCAGTAAATTAGAAGAAATCGGTTTTTCTTCTCGTCTTGTATCTTTCTTTGTAAGTTACCTGAAAGAGAGGACACAATTTGTATCTTATGGAAAATTTCACTCCCGTCCATTTTACGTTTATTCAGGTGTACCCCAAGGCTCAAACCTAGGTCCACTTCTTTTCTCAATCTTCATAAACGATGTCGCGAAAGCAATACACTTCTCGCGATTTCTTTTATTTGCAGATGACTTAAAACTTTTCTTAAAAATAACAACATTGGAGGACTGTTTGCGTTTGCAATCCGATATTGACAGGATTGTTGACTGGAGCAAGCGCAACCAGATTTACTTCAACATATCCAAATGTGTTATAATGTCATTCTCTAGGGCGCACTACATTACATATCATCCATATTCCATGAGTAATGAGAGCCTCAAACGTGTATCTGCTGTCAGAGATCTTGGGATAATTTACGAAAGTCGATTGACATTTCGTGCTCAGATCGAGAAGGTGTGTGACGTTTCGTTAAAGATGCTGGGTTTTGTTCTTCGAACTGTTAGGGTTTTCAGAGATACCCGGGTCCTTAGAACTCTGTATAACTCCTTAGTCAGAAGCAGACTCGAGGGAGGTGCCGTGATATGGAGTCCTCATGAGGCTCAGTATTCTCTTATGTTGGAGAGGGTTCAAAAGAAATTCTTGAGAGCCCTCTACATGAGAGAGTACGGGGTATATCCTTGTCTCTATCCAACGGCATTTCTCTTGGGTATGCTGGGGTATAACTCCCTCGAACTAAGGAGGGAAGGATTATTAACATCACATTTTTACAAACTGATTCGGGGCTCTATTGAGAACCCCTATGTTCTGGAGCAAATAGGTCTTTTTGTTCCTGATAACTACCTGCGACAGCGCCGACATCAATTGTTCTTTACTCCGTCACGCAAAACCAACCTGCCTTTGGTGATGCCAGTAGGAAGAGCAATTCGGACGCTGAATCTAATCATCTCGGATTTGGACATTTTCAGTGTCAGTGAGGCAGTATTCAAAATAAAAATATTGCAAATTCTGGAAAGAGTACTGCCTCACTGACGTCGACATATTTGGATTCCTTCTGAAATGTATGATTTTTTGGTCTCATGTTGTTTTGTTTTTTTATCTTTATAATACCATTTTGTGTCCAAATGAGTCGCCTGAATATTTTATTGTTTGTTATGTCTCATTTGTAAATGTATAAATAAATAAATAAATAAATAAATAAATAAACATAACGAAAAAATAAATTGGATAATCGAATGTACACAGCCCGCGAAAATTCAAAATTCACCTATTCTTTTGAACAGGCCTCGTATAAAAGTGAGCTTTACTTACAGACTCGTCAGGAAACCCAAAAACAGCTACTGGTTTATTCACCTTGGGTTCAGATTTGTGAATGCTGCGAATGTGCCTATTGAGAGTACTTCTCTCTGTAAATCTGAAAGCAGAAAAAAATACATAATAATTCATCGAGTCGTAAAAAACAGGAAATGTTTTACAAATACAGTCGAACTGCTTGATGAATTTGCTTGTTCTAAGCATTACTCGTTATATTTTTAAATGCTTACAAACATACCAATCACATGAAGACATTAAGTATCTGGAGCGGGTCACATAACACAAAAAGTTGCAATTCAAACAAAAATTAAAATTTATTTACACACATATTAAATTTTCTGTCAAGGGGTTACACCACCCTGAAATTTTCATAAAATCAGAGGAGATCAAAAGGAATCAGAGGACATCACAGAAACAATAGAAGACCCCATGTACAGTTCAAGAATCGCAGACTTAATGTAATTATAAAATATATATTATATAAAGATGTGCGTGCATGACAAGATGTATGAATGTAGAGGAATCGAGAGAAGTGTGTCAGGACAGAACAGTGTGGCGTTCCATTCTTTCTGCCTACCCCTCCGGGGAGACGGCGTGATGGTTAGTTAGTTTTTAAGATGTCATACTTTTTTTTTTATTGCGTTTTCTTGAAACTACTTTTTTCAAAACGGTGACACGATATCTCCCGATTTACTCACCTGATTTTATTGAAATTATAACGTGACGTAGGCTTTTTTTGATTGGGTGTCATGTTCAAAAGTTATAAAAATTTTAAACTCAAAATTTGAATGAAAATTTCAGTTTTATATTATTTTAAAACAGCTGCCATTGCTACAAAAAAAAAATTAAATCCATATCCCTACGTCACTCGATAGGTATTACAATTTTTAATAATAAACGATTTGTTTTTTTGATCTCGGATAATACATTATAAAGAAATCATGTACACCATCAGCAAAGATTTTCAAAATAGGGCTCTACATATCGGCTTGTATCTCCGTCATTTTTTTTTATACAGGGTCTTCCAATAGGCACTTCCGAACTTTGACAGTTGATAGCGGCCATATTGTTGAAGCGACATCTGTCAAATTGGCTGTCATTTATTCAGTCTGTTTTGCCAAATCACCATGGACGGATATAGCATTCAACAACACGTGCAAATTATACAATTGTTTTATCAAAATCGGTATTCTGTTCGGACAACGTTCCGCGCGCTTCGCCCATTTTACGGTCGCCATAAGCGTCCTACTGAGAGGACTATTCGCAGTGTGGTGGATAAATTTGAGTCCACTGGTTCAGTAATCAATCAACCAACACCCGTACGTCGGCGAAATGCAAGATCTGCCGAAAACATCGCCGCTGTCCGTGAGAGTTTGCAGGAGAATCCGAAGCAGTCGATTTCGCGTCGCTCACAAGAACTCGGCCTTTCGCAGACTACAACTTGGCGAATTTTGCGTCGTGACTTGGGCCTGCACCCGTACAAAATTCAACTGACCCAGGAGCTCAAGCTAAACGACCATAGACAACGACGTGTGTTCGCTAAATGGGCTCTGGAGCAGTTGGAAACTGACCCAAATTTTCATCGAAAAATCATCTTCAGCGATGAGGCACATTTCTGGATGAATGGATACGTCAACAAACAAAATTGTCGAATTTGGGACAATACTAATCCACATGAGATCCAAGAGCGTCCAATGTATCCCGAAAAAGTCACTGTTTGGTGTGGATTTTGGGCTGGCGGCGTCATCGGTCCATATTTCTTTGAGAACGACGTTGGCCAGGCCATCACCGTCAACGGCGAGCGCTATAGGTTGATGATTACTGACTTCTTTTGGCCTGAATTGGATGATATGGACACCAACGACATGTGGTTTCAACAGGACGGCGCTACGTGCCACACAGCTCATGCCACATTGGACATTCTGCACGAGCGATTTGAGAGCATGGTCATCTCACGTGGAGGTGATGTGAACTGGCCACCGAGATCATGCGATTTGACCCTTTGACTTTTTCTTGTGGGGTTTTATTAAGTCGCAGGTCTATGCGAATAAGCCACAAACCACAGCAGCCCTCAAAGCCAACATAGCCCATGCCATCGGTCAAATTCGGCCTAATTTATGCACCAGAGTCATGGAAAATTGGACATTTCGGATGCGCGCCACCCAGAGAAGCCGCGGCGGACATTTGAATGATGTTATATTCCATACATAATGGCATCGATAGGCCTTTCAAACGAATATAAAATTTCGATGATATCTCACACACACTTTGTTTTATTTAAATTTAAAGATAGGAAGCGCTTAATGAAAGACCCTATATGTATAAAATAAAGATATTATTTTTTTATGTATAATGGCTGTTTTAAAAAAAAAGTTAGGGCCAAGGTGTAACCCCTTAATCCACTCTTCTGATAAAACTTAAAGTTGATGCTTGTTTCATTGTTTTCACACTCATCGTTCTTAAATTTCCCCTCAAAGCACTTAACCCATTAACCAGTTCTCAGTCTGGCCCGCCCAAGGATTTTGTATTGCACTGACGAGCCCGACCGCTGCTCGGGCAAATCGTATTCCCACTTGTCAGTTGTGATTCGCCCGAGCCAAATATATTGATGTAATTATTTTTATTGACTATCCTGAGCGTTGTTCATCAATAAAATCAAATACATTCGCCATGACGATCTGTATGGAAAAAACAAAATGTATGACCTTTTCCAAAACACCCAAAACATGTAACCTGGTTATAGAAAATCAACCCATAGAACAGGTCAGGACCTTCAAGTATCTAGGCATAGACCTGGTGGGAGGAGCTGATCTGCGGGAAGAAATACAAGCCCAAGTAAACAAGGCAGCTGCAATCTCTGGGGCTCTAAAATCCACAATATGGAAAAACAAAGACATGGCCATTAAGAGTAAGATGAGAATCTATAAAGCATGCGTAAGACCAATAATAAAAGATGGCGTCGAAGCAAGGGCAGACACAGTATGGACCAAACGAGTTTTGAGGACTTCCGAAATGAAGACACTGAGGACGATAGCAGGCAAAACACTGAGAGATCGCATGAGCGTGCACAAAATTATCTATTTTATCATTGAACAAACTAATTTTGTTAAGTTTTAACCACTCAGACAATATAATTGTCTTCTTCATTTTCCACCTGTAAATCATTCGTTTCATTTTCGACAAAATTCAATTTTGATTTTATAAAACAATCGGATATTGAAGTCCATTCATCATTAATTAAAATTATGGCATTGAATATACAGAGGTTATGCTGGAGAAGCAATAAATGTATGGAGAAAATCATAAACTAAAATGTCAACCAGTAGCGGTACTCCCATAGAAGCCCAGAAGCCCGGCTTGCGTAAGAAATTTTGAATCAAAACCCCCAAATCTAAGTAATCATGCCCGCGCAGAAAACTAACAACCTACCAAATCACCTTCCAACAATGTTCCCATCAGACATAAGAGGAATAGATACAAGAGCTGAACTTCTGTAAGCCAGAAGAGGTTTTGATTCTAAATTTCTTACGCAAGCCGGGCTTCTGGGTTTCTATGGGAGTACCGCCACTGATGTCAACGAATGTTTCCTCGTTGCATCCGATATATCACTTTTCCGTGATCGAAATAACCGAGTTCGACCGTATGAACTTTAAATTTAAGTAAAAACCTAGATTTTGTAATAAATTTAAGATATTATTGAAATTAGAGAATATATTTACAATGTGTAAATGAGCACTTACTCCTTCTTGCACAGATGGCAAACTTGGTCCCGTAGTTGAAGGTGTGCAGCCCGCGTGTGTGAACGCAGGTTCTGGCCACTGAGGTAGGCTTTGGGGCAGAGAGTGCACTGGTAGGGGCGCTCCCCAGAATGGCTCCACATGTGTCTTTGGTAGGTGGAAAAGGAATAAAACCCTGAAAATAGAAAAACTAGGAGTGAGAGTCGGCCAGAATGAAGTCCACGATAATGTATCAAAGGTCTTTTCAAAGTCGACGAATGTTAAGTATATGGTGGATTACCATCAGAGGCCTCCTCAATTAGGATGCGGAGTGCGTTTATGAGCTCAACCCAAGACCAACCACTTTGAAAGTCAGCTCACATGCACTTATTGTCCAATTAATGAAATGGGCATAATTGTAAGACAAATAAACTAACTAACAAAATCAAGCCGTTTCCTGGAGGTGTAGGTAGAGAGGATGGACTACCACACTGTTCTATACTGACATACCTCTTGTGCCTGGATGATTCAAAATAACTTAATATGACGTATTTTTGAGAGCATTGGATTATAAATACCAAACTTTAAGAATGATGAAATAAAAATTGTAACGAAATATATTTTTGGACACAGTGTATTTGAAGTTATTTAAATGTTTATGCAAAGTGAATTACTTTTCAGATAAACATGTTTTGACTTTTAATTTTTCCATTACAGAATTTATTTCCCTATTCATGAATGTACATAAATTTGTAATAAATTAAGTTTCTTTTGAGCTTTTGGATTAAAACATTCGCTATATCCGTTGGCGAAACAAATTTACTCACTTGTTCTTTACGGCGAACACCGAATTTTAAATTTTTTAAACGAATATTTCATCCATATTCTATCCATTACCGATAATAAATTGGTTTTGGATAAGACCAAATCGGTTTATCATTTGATTACGTAAATTTAAGTATTCTTACGTAACCTAACCTTAACTAAATCCGATTTGAAATCTTTTGTATTCAAATATTTAAAATGTTGAATAAAATTAAGATGGAATAATTCCAAACATAAGATCATTTTATAATTAAACGGTTAATAAGTAATTTGCTTAAGTAAAATTAGTAAAATGCTTACAGACACCCTTGACCCAGATGTAGAGTTGAAATGTCAGATTGAAGCAGCAAGCAAATGAAGTCACTCTTTTGCAATGACAATGTCAACTTAAAACTAAGACAGAGGATGTTAAGGTGTCATGTGTGGTCTGTTCTGTTGTATGGGTGTGAGACATGGACATTAAAAGTAAATACAATGAACCGGTTAGAGGCATTTGAAATGTGGCTTCACCGAAGAATGTTCAGGATCCCATGGACAGACAGAGTGACGAACACAGAAGTCCTGATCGTGCAGGAGTAAGTAGAGTGCTGCTGACATTGATCAAAGTCCGCAAGATTTCATATCTGGGTCACGTTCTACGAGGAAAAAAATATCGCCTGCTGCATCTAATTTTGAAGGGGAAAATAGAGGGCCGCAGGGGGGCAGAGAGAAGGCAGATCTCTTGGCTTCGCAATGTGAGGGAATGGACGGAAATCGGAACTGTGGAGGAGCTATTCCGAACAGCGCAGAATAGGGAAGAGTTTACCAGAGTGATCGCCAACGTCGGGGGGACCTGACAGGGCACTTTAAGAAGAATAAGTAATTTATTGTGATAGATCATAATAAATAAAAGTCAATGTGACGGCTCTATAGACTCAAAAACTACTCAACCAATTTTACAGAAATTTTCAGAATTTGTTCTTATTGACATTCACACACCCCGACACGCACAATATGGTGCAATAATAAATGATAATAAATTCCCATATTTGTAGATAAATATTTTTTTTCTGCAAGATGATTGTTTACCAGAGAACTACTATCAGATATTCCAAAATGATGACAGACAAATCGGACCTTGGCCGCATCCGACAACCTTGCACGGAAACTTGATCTCATGCGTGTGTCGGCGCACGTGGTTGTTGAGCGTGGAGCGGGCAGCAAACAGCCGGCAACAGACCGGACATTGGTATGGCTTTTCCCCTGTATGCGTCCTCTCATGCTGCCTTTTTTTCCCCGATACTGAAAAAGCTGCAAAACACAAACTCACATTATGCCTTCAATATTTTTTAACTAAGGCCAATTTCAAAAGATATCAAAAATATTTCTGCAGCAAATAGAAGCGTGCTAATTTTACTATTAAAATTGCATTTAAATGCTACTATTGCAAAAAACAATTACTAACTAACTATCACCCCGTCTCCCCGAAGGGGTAGGCAGAAAGAACTTGGACTGCCACACTTTTCTTTCCTGACATATTTCTCTCGCTTCCTCAACATTCATACATCGTGTCATGCACGCGTGTCGATTTTTCTCTGTCTCCTCACATGACCGACATTCAATATTTGATTCATTTGATCGTACCACGTTTTCCTCGGTCTTCCTCTATTTCTGGTTCCATTTACATCGTTAACATATAATTTTTTACCATTCTTTCTTCATTCATTCTTTCCATATGTCCAAACCATCTTAATGATCCTTTTATTATTTTGTTCATAACACCATCATTAGCACCGCATTCACTTCTTATATTTTCATTCGACACTCTATCATACACAGAGTATCCACACATTCTTCTAAGATATCTCATTTCTACTGCATTTATTTATTATGAAATTACAAATTTTACTGCAAAAACATGTATGTAGTACATGTACATAAAAAGGCTTACAGAACTTGGAAAAATAATCCGAGATTTTTTTTTAACAAGATTTCCTCATCTTTATTTCATCTCGGCTTGTCCGGATAATTGACGTTCCGGTTAACTGACGTCCGGATAAACGACGTTCTAGTGTATTAGATAGATATTATGTATGCCTACATTTATGTAAAATCAAATAAAAATGTGGTACCTTTAGGGCAGAATGCACACACAAACTTTTTTTCACAGGTGTGAACTGCTCTTACGTGATTATCTAGAGAACGCTGTTCGCGAAATGTTTTTCCGCATACCATACAAAGGTGTGGCTTCTCACCTAGAATGAAAAATAATGTATGATTATTTTTTAATCCTCACAATTCTCCGCACAGATCTTTATCATAAATTACTTAAAGTACATAATTATGAGGAGAGAATAGTCTCAGAAGAAAACACCACAGAACATATGTTTTAGAAAACTCTAAAGTAGTGTTTCTTAACCGTATTGAAAAAATCGCCCCCTTTACCACAGTAATATTATCCAACGCCCCACCCCCTATGCTATATGTAGGTATGCATTTTAAGCAATGGATTTCCTAACTAACCAATCAACTAACCATCACGCCTTCTCCCCGAAGGGGTAGGCAGAAAGAATGGACTGCCACACTTTTCTTTTCTGACGTATTTCTCTCGATTTCTTAACATTCATACATCGTGTCATGCACACGCATCGATTTCTCTGACTCCGCTGACATTCAATATTTGATTAATATGTGCCATGTTTTTTTCATCTCGGCTTCTCCAGATAATAGACGTTCCGGTTAACTGAAGTCCGGATAAACCACGTTACAATACGTTAATGATGTAAATGGAGTATGGAGTCGAGGTAGACCGAGGAAAACGTGGCATGACTATATAAATCAAATTTTAAAGGTTGGTTATGTTAAAAGTCAGAAGAATCGACGTGCGTGTATGACTCTTACAAATGTGGAGGAAGCTAGAGAGGTGTCAGGATGGAGTAATGTGGCGGTCTATTCTTTCTGGTTACCCCTGCGGTGAAACAGCATAATGTTTTGTTGTTGTTGTTGTTGTTGTTGTGAAAGTGTAGCTTATTTAACAAAATGTATAAAATCAAAGCTTCTAAAGAAAGTGTAAAAGTGTAGAACTTCTGCAGCGCTCTCTAAATGCTAAAATTTTTAAAAACACCCATAAAGGGCCGCTGGCGCTCCAGTTAAGGATCACTGCTCTAAAGATTGCTTTATGAGCGAGTGCCTGAGCTGGTAAGTTAATAAATAATCAAGGTAACTAAATGGGTGATCATTGGTAAGGTTCAAAAGATTTACAAAATAATTGCTATTCGCTCTGAGTATGTCAGATAAACAAATGTTAATACCGCTCGCATCATATCAATAGAATATTAATAATAAATACGAATGAAAACGTCTGTTTTCCAGAAGTTTTATTATATTTTATAAGAATGACATGAATGAAGAAAGAATGGTAAAACAAGTATATGTTAACGATGTAAATGGAACTAAAAATAGAGGAAGACCGAGGAAAACATGGCACGATCAAATAAATAAAACATTGAATGTCGGCCTTGTGCCAGAAATCGACGCCCGTGGTTGACACGATGTATGAATGTTGAGAAAGCGAGAGAAATATGTCAGTAAAGAAAAGTGTGGCAGTCCATTCTCTCTGCCAATCCTTTCGAAGAGACGGTGTGATGGTTAGTTAGAATGACATGTTACGCTTTTCTGTTATTTTTTTTTTAAAGACTAACCCCGAGGATTTAAATCAATGGTATTAGAATTTATTACACAATCTTATTATGAGCAGAAAATAGCTCATTATCATGAAGAAGGAATCGGGTCGTGTACAGTCTCGAATCCAAGTCTTCTGGATCAGGAGCCAAGCGTTATATCCCCTAGACCACCACCCATTATCAAATTTCATTATAATAAAACTTGTATAAAATAGATACTTAATGATACATATAAAATAGATACTTAATGATACATACTCGGTCATAAAATCAGACTCGGAAAAGAGAATCAAACTGCAGAGCTACCTCGAAGAGTTGGACTGGGTTGGGCTGCCTTTGGTAAACTGAGATATGTCTTTGAAAATGATGAAATACTGGTTTGTCTCAAAAGAAAGGTCTACGATATGTGTATACTGCCCATGATGACATACGGACTAGAGACGACAACTCTTACAGCAAAAAGTGTCCACAGGCTCAAGTGTACACAGAGGTCCATGAAAAGACAGATACTTGGTGTGAGCTTGCGTGACCGCATAAGAAATGAAGAAATCAGACGCCGCACCAGGGTTGCTGACGTCATGGACCGAGTGGCAAAATTGAAATGGCAATGGGCTGGACACTTGGCTAGACAGGATGGCAACAGATGGGCACCCAGGATACTCAGTTGGAGACCATGGGAAAATAGGCGAAGTGTCGGAAGGCCACCGATGAGATGGACCAATGATATTATCAAAAGGGTTAGAAAATCTTGGATACAAAGGGGGCAGGATAGAGACGAGTGGAAGAAATTGGAAGAGGCCTATATCCAGCAGTGGAGGGAAGAAGGCTAGCAAAGAAGAAGAAGAAGAATGATACATGTTTCGCCCTTCTTAGGCATTATCAAATGTCCATCCTTCTAAGGTATTCAAATGTAACATTTGATAATGCCTTAGAAGGGCGAAACATGTCATTCCCATAAAATATAATAAGACTTCTAGAAAACTGACGTTTTCATTCGTATTAATTATTTAATATGAAGTTTTACAAAATAAATAGTTGTCCGAACTGCAGCAGACTAAATTAGCAGCTCATATTTGAGTGTATATATAAAAATCTTTTTATTTTAGTTCCTTAATGAACTATGATGCAAATGTAGCAGCCGCAGTTCGAGACCGATTTTTTACTGCAAATGAAGCCAGTCGCACAATAGGGGTTAAGCAACAATAAAATTAAAAACACTTTAAAGAAATTTGTAATAATAACCAGTATGAGAGCGCAGATGGTATTTGAGGCTCCGGCCGCAAGTCAGTCCTCTCTCGCAGACAGTGCACCAGAATATCTTCTTACAAGATCTGACATCAATTGACGAAGTGCTATCTCTATTTTTAACCTAGACACAAGATTCACAATTCCATTAAGTCTTGATGCATTCAACAGGTAAAATGAATCATTATATTAAAGTGAATATAAAAATTATTATAAAATGCTTAAATTTAAAAAACTGTTTTTTTATAGCTATTATATTGATTCTCATGACATGCGATAGGTAGCTAATATCTATCGCCATTTTATAGTCACGCGAATTTTATTGACAGTAGCTCTTGCCACTCTGCCATGAAGGTCATCAATTTATTACTGTTATTACGTATCATGATTGATTTAAATGAGTTTGTAACGACAGCTGTTTCGCCAATATAGGTTGGCGAAACAGCTATTGTGAAAAACTCATAAATAAATTGTGATACGTAATAACATTGTTTTAAATTTAAACATTTTATAATGTTGATGAGTCAAACAATGGATTATCTAAAAATTATAAAACTGAGATGGCAGTGCACAACGGTGTTCTTGCACCGACCCTCATGTATTTATGGAAGTGAAAATTAGTGATGCAACAGACCTCTGCTTCTGCTTCTGCAACTGCGGAAGTTCTGCAAGTTTTTTGACAACCGCTTCTGTTTCTGTTTCCGCAACATTTATAATAAAATAACGGAAATTTTAACGAAACTATGAAGAATCCATGTTTACTATGAACCAGCAAGACTCGATTACAAATAACTAGAATGACAATCTATTTTTGGAGACACAGTCACAACTTCAGGAGTACAAAAAAGAAAAACAATTGCCTTTACATGAGGATCCCCTCATGTGGTGGAAATTAAATTCATACAAATATACTAATCTTTTGCCATTAATGCGCCAATATTTATCAGCGTCGCCAGTGAGCAATTATTTACCGGAGCTGGTCTTATATTTGAAGAACACCGGAACAGTTTGTTAGATGTAAAAGCCGCCAAACGACTCTTCATATTATAAAATATAATTTACCACTACTTCATTTTTAATATTAATTTCATAAAATTTGTATTTGTAAAAAGTAAACTTTTTTTATTCATAGTCTTTCTGTTCACTTCCGCTTCCACATCTGTTTCTGCTAAAATTTACTTTTTACATTTGTTTCCGTTTCTGCTTCCGTCATGACACTTCTGTTGCATCACTAGTGAAAATAACTAAGACAGGACAATCAAGGATATTGAACAACGGACTGAAACATTACAATGAACTAACAAAAGACATATGGAATCTCACTACAACTCAATATAAAAAATATCTTAAACAATACATAATTAATAGTAAGATCTAAAAATGTAACCATATAACCCAATTGAGTTTTTTAAAAATAAATTAAATAAAAAAATAAAAAATGAATAATTAATTACCTTAGTATTCATTTGAGAATTTGTTTTATTTTGTTTAGCACTGCATTTGTGGCTGCGGAATTCCTGCATACTTTTAAAACTGAAAGAAAAAATATATATATTATTTTGAGTGAGAATGCAATTTGTTTTAAAGCGTCACTCTCGTTATTAGTTATTTAAAAAATACTACCGAGTTTTACACTTAACGCATTTATAAAAATAGTGCACCGTCTTGTGTGCGTTAAGCGAATCCAATGTGGGAAAATTTTCAGAACAAATATAACAACTATTGTTAGCCACTCGATATTCTATTGAACTGTCCTGAAAAATATGTAAAAAAAATTATAATATTTCATTATTAAAGACTGTAAAAACAAAAACTATTTTATTTAGATATTAAAAACAGGTGTCTCAAAAGAAAGTTTATATTTAGTTAAGGTTGAGAATGAACTGTCTAGGGAAACTCCTGCAAGCAATGGTATAAGACAGGGAGATAGTTTGGGCTCCTTTCTGTTCAATTTTATTATGGACAAAATCATAGAAGAGGTAGCTGGCTTGGGACCAGGTTATAAAATGGGCAGTAAAACTGTGAACGTCATTTGCTAAGCAGATGATGCCGCATTTATAGCTGAGTCTGAAGATGACTTGCAAAGAATGTTGTACAAATTCCATACAGCATCACAAAGGCTAAATATGGCTATATCAGTCAGCAAAACAAAAAGTCTCACTATATCTAGACAGCCTACAAGATGTAAGCTGACTGTTGATGATATATCTCTGTAACAAATAATGAGTTTCAGATATTTGGGAGTAGAGATCTGCAGTCATAATGACCTTTATACCGAAGTACGTGAACAAGCCAGTAAAGCCTCTGCCGTGTCAGGGTGTCCGAAGAATTTGGTCTGGAAGAATAAGCACATGCGTATTGTGTGACCATGTAACCCGAATGGATAGTGACAGACTCGCATATACAGCCACTTATGAAATCCCCTCTGGACACCGCCCACCTGAAAGACCGCCTAAGAGATGGAGGGACAGCTGTACCTCATCATCCCACGAGACATGATTTCTGTGTCACAGATCATCAGATCTATTAAAAGAAGAAGTATTGATAAAAAAGTATGTAAAATCGAAAAAAATGTTTATTAATTATTAAAGTACGCAATTTGCGAATTTATTATACGCGCCGTGTGGATTCGTTGCGTTTACGAAGTAAGCTAAACAAACATAAACTTTCTTTGAGAAACATAAACTTTCTTTTGTATTTCACTAACATATTTTAATGCAGGTTTAGAGTGGATTATTCATATACTCCTACGAAGTTAATGTCCCCATCACCACGAAAGTGTTATGAACAAAATAATGAAATGAACTTTAAGATGGTTTGGACACATGGAAAGAATGAATGAAGAAAGAATGGTAAAAAAAAAAGTATATGTTGACGATGTAAATGAAACTATAAATAGAAAAAAATGTGGTATGATCAAGTAAATCAAATATTGAATGCTGGCCACATGAGGAGTTGGAGAAATTGCCGTGCGTGCATGGCATTATGTATGAATGTTAAGGAAGCGAGAGAAGTATGTCAAGAATGAAAAGTGTGACAGTCCATTGTTTCTGTCTATCCCTTTGGGGAGACGACGTGATGAATAGTTAGTCAGTATTATAAATTTTTCTTCTGAAAAAAAGTATTTAGTTTTAATCCCCTTGTCTTTGGTTTTGACCGGATTCGACTACAATTTACTAATATTTTTAAATGAGACAAAACACATTAAATTGTAACCTCAAAAAATTCAAGAGCTATGTTAAAATTACTAAAAAAAAACAGTATTATTTCATTCTATTCCGTATTACAATGGAATTCCAGATTGTTAACGCCTTAACCTTAAGAGGGTATTCTGGCGTAGAAAATTGAACGAATCTTTTTTTTTTTTTTTGCATATTTTTAAAGTTTAGACCTTTAAAAATATGACCCTAAAATGATTTTCTCAAATTCTGAATATTTTCGAAGTTACAGCTATTTTTGTGACGCACCAACTAAATCGGTCCGCACCGAACCCATGATCTACAGGCGACTTGCAAACTCTAACTACCTGTGAAGAGCCCATATTATGAAAACTCTTTTTATTCAATAAATCATTAGAAATCGACTTCATGGAAGGTCGAAAATTTGTATGATGCTGGGATCGCTCATTGAGAAAATATTATATAAGTATAACACACCATTAAACGACTTAGATCACGCAAAACTCGACTCCAAACTTTAAACGCGTTTTTCCAAAATGGACTTTTTTCGATACGGTTGGCATGATATCTCAAGTTCTAATGTACCGATTTACTTTTTTATATATTTGAGTATCGCACTACGTAGGGTTTTTTGAAAATTATATATTTTTTTATTTTAATAAAAATTCTAAAGTTGTAAAAAATAGGGCAAAACTGAATTGTTTTTTTCAAATCGACGCCATTTTGCGATTTTTTTTAATCAAAATTTCCCTATGTAGTGCGATTACTACATCCAAACTAACTAACTAACTAACCATCACGCCGTTTTCCCGAAAGGGTAGGCAGAAAGAATGGACTGTCACACTTTTACTGATGCGGCACTCCATCCTTCTCTTTTCGCTCCGCGGGAGACGCGGTGTGATGGGTTGCGAACCTCATCGCCACCAATAGGCATCTCCCGTACTACATCCTTCTTCAAGAAATAAAAATGAAAAAATCAAATCACTGGAAGGACTGCAATCCTGCCAACCAGGAAGTACAATTTTTTTGTGAGCTCCCACTTTGTCGGCATGCACCATTTTGGATTTTGGATTTTTTTTTTATAATAGTATATTTTTATATTGTTGAAATATCAATAAATAATTTATGAAAAAATGGATGGTAAAAATATTTATTGGTTTTCTTTTATAGCACCCGAAAAAAAAAACCTAAAATTCAAGCATCTAGACTAGAATACCCCCTTAAATAATAAAAACTAATTACTTACTAAATATGGAGTTTACATTGTTCAAGAAAAAATATTTGAAACTCACTCTTTCAGATAATGAATTGCATCTTTCTCGATTGTTTGACTTATTTCTCTTCACAATCTTCTTTATTTCAGTTTTTTCCTAAAAATAAATATATAAAAAATATATAATTACAAAAGAATAAAATGTATTGAATAATTTGGTACATATATTTCCATTTCGTATCCACAATAGTAGACTGGGATAAAACATAAACATGTGTATAGATTTATATAGAAAAATAGTTCACTATTTATTGAGTGTTTGTCTGCGCTTCTAAATTTATATAAATTGATTTTTTTTTAACATTTATGTGCTTTTGTTCCAATGTCAATTTGAATAATTTCTTTGATAACATTTAATGTTCTTGCTGGAGTTAGATTGTTTTAAGTACCTAAT
Organism: Lepidostoma basale; assembly: GCA_022606425.2. Taxonomy (NCBI): domain Eukaryota; kingdom Metazoa; phylum Arthropoda; class Insecta; order Trichoptera; family Lepidostomatidae; genus Lepidostoma; species Lepidostoma basale. The sequence continues at coordinate 161,382 of JAHDVF020001258.1, forward strand.
TACAGTTAATTAAAAGAACGGTGGATACGCGGAATAATAAATTTAATAAACAAAAAAGTCCGAATCGTCCAGCTGACAACATGTGCACCATCAAAAAGAAAACTATGTGTTATGTTATTTTTATTTTGTATCATTGTATTTATTTTGTGGACATTTTAGTTACTAACTGTGCGCAAGATATGCCTATTGGTGGGGATGAGGTTCGCCCAACGGAACCCATCACACCGCGTCTCCCACGGGGGCGAAAAGAGAAGAATGGAAGGTGTGATGGTTAGTTAGTATGTGAACAACAAAATTTTTGTAAAATTTGTCCAACTCAACATTCAGGGTACCTGACATAGAAAGAAATATATATTGGAAAAAAAAATCTAACCCATACCTTTGTAGGTTTTTTGGTAACATTTTTTCCTAATTTTTGAAGAACGTGTATTAATGGAAGATCATCGTCTGACAACTTGGAAGACTCTCTAAAAAAAAAAGATAAGTGATTTTACATAATATCGGCATTATTGATTCATTTTTGTTAACGACGTGAATAGAGTATTTGATTAATAAGATTTTACCAAATTAATCCAATTTAAAGGTCAGGCATGTCAAAAGTTGGAAGAATCAATGTGTTTATATATCGCACCTTCAATAATTTTTAAAAATTCTCAAAATGAGTTAAGTATGCACATGTATTTTAAAAACATCCCTTTATCTGGAGGAACAAAGTCGCTCATTAAGTTCAGTCTCATTTTGCCATAGGACGATAGTGTATGATCAGTATAGCCAGAATAACACGATATTATTCCTCAAAAATCTTTAAATGTCTCTAATGAAAAATTACAAAACGTGCAATTATGCCCTTGTCTTACCGAAGGTACGATATGTCACTGTATGAATATGGAGGAAGCCAGAGGTGGGTCGGGATAGAGTGGTGTGGCGATCTATTCTCTCCAGCTACCATTCTGGGGAAACGGCGTGATGGTTTATATTTGTTTTTGTTGCGGGTATGTTTAAACAAATCTACAAAAACTTACTGTGCTGGACTCTTTGATATTTCCAAAGAGCTATTTAAGAAACTCTCGTTTGTTTTACAAGCATAATCGCAAAATAATGTATCTTCTTCTTTGGTTTTACTGAGTATCGGCAACACATTTTCGATACTTGTAATAGTACTATCAAGCAATGCATTATTTTCCTTTGTGTCGCTGGGTTCAGGTGACCCAATTTTCTCTTTCGATAAACAGAAAATTAAAATATTAGAATTATCAGCTGCTACGCTCTCCCCTTTTTCTGTGTGCTGGGTGGCAAGCCAGTCATACAGGATCTTATTAGAGTTTTGACATTTGGTCCTGAAGCTGAATGCCTGCTGTAATTCATGCAAGCATTCATGACACAATGCACTTGGCAGGCCATCAGACTTAGATACCTGGAACAAAGGGCAACTAATTAGCTGAGAGAACTATATTTTTAAAAATGATTATTTATAACTTTAATAAATATTGAGGAAGAGAGAGAAGTATGTCAGAAAGAACAGTGTGGCACTTCATTATTTCTGCCTACTCCTTCTAAGAGACGGCATGAGGGTTAGTTAGTTATTCTTCTTCTTCTTCTTTTTGTCCTGTCACACCTCCGTGGCGCATAGGATAATAAGGAAAGGGTCATTAAGATGGTTTGGACACATGGAAAGAATGAGTGAAGACAGAATGGTAAAGAAGGTATATGTAAACGGCGTGAACGGAGCTAGAAATAGAGGAAGGCCGAGGAAAACGTGGCACGATCAAATCAATCAAATATTGAATGTCGGTCACGTGAGGAGTCGGAAAAATCGACGTGCGTGCATGACAAGATGTATGAATGTAGAGGAAGCGAGAGGCGTATGTCAGGACAGAACAGTGTGGCGTTCCATTCTTTCTGCCTACCCCTCCGGGGAGACGGCGTGATGGTAAGTTAGTTAGTTAGTTAGTTTTAGTTTTTACTATGAATTTCAAATTTAAAAAATAAATATGCTTAAACTTAAAATTAAAAAATTTGTTGGTAAATAAAGTGTTAATTAAGTTTATTATTTTATATGAATCCTGGATTCAGAGTTCTTCTGGGAGGGGCATTAAAGATTTTTTGTTTATTGAATCCAAAGTAATGTTGATCAGCAGCTATAATTAGATTTTAATCTGTTTCCCTTTTTCTTGAGTCCCTGGCTTAATGTAAAATAATTATTAACCACTTTAGGTCTGAAAATCTTCAGCAAAACAATATTCTTATATAGATGTATTTATATTATTATTATTGTAATACTATTATACAATATTACGCATTTATTATTGAAATTGTGATATAAATAAACAATGTTGCTGAATGGCACCTAGAAGACTTTATAATTAAAATGAATAAACATTTCACTAGACAGCTATGTTTTTAGAAAGTTAGAGAAAATAAATATCATTAAAATATAAACCAAAAATTACTTTAATGTGTGATGTCGCCGGTCAAAAACGTATACAACAATAGTGAAAAGTTAACTAACCTTAATACCCCCACAAGTAGAGAGTGAAAATATTAAGTCCTCAGATTCGTTATCCGAAAATATTTGTTTCATATTATCGGATGACACTAAACACGATCTACACATGATGTCAAGTAAATTAACAGAATCATTTGAGTATTTTAATGTTGACATTTTGATGTGTCTTTGTTGGTTGTTAGATTCGAATATTGGTCACAATTAAAATGCATAATTCAAAACAAATTTACGAAGAAAAAAATAAATCATTATATTAGTTTATTTACTTTACATTTACCAAGTTATAAACAAAAAGTAAATGGCGTTAACTGTATTGAACAATATTTAAAAAAATCAACAAAAGCACCGTCAAAAGTCATAACTAAAACCATAGACAAGAGAAAATTATCAATCTAATATAGTTTACCATAGACTTCGAGACGGGATTAGATGAACGTAATGTAGGTATATAAATATTCCGATGCTTTCAGCAATATTTATAATTTTTTTTATATATTAGGTGTCTTCAATACTACAAATATATCTTATATACATAGAAGAGAATAAAATTTCGATAACGCTACGTTAATCGTAATGTTTATTTCTGTGCAATTTTACAATAAGAATCTACGTAATACAATTTAATAAAAAAATTAAATGTTTCCCGAGAGAAATTATATAAATTGGGAAACATTATTTAATCTAAGAACGTATAATTTTTACCTTACATTCAAATTAAGCGGTATATGTGAATAAACGAGGCGTCAAAAATAAAAATCAGAAATTTTTTGAAGCGTTGAAATACAGAACCGAATTCATTTTCATGAATTGAGAATTACAATTTAATAAACACTATACTACAGCCGTTTGAAACGGAGTCGTGGGGCCATAAATGTCAATAGAAATAGGGATGGGAAGCCCCAGGACTGCTTCGGTATACGGCTACCTGCTCTCGTGGTGTCGATGAGTCACTATAATGATTTTGTAATGATATGTACGTTATGATATGTACGATGAGTCACTAATGATTGGTTTTTACCGAATGCAGTGCTTTTTTGTTATAAATGTGTTTACTGCAATTAAATGAATTCATTCGTGTGTCACCACTCGTTACGCACTATGGATACTTTATTTTCCAACATTGATTTGAAGAAATTACATGGCGATATTAGCCCTCAAACTCGAACAGTGATTCACAACGTATTCTTGTTTGTCAATGAATTGAAAAGTGATCCGAATAAAATAGCTTCTCTTAATTTCAACAAACCACGTGAAATGGCCGCGTTTATTTGTGGTGTGAGTAGAGTGACAGTAGACCGAATAAAGACTGAATTATTGCAATCAAGCAGCCCCTGTACACCAAGAGCAAATTTTAAGAAACAAGAAACTGTCACCAATATTGACGATTTTGATAAAAGTGTATTGAAGCGGACTGTAGGTTCATTTTATGATAGTGGAGAGTATCCGTCCGTGGCGAAAATATTAGAAAAATACCGAGAGCAATTACCTGATTTTAAATGCGGAAAAACTTCGATGAGAACACTCATGAAGGAGATTGGGTTCAAGTATAAGAAAAATGCCGAAGGACGTAAATATTTAATGGAAAGAACAGATATTGTTTGTGCCAGAATGGACTTTTTAAGGAAATTGGATTTACTTAGAAGAACTAACGATCAGCGGCCGCGTTTCTATCTGGATGAAACATGGATTAATCAAAACCATTCAAGAAAGCGTATGTGGCTTGGAAGCAACGATGAAGGAGGTTTCAAGAATCAGCCTGTAGGAAAAGGTCAAAGATTGATAGTTTGCCATGCTGGTTCCGCAAGGACTGGCTTTGTTCCAGAAGCGAAGCTAATATTCAAAGCGGTAAAATCGAAGGATGCTGATTATCACACAGAAATGGATGGCGATACATATATGGCATGGTTTTCCGCATTCCTAAATATACTTGAAGAGCCCTCAGTTATAATCGTCGATCACTGATGAAGAAGACTCCGATGAGGATTGATACATTTTTTTGTAATATAAACGGCTCTTTTAAGGGCCACAATATGATCTACTTTGTTTTTTATACTTAACTTTCTTTCTGGGTTTATAGACATACGGTATACAAATTTTAAAATTAAACAATTTTTCTGTTTTTACTGGTATTTAATTTAGTATCTGGTAGTCACTAATTTCATACTAATTTAAACGCACGTAAAACCCATAAATAAAGTTTAATATCAAAACTTTGTTAACTCGTTAAAGTTTATGAACAAGATACGATAATAAACGTTACTTATCGATATATTTATTTTATTGTTACGCCCATCCCTAAACCGCTCCATAAGGCCCGTAAGTGCAAGCGAGATAGACATAGGGAAATGATTTATGGCCCCAAGACTCACTTCTGAGCGGCTCTAGTATAGTGCGTTTGGACGGAATATGATGTCCCAACTATTCCTGAAAATCTTAGGATTCCTAAAAATCCAATATCATATTGTTATATGAAATAAATTACTATAATAAAAATAATAAAGAAGTGTCAATAACATTATATTCGTTAATCTGAATTGATTACGAATACTTTATTTTTAAAGCGTATTTACCTGTATTTCTTTGCATTTTATTTAAATAACACAAATAATGTAAATAGTGCATACTATATTAAATTTCAGTATAAAGCTTTGTAATAACAAAATTACTTTGGAAATGTAGAAATATTTTTTTTTATTAATGTTTTTTTATGATTTTATTGTTTATGGACATTTCATCAAAATTCGAAATTCATTTATTGCTCTATTTCACAATAAAATATTCCTTATGGTCTCGTTAAAAATAAGGCACCTACGCAAAATATATATTTCAGCTCAAAGTGCACCGTATTGTCAATAGTTACTGTTTGAATCTTTTTATAGTCGTGCTTGCTGAAATCTCCAGGTAAGGGCAGCATCTCGGTCCACCCGGCCAATAGAAAATATTGACACCCATAAATCAGCCATTATAGTGCAGGGTGCAGCTGCGCATATCCGACGTGAGTTGAATCAGTGCCATCTTGACATTATATCAAGCCGCAATGATCCTCTATATTGTCTATGGTTTGACTTGGGTTGAGGCCATGCACTTCTTTGAGTCTCCTAGGAATTCGTACCGGCCGCTCTCGTTTATCAAGTGTATTTCGATAAATTTTTGGGTTTTCTTACATTATTTCCGGTAAAATCTTTACGAGAATTCATAAAAGGTGTGAATATATATGTATTTGATAAGTCTGTGTTATAAATTTAAGTTACAGTTGATATATTTCCTGTTTTCAGTATCACGTATCACGTGTGATTTGAAATTTCGAAGTGAGTGCTTTTTGTGTTATTAAATTTAAACAGATGTGTTTTTGTGATAAAACCATTATTTAATTAAATCAACGTGTACTTAGGAAATTGAAAATAGCTTTGTTTAATCCACTAATTATTAAAAAACACGACATGTTTCGGAGCATACCTCCATCTTCACTCTAACCTCCATAACATGAGCTCTCGTTTATCAAGTGTATTTCGATAAATTTATGGGTTTTCTTACATTATTTCTGGTAAAATCTTTATGAGAATTCATAAAAGGTGTGAATATATATGTATTTGATATGTCTGTGTTATAAATTTAAGTTTCAGTTGATATATTTCCTGTTTTCAGTATCGCGTGTGATTTGACATTTAGAAGCGAGTGCTTTTTGTGTTATTAAATTTAAACAGATATGTTTTTGTGATAAAACCATTATTTAATTAAATCAACGTGTACTTAGTGGATTAAACAAAGTTATTTTCAATTTCCTAAGTATATAACTATGGAATTCCACAAAGTTAATGCCTTAGCGTTCAATAAGTTAAATCAATGTGTGTTATCAAAAACAAAATATTGTGTATTGAGATGTAATTCAAGCAAAATATTTCAATTTCAATTGAATAACCTCAAGTTTGCCATTTGCAGTTGTTCTTTCAATATAGATTAGTGATGTTGGATATTAAAAGTATAAATAATATATTTTTATTTAAATAAGTTACATGTTATCGTTTCGAATGTTATCATTTTAGATGCCTAGAAAATGCTGTGTTCCCGGCTGCAAATCCAACTATGCAAATCAAGGGGAATATGTCTCCGGATTCAAATTCCCCCTCGATGCCGAAATGTCCAAAAAGTGGGTGTCCTGCATTCCTCGAAAAAATTTAGTGGTCAAACGACATATGATTGTATGTTCGAAACATTTTCATACCAGTGACATCCTTACAGAGGACAAGTTTTCTTTTGGAGGTATATATTTTCTTCTTCCTTCTGTAATTAAAAGTAGTTTAAATATACAGTGATGAAATTGTGATGAAATAAAGTGAAATTATAGCTGTACTCGTATATTAATTTGAACATACATTTGAAAAAATACCGTCATAACTATATGAATTCGAATGTGCTTCAGATTTGCTATAGTTAATTTAGTAGGCACAATATGTAATGTTTTTATTTATTCGGTTTTCAGACCAAGTACACATCTTGCCAAAGAAAAGAACGCGCCTTCGAAATGGAGCAGTTCCATCGATTTTCCCAAACTTGCCTTCGTATCTTTCCAAGCCAGAGACTACTTCACGACAAGATCCTTCCCAAAGACGAGCTGATATTTTGAGGCGGTCTGACGAAGCAAACACCAATTGGCTCGTATCGGACCAAATTTCGAGGATGGAGGATATATTGAACCAACCGCTGAAGTTCAATATCAGGAATTGGGGATCAAAAATATTTGATGATCATATTATTTTATACAAATTAAATTTCAATCGTAAAGCTTCAATTTCACATTCCATTACAATAACTGATCAATTTGATATTAAAATATTTTATAATAATAATGAGTTAGATATAAAGAAATTTCTGTGGGTTTTGGGGAAAGACTTAAAATGTGATCGGTTTTCAAAACTTGAGAATTTGTTAAGTTCACTAGACAATACAATCATAGATTCACTAACAGCCACTGAAATAGTTAATGATGTAACAACAAAATTACAACAATTATATTCTGGTACTGAAGACAAAAAAATTTTACAGTTCATTGAACAACAATTAAGTTTATGGGTTAGCTCAAAGAATAAATATTCAACAGAATTATTGATATTTAGTAGCTCAATGTTTTTTATGTATCCTGCCGCATATCGTTTTTTACGGGATTCTGGTTTGTTAGTGCTACCTCACCCAAATTACATCAAAACATTTAACGTAGGTTCTAATTGCACTGGGATAATACATAAGAAATATCTCGAAGAAACAATTAAAAGATTACCAGCTAATGAAAGGTTAGTGAATCTCTTATTAGATGAAATATATGTGAAACCAGAAGTTAATTATAAAGGTGGGAAACTCCAAGGGTTTTCTATGAATAAAAATTTAGAATTAGCCACCACGGTGCAAACCTTTATGGTTACATCAGTATTTTCTGGTAAAACTGATGTTGTTGGTATTTTTCCTGTAAAAAATTTAGATAGTCATTATTTATTGGAAATCGTCACAAAGGTTTTGGGGGTACTCAGTAATGTGGGTTATGAAATTTTAAGTGTTATTAGTGATAATAATCAGGTGAATAGAAATTTGTTTAAAAGGATGTGTGGCGGTGTGATGAAATCAAGTATTCCCTCACCGTTTGATTCAAATAAAAAAATATTTTTTTTGTTTGACACTGTTCACATTTTTAAAAATATACGAAATAACTGGTTGAACACTAGGAATTCCACATTTTATATTCCATCATTTAACAATTTTCATGAATATAAAGTATGCAAAATGGAACATTTAGCTAAAGTTTATGAATTAGAGAAAATGTTACCAATAAAACAAGCCTATGCATTATCTCAGAAAACATTATATCCGACAAAATTAGAACGGCAAAATGTTCAATTAGTTATCAATTTATTCAATGATAAAAATATAGCGGCCTTAGAGTCATATCTTGGGGAAGAATCTTCAGGTACACGGGATTTTTTAAAAATTATTTGCGATTGGTGGACATGCGTTAATGTAAAGCATCCTGAAAAAGGTTCAAACTTACTTTTGCCTCTTGCCGAACCTATTCACAGTTTGGAGCAGAGTAGTATTCAATTCTTTTTAAAATTTTGCCAATGGTTACAAATATGGAATTCTCAAAATAGAGGCAGACTGACCAAGGAGACATATTCGGCTCTCTTCCACACCACACAGGCAATGATAGAGCTGGTGGAATATTTATTGAATAAGTGCAATGCCCAGTATGTTCTTCTAGGAAAGTTTCAGACCGATCCATTAGAAAAACGTTTTGGTGTATATCGCCGTATGAGCGGAACAAATTATCATATCTCCGTTCAACAAATTCTAGAATCTGAGAAAAAAATTAAACTTATGGGTCTACTTAAATTTAATTCTCATCTTTCGGGTGTTATTACCATTAGAGAAATTTTTTCATCTATGACTTCCATTGATGAAAACTCGGGAGACTTAATTTCAGATGAAGTGATTGATGACATATTGTTATTGAGCCATGAGGTAGAGATAGATGACCTATCACATGAAGTACTCGTATATATTTGCGGGTATGTTGCAAAAAAAATTACTGAAAAGTGTCAATGCGAAGGGTGCCTGGAGATTCTGACCTCTTCTCGTGATTTGATTGTAGATTATTCATCGAACGTATCTTATTTGGAAACCTTAAACCGCGGGGGGCTTAAATATCCATCTAGTCAATCTTTGACTGTTGGTCTGGTAGCTTATCAAATTTTCCAAACATTGATAACGGAAAAGTTTGAAGTCTTTTTCCAAAACTTAAGAAATCAAAAATATGTTTTGAAGACTTTAATACTGGAAAAATTAGAAATTGATAATTTTAAATCTGATGCATGCAACATTTGTAAATCTTCCATATTTTCACTTCTCGAAATGTCTACAACTGTATGGATAAATATTTTATTAAATAATTATTGTAAAACCAAAAATAATTTAAATTTAGAAATTAATCGAGCATCGAGTCAGAGCAATAAATATAGAAAATTATTAACACTAACCCAAATACAAAGGTCCAACTAATTCCTATATATTTTTAATTAACCTTTGCATGTATTCATGGCCTTTTTGTACATTGTTTCAGATCTACTTCTTGAAAGAAGAAGCAGCGAGTTGCAGACACTGGAACACAGCTTTATTTTATTTTTAATACTCCATTGTGAACGGCCGTTCACAATGGAGTTCTGGTCCCAACCCTAATGTATGGAAGCGAAGCATGGAACTGGCAGAAGAAGGATGAGAGCAGAATAAATGCGGTAGAGATGAGGTCCCTAAGACGTATGTGTGGTAGAACGATAAACGACAGAATCTCAAATGCTGATATAAGAAAGGAATGTAGAGCGGAAGAAGGTATTATGAACAAAATTATGAAAGGATCGCTGCGTTGGTTCAGACATATGGAACGTAAGGATGGAGAAAGAATGGTTAAGAAAGTATACGTAAATGATGTAAATGGGGTACGAAGTCGAGGCAGACCGAGGAAAACATGGCATGACCAAATTAATCAAATTTTAAAGGTTGGTCATGTTAGAAGTTGGAGGAATCAACGTACGTGTATGACTCGTTGTATGAATGTGGAGGAAGCTAGAGAGGTTTGCCAGGATAGAGTAGTGTGGTGGTCCATTCTCTGCCTACCCCTGCGGAGAAACGGCGTAATGGTTTGTTTGTGTTTGTTTGTTCAGTCTGTCAGTTTTCTTTGCCGATTCTTTCTGACAGTACTAATAGAATCGGTAGATCGTAAAAACTCAATAAAATATATATTGAATACAAAAACATGTTTTCAATCACCACCCTATTCCTTCATTACACTCTTAATTTAATAAAGCTTCCATATGATATCATAACCAGCGATATTCATGTTCTTCTTCATCTTCTTATTCTTCTGATTGTAGATCTTGTGATCTGTTTATGCAGGATATCAACTTTCTTCCTGTGATGGAGACGACCAGCCTTCTCTCCATCTCTTTGGTGGTCGTTCTGGTGGTCGACGGCCCTCTGGAGTCTCATGTATCACGATATTAGGAATTCTTCCTGAATTCATTCTCTCAATGTGGTCCCTCCAGAATCATCTTCTCTACCTATTCCAACTCACTATGTCTTCAATTTTGCAGGATTTGCGAATTTCTTCATTGGTTATTGTATCTCTAAGAGTTCTCCCCACAATAAGTCGCAATGTTCTCAATTCTGCTACTCTTAAGAGATGTTTGGTTCTGACAGTGTCTGCTCTTGCTTCGATTTTGTTAGAATTATTCATGTTTGAGAGCTAGAAATGAATTTACTCGACAAAGAACCGAGGTATCTGAGATGGCTTAGAAGGTAAGCAGACTGAAATGGCAGTGAGCAGGCCATATTTGTCGGAGGACTGACTGGTGACATGCGTTGGGAAAGGTTTACGTTCTGCAGTGGACGACGGACAACTTATTAGTCTTGTTAACTTCCATTTCACACACAACAATTGCACATGCTTTAATATGTAAAAAATATTTTCTTCTCTTTTGGATGAACTATTTTCTTATATACTATTTTTATTTTATTAAATGTACTTTTTCACATTGGATTCCTAGGTGTTTTGATACTTTGAAATAATTCGTGTTGTCATGCAATTTCTGCATAAAAATTAAATGATATAATATTATTTTGCGAAACTTGGGTTAAAATTATATAAAAATATTTCTTTGAGATATTACAATGAACATTATTTTATTTTCCATATTTTTTTCCATCGAATCAGATTTATTAAAATAAGTAATGCACATGATTTGATTGCAGGCTCGATTATTTCGCTCGTAAAGCTTTATTAATAAATATTGAAATTTTATGTTTACTAGGAATGTCATGAAGAATCATTTGCATTCTTAAAATATATCGAATACAATTTAAAAAATAATTTAAAAAAACATCGATTCATCGTAACAAATCTGTATGAAAGGTACGACCGAATGACAGCTAAAGTGACAGCTGAGGCGATGGCCTCCTCCGTCGGCCACATTGAATCGAACCCTGCGGCTTGTTATTACGTCAAGATGGCACTGGTTGAATCAATAATCCCTGTCTCCCCTGTTGCACTGGCTCCCGAGCAATCAATACCTGTGCCTGGCCAGCCGGCATCCTTTATTGCAGCCGTTCTAATCTATTTGGTAAGTTAATTTTTAAGTTCTATTCTAATTAATATTATTAAATAGTCTCAGCTTGTTTTCCTTTTTATGATGACGTATTTAGAATCTCACGAAATATGTTATTTTACGATTTTGGGTTAAAATTAAAAATACCATTTCGTCCACCCGGCGGGGATAGCCAGGGCCGCCCATCGGATATAAAATACGCACATATTTGGTTTTCAGATAATTGCACTACATTTTGAAATAAAAAACCCCTTCCATTAACTTAATAATTTTACAATTTGTTAATAATTACTAATAAAATTTTGTCTTACAGTCCAGTCATGCGCAGACTTCTCATCCGCATAATCGATTCCAGATCTGGAATATTCTGAGACTATATAATAAATTGATGTTATCCTGTAACGTTTATTATTTAACTTTGAAAATTAAACACTTTTTTACGTAGTTGTCTATCGATTTTTCAGACATTAATACACGTTACAAGCATTTCTTTGTGCAAAATTTTCAGGGCCATTTTGCAGAAATAATAATGATGCTTTGTCTATGATGTGAATTAATGACAGCTTTTATGACTTTAACATTATTTTATTATTTATTCATTCTATATACCTAAATCCTTTTATTGATAATTTCAAAAGATAGTTCACCAGAATTAATTTTTAGTTCACGAGAGGAATTTATAATTTCTTTAATTTGAAATCTCTTATTCTTCTTATTGACGTATTTAAAAAAATACATATTTGATCCCGGTCATTTTGGGTCAACAAGATTTAATGATTTGCGTAAAAGCGTTTATTTTATCATCTGTTAGGAAGAGTTTATGAAAATTATATTATCTCTCTTTCAAGGGAGTATACACGAAAATATTTCTTCCTGTCTCAATTTCAATAAAAATCCTAACATTCATTTCATCTTACGTTATAATATTTTTTTTAAACATGAATGTACGTATTTAGAATTGCTTCGGTCTGTTCCAAAAACATAACTAACGAAATTCGCGCCATTGAATATACTTGCCAATTTCACCCTTATGACGTTTAATCTTGTTGTTTTGTTCATATTAGCTTCCATTTTGAGACCGTGGCGAACTCTGGTGAGCTTTTAGAGAGGCTTGATGTAGCTAGATGCTATATGGGGATACCGTAACATTTGTACATTATACAGTTGCCGTGCCCTTTTTATTATTTATCATTTTTGTATACCAACCTTCAGGCTATGAATCTGAAACGTTGAAAAGTTGGCAGCTTTGAGTCTAGCTGACGTATGACGTGAAGTTGGTTTATGAATCTGACACTTGCGTTTAAATACATAATATTTTTTTACCGGCGAATGATATTATATCGTGACGGAATTAATGCGATGCGGCGAATAACATGCGTTAGGACGTATCTTCTTGGCGTCACTTTGCGGTACCATTTTAGTATTTTTAATGTTCGAGTATGTTAGTGTTCATTTTTTTTTAATACTTGTAAATGTGGGCGATCATATTGTTAGTTCACATAAAATCTAATACATTTATTGCGTATAATAAAGGTGTATCGAAAAAATGTATTATATGCATTATATTTATTTCTTATAATTGAATTTTGTCAATTGTTATACGGTTGTGGTTTACAACTGAATTGTAACCAACTACTAACGTTAATTGAAATGAAAAAAAATAATAATTATATATCATATTTGGTTTTTGGCAGTACTTAAGGGGTTAGGCCACTCTAGAGACCGAAAAAATAGGGTTTTTTGAGATTTTTTTTCAGGAAAAGTATAAAATAAATCGAGCTTTTAAAGATAGAAGTTTATTGTACATATGATTGATTGACTGTAAAACGTATTTTTTAGAGAATAATTTATTTAAAAATGGCGGCTGTGCAGCGTTTCTCAGAAGACCTCTGTATTTTTAAAGGGTCCACGGCCGCACCAACAGTTCCTGTAAATTTTGAATTATGTTGAGCTACAATTTTTTTTGTATTGTGCTTAACAACAGCTAAAAAAGTACGTAGGATATTTTTGATATATTGATTTTTGGCTGAATGGCGCACTTCCAAAGTCAAAACATGCAAAATTCGCCAGAAAATGGTTCATAAAAAATTAACTATGCTATTTAAAAAAAAAATCCTACGTACTTTTATGCACAATATATTTTTAAAGATTTGGTTAAAATTTGAAGTGAATTGGTTGAAAATTGTTCGAATTATTGGTGCGGCCAACTTGAAAAATGTAGTTTTGAGATAAACGCGTTTTAAGTTTTAAGTTAAAGAAAGTCATTAATTTTTTTTCAATACTTTTAATCCGTGGTGCCCTCACCATATAATAGGCCTTCTAGATTAGTGTCCTGCTCTTCCATTTCTTTTCTATTGGATTTTAAAGCGATCCTCCACTCTTTTGCAGCTTCAGACAGCGATCTCTCTGCAAGCTTTATGCGCTCTTTGTTAATCCCCAAGCATATTTCGTAGCTGTTCGGGCCGATGTATAAACCATCGCTTTCATTATGTGCAAAATTGAAGCAAAGCCGTCATTGTACACGCAAACTGCAATATCCGCAGCTATATCCATCACAGTTTTACCGCTTACTACTTTCCATAAATTTCACTTGCGATTTGCATACTTTACAAACGAAAATGTTTGAAATAGCTGAAAAAACTACAATAAAGTTTATCATACGATAACTAAAACCTAGATTCACTTCAATATCGTACATATTTTCCGATTGCTTCAATATTTTCGCGGACGGATAACATTAAATTCACTTGGTGCTTCTAACTCGTGTCGATTCAGCGGTCTTCTTCCTGATATTTTCGGTCTCTTGCTGTATGTATGTGTCTCTTTTGCACCTTTTTCACTGAAATACACTTTGTCACTCATTATAAAAACGAATCAATAACACTCACAAAACTAAAAAAAAAGTTAGCACAATTATCGATAAAAAAAACGTTCCTCAAATAGCGTCCTTCTCGAATGTTTTACTGTATGAAACTGACTAAAACCGACATTTTTAAAGACAAAATAACCAATAGTCTAAACAAGTGGCAAATAGTTCCAAATACATCTGCCGTATACTTATTGTAATCCCCTAAAATACCGTCCTTCGTTCCGGTCATAAAAAGCTGCTGGCAGCCTTGGGCTATACTTTGAAAAACAAATACTTAGAGGTATTTCCCGGCCATAATCGTTGGTGACATTATTTTCGAGGTGCCAAGGGACCATTTAAAACAAAAACCTAAAAACGATTTTTAGAAAATCCTAGAGTGGCCAAACCCCTTAACTATACTACTAAATATATATAAAATATTATAAAATATTTTCGTTATTTGCTACTTCTTCAATACTCTGTAAGAAATAGAAAATTTCCAAAACTTTGCATACCTATATAAAATATTTTATATTTTACTTCATTTAAATATTATAAAGATTAATAGTCTTCAACTTCAATTACACTGATAACCAAAATTTATATTCTGAATGTTTACTTGGCTGACAATTTATTTCAGAGTTAATATATTTTTGTCTATTCATTTTCAATATCTAAAATCTCAATAAAATAGTTATTTGAATATCACTCGACATATAAAAACAAACTCATATTTATTCTGATGCATTTAAGTCATCAGCGTTTCAAAATTGCTGTCATATTTAAACTGAATGTTTATATCCCGGTATTAGGAGTCAGCTTTATCCTTTTATCTGGTTCATAAGAACCTTTCTGATTAGTACAGTAGAATGTCGTTTATCTGGACTAGTTAGGACCGGAGATGTTCCGGATACCGATATTCTGGATAAATAATGACAGATTGAAACTAACGAGATGATACATTGAAACTCGAACACAGCAGGAGGCTAACTGTCCGTAGGGTGCAGGGGCGAACGAGAGAAGGAGGGAGGAAAAGGATTATGCAACCCACACCCAACGTTGTGTAGGTGTGGTGGGGTAAGCTTTGTCATGTGTAGGTCACGGTACAGAACGCTTCATTATCTGGGCTTGTCCGGATAATTGACCTTCTGGTTAACTGACGTCCGGATAAACAACGCTCTACTGTACTAAGATTTATCCTTTAGCTATACAGCGGTAATATGTGTCTAAAACCATGTTTTAATTCGTAGTGCGGATTATAATGTATTAGTATAATGTTATTATAAAACATATATTTTCTTGTTTCAGGAGTACAATGTCTGATGCAAGCAAACTCAACGAGTTGAAGGAAACGCTGTTATGGCTTTTAGCCAGAAGTGACTTTCAAATGAAAGTGTCCGATCTGGATAAAGCGTACATATCACAGGATGATTCGAATAATCCCATCCCTATGCAAGATTACGGTTACAATAATCTTACAACCTTCCTAACGGAAACTTTTGGTGATGTATTTGTGGTAACCCTTACTTCAATTATTAATTGATTGCATAACTCACGTTTTAATGATCTTTACCAGTTCTTGTTATTGAGCCAATAACTTTTTTAGGTTATCACTTTATTAAAATTTTAAGATTAAAATTATGATATTAAGGGTATTTCAATAGGGACGCTCCATTCATACTCGCTTGTGCAGAATGTCCATGGTGACGTGCCTGTCCTGTTGGAAACATATGTTGTCGGTATCATATCATCCAGTTTCAGCCACAAGAAGTTGTTAATCATCGATTTGTAGCGCTCGCCGTTGACGGTTGTAGCAATGCAAGTTTCGTTTAGGAAGAATTACGGACCGATGATACCATCATATCAAAATTGATGATTTAGATTATTGATTTCCAAAGTGATCTATATGGACCACTAGGTTCATTTAGATCACTTTGGGCACTGGGGGTCAATGTCAGCAAAACTAGGGGGTTTATTTATTTATTAGTGGTACAATAGTAATAAGTAATCTTCTTCTTCCGGTGCCTTGTCAGGTCCTCCTAACATTGCCGATCACAGGAGCAAAGTTATCTCTGTCCATTATTTTGTGTCTGCAGCCATGACAACTGCCTTCTACCAACTCCCCGACGTCCCTCTATTTTACCCATTAATATCAGTTGAAGGAGATGTTATTTTTCTTCCCTCAGCACATGACTCAAATATAAGACCTTTCTAACTTTCTACATTTGAATATATTTTTTTTAATGAGAAAAGCATATTTTAAATTTAAAGATTTCATTAAATGTAACAGAAAAGTGTTGTTCTTTTGTAGTTAATAAGCACGGTGAAAAAAATAACAGTCGACAGCCAGCTACTTACCGTCTTGTGTCTATCAGTTTTGTTTAGATCACATACATTTACTATACATTACTCGTATTGTCTGGACTCGGCTGAGAATATTTTTTGCGCACTGAGATAAAGCTAAATTATTGGTATGATCTACAAAATTGATGTCAGTTGTAAGAATGGTGGCTGCTGGCTGTACTTTTTTACAGCGTGTGTACAAAACAACAGTAGTGAGTTTTTGTGCCGCTCTCGACCCAAAAATACATGAGCCGATATATAAAATAGAAATGTTTCAATTTCGATAAATTTAAATATTTATTTTACAGACAGTTTATAAATAATATAATACATTTTCACTTTTGAATTACTTTATCTAATATCGTGGCTATTTTGAAATAGTAATCTCAAAAATGACAGCCACCAAAGGGTTAAAGTTGTTTTTCTTCAGTTTTTAGGGAACCTGAAAAATCCTATTGTCATCCCGAAGCATCATTTGGAAGGGCCAATGTACGGGCTGCTTGATTTGTATCCGAGTGAGCATCCAAAATCTTGGTTATTTCTGTATAAACTGATTTTTTTACATCTCAAAATTTATAGTACCGTCTGTAGCTTGGTGAAAATCCGGAACAAGTAGATGAGTTTGTATATTTAGGTAGTATGTTTACAAAGGATGGGCGAGTGGAAAGGGATATTGAAAGAAGGGTTGGGGCAGGCAACAAAGTTAATGGTGCACTTAAAGTTGTCATCGCAAACAAAAAAGCCTATCCAAAAAAGCTAAAATGACAATTCTCATTGGTGTTCTTGTACTGACCCTTATATATGAAAGTGAAACATGGAACTGGCAATAGAAGGATGAAAGTAGAATAAATGCAGTAGAAATGAGATCTCTTAGATGAATATAGTCTTCTTCTTCGAGTGCCATGTCAGGTCCCCCCGACATTGGCTATCATCCTGGCGTAGGCCTCTCTGTCCTGTGCCAAACGGTACAACTCCCTCACCCCCTGAACTCCGGTCCATTCCTTGATATTCTCGAGTCAGGACATCTGGGGTCTTCCCACACCGCGCCTACCCTCGATCTTCCCTTTTATGATGAGGTGCAGCAGATCGTATTTCTCATTGCGGAGATTGTGTCCCAAATGTGCCATCTTTCTAGACTTCACATTAGACAACAATTCTCTTCCTACTCTGGCTCTATGTAGCACCTCTTGTTGGTGACCATATCAGTCCATGAGATTTGCAACATTATACGATGGAGCGACATTTGTTTCTATATGGTTTATTGTGTTCACTTTGAGGGTCCAGGTCTCCACTCCGTATAGTAATATGGACAATATAGCACTTGACTATCCTCTGTCTCAATTTAAAGTTGATGTTGTCATTGGAGAAGAATGGTCTCATATTATTGAATAGGGCCCTCGCAATCTCTATTCTGCACCTCACTTCTTTTTCGGGATCGATGTTGATAGAGTTATGATAGTTTCAGTGCGAATGAAAGTGTTATGAACAAAATAATGAAAGGAGTCCGAGGAAAACATGGCACAAACAAACAAATCAAATATTGAATGTCGGTCACGTGAGGAGTCGGAGAAATCGACATGCGTGCATGGCACAATTTATGGATGTTGATGAAGCGAGAGAAGTACGTCCATTCTTTCGTTGTGATGTTTAGTTAGTTAGCACCATCTGTTTGATTATGTTTGTAGTTTAATTTATTACATTTTAAACCTTGTTTATTTGATTGCATTTGTAGCTTGGCCCTTTCCCGAATTGATCACCCCGAATTTGAGAATGAATCTGAAGAGCTTGATAGATTCGCATCCCGACGGCATGTATGCCATGGAACTGAAGGAAGCTTACAAAGCCAGGTTTGGTGAATGCCTACCCTTGCGTGATCTAGGGTACGAGAAGGTTATTGATTTATGCAAGGAATTGTCTGAGGTATGAAAATATTACATAGAAATTGAATATTTAACAAGTTCAGGTATAAACATTTTGCACATAAAAATGTTTAAATACCGGTCATCTGAAATTAATGTCGTTTCTTGAAAGAAATATAAAAAAAATTTCATCATGACGCAGCGATTTCAACCCTCTTTCCAGTTATTTGCTTTTTTCCCTCTTTGTGAAAAAACCATAGCATTAAGTGGTTAAACTGATTTGATTTTTTTTTAAATCAACAGAGGTACATTTCAACTGGAGAAGTATGTATGAATCCATTTTTTCATAAATTATTTATTGATTGCGCCCCCTTCTACATTCATACATTGTGACATTCATGCTCGTCGATTGTTCCTAGTTTGAACATTAAAAAAAAAAAAAACATACAAACAAACCATCACGCCATTTTTCTGCAGGCGTAGGCAGAGAGAATAGACCGTCA
Organism: Lepidostoma basale; assembly: GCA_022606425.2. NCBI lineage: Eukaryota > Metazoa > Arthropoda > Insecta > Trichoptera > Lepidostomatidae > Lepidostoma > Lepidostoma basale. Next base: position 180,584 of record JAHDVF020001258.1, read on the forward strand.
CACTACTCTATCCTGGCACACCTCTAGCTTCCTCCACATTCATACAAAGAGTCATAAACGCATGTCGATTCTTTCGATTTCTAACATGACCAACGTTTAACATTTTTTTAACATGGTCATGCCATGTTTTTCTCAGTCTATCTCGACTCTGTACTCCATTTACATCATTAACATATACTTTCTTAATCATTCTTTCTCCATCCATGCGCTCCATATGTCCGAACCAACCAGTTCATAATACCTTCTTCCGCTCTACATTCCTTTCTTATATCAGCATCTGAGATTCTGTCGTACATCGATCGCAGACAGAAGACAGCAGAATGACAGAAGACAGCACAAACGAAGGCAGCAGACAGACAAGGCAGGAGGAGATTTCTGGATTCAGTCAAAGCCTACCCTGAGCTGTCATGCTTATGATGATGATGCATCGTTTAGTTTTCTAAGGGTTTATCAAAAATAATTCTGGTTGCTTTGTACTTAGGTGTTCAACATAATCAAGCTGTCTAATGATCCAAAACACCCTGTCTGGGGGTTGTACAGCGTTGATAATGATATCCCCGAGAGGTTCACGCCGGTGAAGGAAGTTGAGCTTATTCGCGATCAGCTGAATTACCGATTTGATGGAATTCTCGACATTCCTGGGAGTACTAAAGAAAACAACCACACCATGGGTGCTGTGAGTATACCTGCTTCTAATTTGCTTCTGAGTATATTTTATTCTGAGCATATTTCAAGATTATTTTTCTCGACATGTTTTGAAGGCTTAATCTTCATCATCGGGAGAAATTTCGAGAGTATTTTTCTATTGAATATTAAAATTTTAATCCATGATAAATTTCAATTAATGAAATCTACCCATTTACAAATATATTTCATAAAAAATTCAAACATTTTAATATACCTTTTGTGATATATTAGGTCTAGTAAAAAGAAATCCATTATTTTTGTATGAAATTGAAGTCTTTATTTACCATAGTTAGAATAATCCAATTTAGGTCAAATATGCACCGTTTTGTTCGAAAACTTGTTGCCATTTTGAAGGTAATTTCATTATGCCTCTCTCGTAGAAACTCTTGTCCCTATTGACAAAAAACTGAGACAGTCGATTTTCACAAGCTTCTCTTGATGTCAATTTTTCACCAGCCAAATCATTCGCCATAGACAGGAACAGGTGGTAATCACTTTGTGCGAGGCTCGGACTATATGGTGGATGCATAAAAACCACCAAACCAAGCTCTCGGAGCTTCTGTCGAGTCACTATCGATGTGTGAGGCCTGGCGTTGTCCTGATGAAACACAATTCCTCTCCTGTTGGCCAAAGCTGGGCGCTTCTGGTCGATTGCTTCCTTCAGACGGTCCAATTGCTGACAGTACAGGTCCGAATTAAGAATTTGGCCGTAGGGGAGCAGCTCATGGTGGATGATTCCCTGCCAATCCCACCAAACACACAGCAAAACCTTCCTGGCCGTCAAACCTGGCTTGGCCACCGTTTGTGCCAGCTCACTGCCCTTCGACCACGACTGTTTTCGCTTGACGTTGTCGTAAGTGACCCACTTTTCATCACCAGTTATCACCCGCTTCAGAAATTGGTCGATTTTGTTGCGATTCAGCAGTGATTCGCAGATGGAAACTCGGTCCATGAGGTTTTTTTCGTTAACTCGTGCGGCACCCATGCATCGGGCTTCTTTGTGTATCTGGCCTTTTTCAAGTGGTTCCAAACGGTTTTTTTGCAATATTTAGCTCCTGGGTAATCGAAACGGTGCTTACATGACGGTCAGACTCGACGATTTCCATTATTTTATCGACATTTTCGACAATTGGCCTTCCGCAACGTGGTGCATCTTTGACATTAAAATTACCAGGAACGAAATCGACGAAACCAAAAATGTGCGTGATTGGCTGTTACAGTATCAGGACCATAAACACTATTTACATTTTCAGCTGCCTGACTTGCTTTTCACCTTTATCGAAGAGAAATTGTAGAATATAGCGTATTTTCTCTTTGCTGGTGTCCATCTTCGACACGAGCTCAAACACTACTGAGTCAAGCAATCACAAATCTGTTTCAGAAGATTTTTTAGTACGAAATCTCACCATTCTAACGCCATCTAGTGTAATCCAATCGCACTTATATAACGCGAGATACAGATTACTACAGCCATCTATTGCAAAAATAATGGATTTCTTTTTACTAGACCTATTATTTAAGGTATTATAACATTTGTATTTCATTATTCAGGATTTTTATTAATCAAAACGGAAAGAATTTTTTTGTATTTTTTTTGTTATTTAATATTGATGAAAACATTTGTTTTTTTACAAATTTTATTGTATTTTATCGGAGTGATATTATATTTTGCCTTGTGAGAGCATTATCAAATGTGGTGAGAATAAATTAAGAGCCTTTTATATACCTGAGCTAACAGAGAAGGATCAGTTAACCTTTGAGTAGTGACGTGGTTAGTTCAGGTCATTAATAGTGATGTGACGACTCACAGACGGTCTGTAATAGTAGACGATGAATAATAAGATGAATAAAAAAATAAAACAAAATATATCCAAAATCAACATTTAATTGGTAATTTTTAATACCATATGAAATAACAGTCTTAACTCAATTGAGGCTTGTCTCATAAACTATTTTTTAACATAATTTAGGAACTTTTTTACGTAAAAATATATTAATGCCAAATAAATAAATTACCAAAAATATATCAGTCTGAAATTTAAGTAGTTTCAGCGCATTCAATGCAAATAGTTGAACACCTGAGACATATAGGCTCGCGACATGTTACACATGTGTACTTAGTACGCCTCTTGAGTCACGATGGACATAACTTGCATGTTTTTTTTACAATTTCTGACCGGAATCACAAACCGTGAGTTAGCGGGGCGCGCGGGGGTAAATTACTTATAACAACGAAATAAGAAACAAATTTGTGAACGCACCGTCTGTGGGACACCCACGTCACTACTTAAAGGTTAATTAAGTTAGTTGGTGTGACTTAATACATCCTTCTTCTGCTTTACTTAGGACTGTGTCCTGTTATTTCTTGGAGCCTGTTCCTGGGATAATGATATCCAATTGTTTCACCACCGTATGGATGGTCTTCTGGGAGGTCGATTGCTTGTTGGTACTTTGTTTGCCGCTTTACATATCACTCATTCAGAACACGGTTTCTCCACATAGTCTGCAGTAACATCTTCTCAGTCTTTCCCATTGCAACACATCATCTTCGAAATCGCAGATCTTCCTTATTTTGTCTCTGAGTGTCGTTCCCGTAATGGATCCGTCAGAGCCCTCATTTCTGTGATTTTTAGGAGACTTCTTGTTCTGATTGTTTCAACCCCTATACGCTGTTTCACCGAAGAATTTCATCATACACACACGTCGATTCTTCCGACTTCTAACATGGCCGACCTTCAAAACTTGATTAATTTGGTCATGTCACGTTTTCCGTTAACGTTTACTTTCTTAACCATTCTTCCTTCATCCATGCGTTCCATATATCCAAACCAACGCAGTGATATTTTCATAATGCTTTCATCCGCTCTTCACTTGGACTTGGATCTTCTGACTTACAGAGGTTCAGCTCTTGTGGCTATTCCTCTTCCTTATATCTTCATTTGAAATTCTGTCGAACATCATTTTACCCACACATACTCTTAGGGATCTCATCTCTTCTGCATTTATTTTACTCTCATCCTTCTTATGCCAGTTCCATGGTTCACTTCCATACATCAGGGTTGATACTAAAACTCCACTGTGAATGGTAATTTTTATTTATTGATAACACTAATTAAGAGATAAGAGAAAAACCCTAAAAAAATTAGGTAGCTATTTATTGGAAGTTACAATGTGACTTCTTATAGGTATGATGTTTACATATCTAAATTAGCTTATTACTTTTAGAAAGGTGAATCACTCCCATAAACTATAATAAAATTCCTCTCATGTTTTCATAGGGAATATAATTGTTCAAGAAACAATAAATAAGTAATTTTTAATAATAAACCCACAAGTGTAAGAAGCTGTTTTGATTAATAGAAATTCACAACATTATGAAGATGTATTTTTGTGTGTAATTAGCTCATCAAAGTGTTTTCATCATCAGTCTTTGTAATAGCTCATTTTTTTGTTAGTACTCGTATATTAGTTTTGTGACTACGCATAAGTTCACCGCATTTTGATTTTTAATGATTTATTTTAATCATCGATAGAATTAGGCTATTGTTAATCAGCTTGGATACCGGAAGATGGCTGTGACCTGCCGAAACCGGTCGGAACTAGAAGAACGAGCGGTATAATTCGAAATATTTATTATTTTCTTTTATATTTACATCACTTTGTGTTGTGAAATTACATTTCAATATTTAAAAAAATAACTTAGTATTATCACAATACTTTTTTGCACTTTGCACAAATATGTTTTATGCCACAGATGCACTTCCACAGTGTAGAAATTTTAATATTAAAATTGTTACATACGAGGGTTGTCCGTAAAATAAGTTTCCCTGTTAGCCACGGGCACGCGGATCGCTGTTACGTACGATCCGGCAACACTGGATCGTAACTTGTCTTCCCCCTTCACGAACTCGCTGCGACGCTCAGTGTTGGTTTGGCAGCCGTAAAGAATGGAGTTCCCGATCGCATCGCCCGCGAGGTGTAAAGTGCGCTCCGTGATTCGTTTTTTGTGTGCCAAAGGCCATTTGGCGACGGAAATTCATTCTCAACTGACAGAAGTGTATGGAGAAACGTGCATGAGTGTTCAAATGGTGCGCAAGTGGTGCAGAGAATTCAAAGAAGGGCGCACAGACGTCCATGACGAACAGCGGTCCAGACGGCCATCGGTCAGTGACGAAACGAATGCGAAAGTGGAAGCGGCAATGCTGGCAGATCGAAGACTGATGGTTCGGGAGTTAAGCGAGATGATCTCAGATGTCAGCAAGACAACTATAAACAAAATCCTAACAGAACATTTAGGTTATTCTAAAGTTTGTGCAAGGTGGGTGCCCCCACCGCGCTCATTGAGAAATTCGGATGTGAGATCGTCCTACACCCACCATACAGTCTGGACTTGGCCCAGAGCGACTATCATCTCTCCCTGATTTGAAGAAGCACCTCGGTGAAACGCATTTTGCAAACGAAGAGGAGCTGAAAGAAGAGGTTCTGAGCTACCTTCACGGCCTGGCGGGAGACTTCTATGACCAGGGAATCAAAAAGATGGTGACCCGGATGAAAAAGTGCATCGAAGTCAACGGGGACCATGCTATTGCTCGTTGTAAATAAAAATGGTTTCCACTGTGAAAAATAATAGGGAAACTTATTTTACAGACAACCCTCATATATACTTGATGAAAGGGATCATATCAAATCAGTTTATTTTCTCAAAAGATATTATAAACAAAATTAAAGTTTAAGGTATCTATTGAAAACAGAGAAATAATAATTTAATATCAGGAACGAATGTGATATGGTTCGACATTTCGGGTACAGTGATTCAAGTTAAGCTACAAGAATGAATAGGAGTTTTCACGGTTATAATGAAAGATATTCATCCATCCATTCCATTTCTAGTAAGAGTGTATTTTTTTTATGGTTTGTTAGAATTTTTGTTATATACTGGGTGTTTTGAAAAGTTCAGTCGGTTTTTTTTTTTATGAAAATCGCATTTATTTGAAAGGTAAAATACAAAAATACATCAAAATATCCATCATTAGCCACTACTTTTCCCCATCTTTCTGGCAATAGATGAATCACGCATCAAAAAAATGTCCCATCTTTTGAGTCAATCCAGGCATTGACCCAATTCTTGACATCTGCGTATGAATGGAAGCTGCTCTTTTAAGGCATACGTCATGGATCTGAACAAGTGGTAGTCCAATGGTGCCACGTCTGGTGAATAAGGCTGGTGCAGTAGAATCTCCCAATCCACATTCTGTATGTAGTTTTTGACCATGATTGCGATGTGAGGTCGAGCGTTGTCGTGTTGAAGAGTCAGCTTGCCGAATGTTGCCCCATTTCGGTCTTTTTCAGCCAGTGCCTGTTTTAATCACATTAGTTGTCATCGGTAGACTTTCCCCGAGACCATTTCGCCCGGTTTGAGGAGTTAAATTTTTGGTCAAACTTTTTCACAAAAACACCAGCTTTGAAGCGTCTATACCATTCTCTGCATAATTTATCCAATGGGGCATGATCGCCATAAACTTTCACAAGCATTATATGCGCCTCAGCTGCACTCTTCTTCCAATTAAAACAGAACCGCAGAACTTCCCGCAATTGCTTCTTATTTACCACAAAAGCCAACATTTTAAAGAGCGATAAAACAATGTTGTTTTGAGAATGACATACATGTGCAAACTGAACTTAATTGACAGATGCTCAGGCTTACTAAAAAAAAATGGCCACCAGATTTGAAGCCTTGAAGTCAGAGCCCTCTGTTGTAAAACAGATGGAACTTTCCGAAACACTCAATATACCATATGGTAGAATCTAGATATTATCATTTTTATGTATCATGTATATTGTTTTTTATTTTAAATTATAGTTAAGTTTTATAAGACTATCAGCTTAGTTCAGACATATTTTAGACATTATCAAATGATTGATTTGAGACATTTGATAATGCCTTAGAAAGGCGAAATATGTCATTCCCATAAACTATAAAAACTTCTAGAAAATAGATATTTTCATTCGTATTAATTATTTTATATGGAGTTTTACGTCATTGTTCAAGAAACATTAAATTGGTTTTATTAATATATTTCGTGATTTTGTATTGAATAAAATATTTTAACACTTCCAATAATTTATTTAGATTATATTTATTTGTTAAATCGTTTCTCTTCTTTCAATGTGATATGATTATATCATTGGTAATATTAAAAGTTAGGAAATCATTGTTTTGCCGATTGGTAAAGCAATCTGCAATGCTTAATTATTATATATCTCCTCGGAGGTGGACATATTTTATGATAATGATACTTGCTCCAGTTTATTATCTACATATTTTATAATATTTTTAAAATGATAAGTTTATGTGTATAAATCTGTATCTATTTGTCAAAAGCACACATGTCAGTTTTTGTAAGTTTTGTTTTGTATTATACAACAGGTCATTTGAACCTAATACAATTTGTTTTTAGCTATTATTATATTGATTCTCGTGATATGTGATAGGTAGCTAATCAAACGCCATTTTATTGTCACGTGAATTTTACACCAGATCAAAGACAGTGTGATAATCACACTTTTATCCCTGGAATTCGAGCCCGGGACCTTCGGCATGGAAGTCAGAGCTCTTACCACTCTGTCACAAAGGTCGATTTTGATTTTTTTTTGTGATTTTAATGCCAATATGTTATTCAATTATGTATTATGGCAAAAGTTTAAGTTTGTTTAACTTATAGATTTTGGAAAGAACCGATCGGAAAAATAACACATGTCATAAAATAGCAAAATGATATTTCAAATGTCTGAAAAACCCTATATGCCATTAGAAGCTCGATAATTATGTTCTTAAAATTTTTGAAGTTATACTTCTTTTGGCGCATTTAGTAGAGGGTAAAACCTGTTATGGAAGTGCGACACGAAGTTAGCCGTCGATGATAAATAACGGCCAGACATTTCACGTGTGCCAACTCAAGAATTGCGAAAACATGTCATGAAACGGGACATCCTAAAACGTGTAATTAGTTGTTTTGATTTATACAATATTTGTGTTAAACAATGGTTAACATACCAAAATGGTTGCTATTAATTTAATGGCAGTACCATTTAACACAGAGTTTATCTTTAAGAGAGATGTGTAACTTGATTAAATGACAGATGTAGTTTAGATTTTCACAAAATATCGTTTGAATAATTTATCTTAGTAAGTGAATTGTGTACTTATCACTAGATTGCATGTCTCAACCAAGCCTTTGTCATTGCATGCCAGTAGAGTATCAGCATATGTACATTATTTTTGTATTTCTCTACACAACACAGTTGATGTGTTTGTATATTGTATATTGTTGGGTTGATCTAGGAACGGTGTACCTCTAGCCAGTTTGTGTGCGTTTGATCCCATGCATGACCCAGATACCTCGTAGCTTTGTATGTCAGGGGCTTCAGCATACATACATCGGAACAATGTAAGATGTGATCTCTATCACCAGATCTCGCGTCTGATCTCGGCGAACATCACGATGCGCGGGGCCATTGCGAAACCCGTGCGGCTGCCAGCCAAGCCAATGGAGTTGGTGGTAACCTGCACGTGGAACTGCTCACACTTCTGGTTCCAGGTCTTCGACGTAGAGAAGAACTTGTTAAAATACCTCATTTTTGAAATGGAGTGAGTCTTGTAGTCACAGATTATCTCAAATTGCAAATAACTTCTTCACTGTTATATTCCTATTCTTGATAATTAGATATTTTAAGTTATCAGTGAATCATAATGCATAACATTCTTACTTTTGAAACTTTTGTCTTTAGTAATATTTTCAATACTTATTTAATGTACACTGTAGAATATTTAATATCTTGAGTTTTAAATACTTGTACGCATATCTACAGGAGGGGTAAAGAATAATTAGTTCAATAGTCAAGAGTACAGTAAATCAATTTCATCAAGGGAGAATTGAACCTGCTCGAAGATTGAGGAATATTTAAGTGAATTTGCAATTTTAAAATTACAGATCTAATCAAAGATATTTTTGCCTGTAAATTAGGAGTGAATTAGCCAGCACCTTCCTTATGCCGGGCAAGTGGTAAAAAAAATTGTTTCCCGCAAAGTTAAATTAGTTAAAGAAATTGATACAATAAATCCGGTTTGAAATTTCCCGCTCTATATATATATAGAATGGCCATATTATTTGTGAGTTATGCATGCGTTTTTTTCTTTTTGCAATAGATATTGCGTTTATTAAAATCGCTAATGTGCATAATTTGTAAATAAATTATCAAAATTGTATCTATTAGATTTGTATATTTTATTACATCGACTATAATATTATGTGCAACAACAGGTATCTTTCGTGAAACTCTGTTGAAACACCTTGGCGCTCGGAAAAATAGGTATAAAAATAAACTTTTTTTTAACACAGCCATTATATATATAATAAAATGATCTTAATTTAATGCATGTACATAGTATTTTTATAAACAATATACAATATTAAATATTGAAAAAAAAAATTATGGAGTAATCAGCCAATATGTAGAGCCCTGTTTTGAAAATCCTCGCTGATGGTGTACATGATTTCTTTATAATGCATTGTCTAAAATAAAAACCAAATTGTTTATTAATAAGAATTGTAATAGCTATCAAGTGACGTAGGGATAAGGATTTAAATATTTTTTTGTAGAAATGGCAGCTGTTTGAAAATAAAAACTCAAATTTTCATTGAAATTTTGAGTTTAAAAATTCATAACTTTTAAACATGACTCCCAACCAAAAAAAGTCTACGTCACATTTTAGATAATATTGTGGAAAATAACTGTTGTAAATTTCAAGAGTAGATCAGGAGATATTGTGTACACCGTTTTGAAAACAGTAATTTTGAGAAAAACGCAAAAGAACAAAATTTCTTTTAGTCTGCGATTCCTGAACCATACGGTCTCTTATTGTTGCTGTGATGTCCTTTGATTCCTTTTGAACTCCTCTGATTTTTTGATAATTTCAGGGTGGCATAACCCCTTAATATAAAGTGACATACTTTTTCTTGAACCTTAATAAAATTACATTTTTGCATCTCAGGGGTCCCTTAGTATTCTGGGGCCCTTCGTGGCCACTTAGTTTGCTTAACCCTTAGACCGCTAAGTAAACGTTACTCTCTCTGTCATCACTACACATTCGTCTACCATTTTGAATAAAATGGCACTTTTAAAAGGACCTTTTCTTACAAACCATTATAGTAATAATTTATTAAATTAAATCAAAGCAGTTTGCATTTGTCAAAAGACATTATAAACAAATATACAGTTTAAGGCATCTATTCGAGAATAGGTAAAATTTCAGGAACGCATGAGAGATGTTTTCACTATAGGAAGACAGGATAAAATCTAAAGTCAAGAGTATTTGTCTTCTGAACATACTTTCGCTAATATGAAAGATGTCGATCTCCAAGGAGATTGTGTTCAGCAGACTGATTGTTCTTCCCACCGGTATCGTCAGAGGAAGGTTGGTTCTGGCGGCCGGTAAGTAAAACAATCTGCTGGATATATCAGGAACAAAAAGACTAACTTCCTTTATCGTAAAAATCAGTATCTTCTTCGACTATCGAAGTCATCACTTTTCTTTTACATTCTTCGTAATTTGAATTTTTATCTTAAATATTTGAAAAGATGTTCTGCGAGCGTTGTAATACATTGTACTTGTTTGACATTGTAAAGAAAAAGTTATTATTATTTAACTATTCATGTTTTTCATATATGTGAAGGATTTTAAAATTGGATTGGTGGCTGTCATAGATTTGAAAAAGTTTTCAATATTATTTTTTATTTATTTTTTTGTCATCTGAATGGGTGATTTTTGTCATCGGATTGGGTGATTTTTGTCATCAAATTAGGTGATTTTGTCTTTGTGAAAATGTAGCCATTCGTGTAAAATATTTTTTTTCTTTGTATTGAATAATTTCAGTCATTAAATCTGTAATTTTTTATTTTATCTTTCTAATTGTTAACCGACTTTTCCTGTACTTGTTTTTCCTAGTTTAAAAATGTCATATGTACGAGGCATATCCAGAAAGTAAGTGTACTGAGGCTCTCACGACTGGATGAATTTTATTTTCGACATGTTGACTACACTTTCGTGTGGCCTGACCCTTCCCCCCCGCAACGAGACCGGTTCGAGGTCAGTACGTTGAGAAGTGTCGACGAGACAACACGTTTCGTGAAAAATGTCAATCCAATCTCCCACCAAGTGCGAAATACGCGGCGCCGGGCAAGAGTTTTTGAGGCGCTGCAAACTCCATGGAGATGAATTTCTCCGTTTCACGTTACTGGAGATAAAACTTGGGTTGCACACTACACGTCTGAAACCAAAAAGCAGTCTCAACCGTGGCGCCACACCCTTTCATCCTCCGCCAAAAATTCAAAACCACAATTTAAGCCAACAAAATCATGGCATCCGTGTTTTGGGACTGTCAAGGCATAATTTTAATTAAATATATGCCTCAAGGGGAGACCATCAACTCTGCAAGATACTGTGAGACCCTAAAAAAATTGCAGAGGGCGATTCAGAAAAAGGGAGTCTGCCTGCTGCACGATAATGCCAGAAGATGTCCTGAACCATCCCGCGCATTCCCTTGACCTAGCACATTCAGATTACTATCTCTTTACCTCCCTGAAGCTGCACATGGGTGGAAAAAGGTTTTCAACCGACGAGGAGGTAAAGGAGAAGGTGGAGAAGTGGACGTAGGGGTTGGCGGGAAACTACTTCGAGGAAGGCATCAAAAAGTTGATACCCCGCTTCACCACATGCGTTGAGAGGAATGGCGACTATGTCGAAAAATAGCTTCCATATGTACTACGGTAACCACGTAATTTTTTTGTTTAAACAAAATTGTAACCTACAAAAATTCAGTACAATTACTTTCTGGATATGCCTCGTATAATGCTGTATATATCCCACTAATGCACTAAAAACTTTTCAGCATATTAATCTGGGTTCTGGAGTCGGAACATTTGTTAGATTTTTTTGAGACTGCTGTTTTTTTTTCTTATTCCATTATGATAAATAATACATTTTTCATCTCTGGTGATGATTCTTGATGTGAGGATTTGAAATAGTGCAGAATTATCTATCTTGATACCAATAATGTGCATTTCTCTCGTGGCATCCAAATCCCTATCATGCAGTCGAACTAGGTTATTACCATCGCGGAAATAGCGAGATCTGAGATGTAATGAGGAAACAGATACTTCATGTCTTCGTGTGATGGGTATTTTTGTAAGCATTTAGAAATACCCGTTCTCTGACATAACGAGTAATGCTTATAATAAGTAAATTTAGCAGTCCCATCTTCCTCGTAATAACTAAGTTCAACGGCATTATACACACAATCCGTTATCCGCAGGGGTAGGCAGAGAGAATAGACCGCCACACTACTCTATACTGACACACCTTTCTAGATTTCTCCACATTTATACTAATCATACGTGCACATCGATTCTTCCGACTTTCAACATGACCAACCATTAAAATTTGACTCTCTAAATCTGAAACTCTTCTCTACCACGATTATTTTGTTCTCAAACTTCTTTTGCCAGTTCCATGCTTCGTTTCCATACATAAGGGTTGGGACCAGAACTCTATTGTGAATGGCCAATTTTGCTTTCATTGATAAATTCTTGTTTCTAATAACTATTTTTAAAGTTCCATTCACTTTGTTACCCGCACCAACCCTTCTTTCGACGTCGCATAAATACCCAAATTCACTCACCTGCTCCAAGTTCTCTTCAATCCCACTTATGTTACTAACTGTCATTTGCTCTTCTCTTTAAAAAACTATCACCTTTGACTTTCCGACATTCATCATTAAATCATTTGACTTGCATACCTCATACATTCTCGACACTAAAACTTGTAATTCATGAAAAAAATATGCATAACATTTCAAAGAAACATACTAAATCTGCGTATTTGCGTTAACTGCTTTCAGCCTCCTGTACTACGAAAGGGCAAGAGACCTTTTCCTAAGTCGCAGTGACTTGTCCCGGGGAGCCATGGTGGCTGTGTTGCACAACGGACACTTTTATCGTGCCGTTATTCTCACAGTCGACTTATCCGACTTCACTCTGGTAATTATTTATTTATAAACTAACTAACCATCACGCCGTTTCGTTTCATCCTGAGGGGTAGGCAGAGAGGATGAACCGTCATACTGCTTTGTCCTGACATACCTCTCTAGATTCCTCTACATAGCATGCACTCTCGTCAATTTTTCTGAATTTAAATGTGGCAGCCTTTCAGTACTTGAATAATTTGGTCATGCCATGCTTTCCTTCATCTTCCACGGCTTATCTTTCCACCATCTCAGTGATGCTTTTTTAATTTTACTTATGGTGCAATCATCTGCCTTATTTCGTCATTCGGTATTCTATCATATATCATTTTCCTGCACATTATTCTCAGTGATCTCATTTCTAAGGCATTTATCTTACTTTCATCCTTCTGCTGCCAACTCCAAGCTTCACTTCCTTACATAAGGGTTGGCACTAGAACTCCATTATGTACTGCTATCTTTGGTTTAGTGGATATATTTCTATTTGCAGTGATGACTTTGAGAACATCAGTTATTTTGTTCTCAGCAGGTTTTGACGTATGGAACGAATGGACAAGAGAACAATGGTTAAAATTTTATATATAAGCAGTGTGAATGGAAAGAGAAGCCGTGGAAGACCAAGGAAAGCATGACATGACTAAATTAATCAAATACTGAAAGGCGGTCACATTCGAAGTCAGAAAAATATACGAGCATGCATGTTCGATGTATAAATCTTAAGGATGCGAGGAAGGATGTCAAGAGAGAGAGAGTCAGCCATTTTTCACGCAGAACGCGGTACAATTTGATTAGTTGTTGGTGGTAGCGAGCGGCATTGACAGTTTCCCCAGGTTTCAAAAGCTCATAGTAGACGATACCCTTTTTTTTTAATTGAAGGGGAAATCCATCATGGACACCCAGTCAGTCTGACTGGATAGTACCGGACTCTTACCGGCTAAAACCCCTTCTTCTTCTGTTGCACACAGGTTCCTGCCTTTCGACCTACCCTGTTGTGCAACTTTTGTCTTATATGCGCGCGTTCGCTTGCTCTTGTCTCTCCATATCCCCCTTTTGCCGCATTATCTCCTCTATGTATGCTTGTGGCGCGTTTCAGTTCTCCTCCGTCTGGCACATGCTCATTACTAGAGGCTCCAGGCACTCTCCCAGCCTTTCCTCTAGAGACCTTCTCTCATCTGTCCATCTCACGCATCTGAACAGTGTATGCTCCGCGTCATCCGTGTCTTGGCAGAACATACACCTTACCCTGCTGATCCTACCAAACGCACAGCATCGTCTTCTATCCGAAGCGATTTGCTTTTGAAGAGTTTATTGATAAAGCACTCTCGCCATAGGCCTTCACAAGCATTTGGTACGATTCGGCAGCAGATTTTTTCAAATTAAAGCAGAAAAGCAGACCATCCCGCATAATACTCTTTTTGGCACGAAACTAGACATGATTTCCAATGGAAAAATGTATGCTGTTGTATGAAATTTATGATGATGTGTACTGATTTATGTTGATGGATGTAAAATTAATAAAAATAACAGTATAACGTGTCGGCATGGTAACTTAACCGTCGCGTTGCCATGTGGTAAATTGAGTTTCCACTGCCAATTTAAAGTTGATTTTCTTAAAACCTATGGACCCTAATATTATAAAAAAAATTGTAATCCTCCATTGAAGTGTTCTCAATATTTCGTAATAAAAAAAAAAGCAAAAAATTACTTCCTTCATCCCAAAAAAAAATATTTTCTAAGACTGCCCTCACCTTCATTCGTGTTAAGGTAGAATTTGTTTTGCTAATATTTACAACTTTATCAAAAGTGACAAATACTTACTCGCTGTTTTGAACGTATTATAAATTATATCTTTGACCTTTTCAATATGTACGTAATAATACCACTGTGGACGGAAACGCAGGACGCAACTTAATAATATCAGAACTGTGAAAATATTAACACTTTACCAAAAGGGACAAATATTAATACGTACTCGTTGTCTTGAACGTACTATACATTTTGCCTAGGTGCCTTTATCCCCGCCCCGCCGGCCGCTGCGCGCAGACAAGTTTATACCCGCTTGTCCAGTCGCCCGTATGCTATGACGCATTACATATCAGAAATCGCATGGTTCCAGAAAAAAATTAATAATGATATGTTTTTCAAATAATCCATGTATGTTATAGATATCGATCTATTCTAATGAAATTCCCTACAAGATGACATAAATTAAATTTTGATTCATCTAGTCATATGCTTGATATTTAGATAAAGTTAGCGGTAAACTGAACTTACCACATGGGAGCGAGCGTTTTGTTTTGAACACGGTACGTTAAGGGTTAACATGTTCACTAACGCTATCTATGAGATAACAGCGGATTTAAGCTTTTACACCTGGGAGTAACAGTGATTGATGATTGAAACAGAATGAACTACAAGTCAAAACATAATAATGAAACAATTTTTGTATTCTCCTATACTTTGTATTGGTTTGAGGTAAGTAAGAACACACGTTATGTACTGTTGAATCTGACTGGGACATTGTGGACATTGATATAATAATAATAAATTGGATGATTTATAGAGCGCCATTTTTATGAATTAATCATCTCAAGGGCGCTGTATCTCCATTTTATGAACTAGTTAAAGATAAACATTTTAGTTAAAAATATTTTTTTTGTTAAAAATGAATATTTTGTTAAAAATAAACGTTTTTGTTAAAAATAAGCATTTAGTTAAAAATAAACATTTAGTTAAAATAAACATTTTGTTAAAAACAAACATTTTGTTAAAAATAAACATTTTTGTTAAAAATAAAATATTTTAGTATGGGGGCTGCACTTGACGCAGTCAATCAAGATTTTCATCAGGATAGGACAGTTTGAACAGGTGCGTTTTGAGCCTCAATCTAAACTCTGATGGGTTTTCAATGCACTTTAAGTTGAAGGGAGACCGTTCCAGGCCGAGAGGCCAGCTTACAGCAAAGGCCCGGTCGCCGAAATTTGTGTGAGGATAACGCTTCGGTACGTACAATCTACCCATCGCAGAAGACATGTAGGCGGGTGCCATTCCATGCAGCACCTTAAATACAGTCCAGCAGAGCTTATATTGTAATCTTTCTGGACATTTCAGCCAATGGAGCTCCTTAAGGTGCTGCGTTATGTGAACTAAATGATTTGTCTCACGGACACAACAGATTTTCTTATATAAGTGTTTTTTACCCAACAGGTGAGATTTGTGGATTTCGGTACAGAGGACCTGATCGACTCCGACGAGATATGCTATTTGGTTCCAAAGTTTACGAACTTGCCTTGCCAGGCGTATTATGGGAGGTTGGACGAGAGATCACCAATGAACAATACACCTACGCCGCACCCCCGCCAATGGTTTCGGAGCATTCAAAATCTATTCGTAAACAGAGTGAAACAAACGGTTCTTCACGCCGATGTTACAGGTTACAACAAGACGGTGAGTTTGCATACAATATCACCATTAATTATTTTATATTTACCCTTGAATAGCTTTATGAGGGAGTATGGTAGTTATCCGTGGCTCTATCCCACGGTATTTCTTTTGGGAATGCTCGGGACCAATTCTCTGCAGCTTCGAAGAGATGGGCATCTCATAACCCATTTCTTTAGATTAATCAAGGGATATTTCGAGAACTCGGTCACGCTGGAGGATGTTGGTTTTTTGTTCCCAATAGATATCTCCGACAGCGACAGCACGGATTGTTTCACCGGCCACCAGAATCAATCTGCCTCTGGTGACACCGGTGGGAAGAGCAATTAGTCTGTTGAACAGGTCTTCTTGGAGATTGACGTCTTTCATATTAGTGAAAGTACGTTCAGGGGACAAATACTCTTGACTTTAGAGAGTATCTTTTATTCCTAATGTCGAACCATCACTAATGCGTTCCTGGTATTATGTTGTATGTATATAATATTTGACCTGTACTCAATAGATGCCTTAAACATTTATGCTGTTTGTAATGTCTTTTGAGTAAGTAAACTGATTTGATTTGATTGATTATTACCAATAATAACATTGGTTTTGTTAATTTGATTGCAGAACAATCAGTATGCTTTACAGTTGTTTGAAAAGGAATATCCCCATCGCCATTACGTGTTTGACTTGATGCTGGGCTGGAACGAGTACCTGGAGTCGGAATCGTGTTATTATTGAGTTATTAATCCCGTTACTGACCTTGCATGGTCATATGAAGCAAAATACTCAGCTGCATAATATGTTGCAGCGCTATATGGAAACCCTGGCGTGAAAAGCAAAATTACAATATTTTGAGTCAATGGGTTCCGCGCCGTCAGCAGATCTGAGAAGGTCAACTTATCTATATATTAAATATTCATTACCAATACATAATATCCTTTTACTAATCTGAATGTAATAAATGTTGTGATAACCATATACAGGTAGACGTAGTTGAAATGTATTCCTCCCAATAAATTTAAATAACCCATGTGAATAATTATAAGTGTATCCTGCCCATATATATATGTGCATTATTTTCTTTCTCTGAAATGTGCCATTAATTAGGATGTTATTAAAACAAGTACTGGAACTGTACCTCGCTAGAATCTATTTTACTTTCCGGCTCAGACTCGTGTCGGTGTATATAGTGACTTGAGAAATAAATCAAATAATCTGGATATAATCAATTTTGGTCTAAGACTTTGAATGCCATGGCTGTGACTGATTTACACAAACACACCATATTGGCACCATGGCTAGCCCCATTGACTGACACATAAAATAAAGAATTCTTAAAAAATATATCGAAACTAAAAAAAATCTTAATATTAATTAAAATTACAAGGAATCAACATATTTTGAAAGTTTATACATAAAATTGACTGGTGATCAGTGTGTTAGATAGAGTTGATATAATCAATCATTTAATCTGGATTAAAAAAAATATATACATAGTTCAGCTATACCTCTCTGGCATCTATTTTATTTTCTATCTCAGACTTGTGTTATTTTGAGTGAGGTCTATTGCCAACGTATTATAGCCTATAGATTAATCTAAATGTAAAAATATTGGGTTAGTAAATATGTGTAGTAGAACTCTACCCTGTGTGTATCTATTTTGTTTTCGGTAATACATTGTGTTAAATAAGACACGCAGTAGAACTGTATCCCGTTTGTATCTATTTTGTTTTCGGTCCCTGAATTGTGTCGTTCTTAGAGTGAGTAATTAATTAACTAAAGAATCTGTATGTAACACATAAATAAGACACGCAGTAGAACTGTACTCCGTTTGTATCTATATTGTTTTCAGTCCTTGGCTTGTGTCATTCTTAGAGAGAGTAATTAATTAAACAAAGAATCTGTATGTAATACATTGTGTTAAATAAGACACGCAGTAGAACTGTATCCTGTTTGTATCTATTTTGTTTTCTGTCCCTGAATTGTGTCGTTCTTAGAATGAGTAATTAATTAACCAAAGAATCTGTATGTAACACATAAATAAGACACATTAAAACTGTACCCCGTTTGTATCTATATTGTTTTCAGTCCTTGGCTTGTGTCATTCTTAGAGAGAGTAATTAATTAAACAAAGAATCTGTATGTAATACATTGTGTTAAATAAGACACGCAGTAGAACTGTATCCTGTTTGTATCTATTTTGTTTTCTGTCCCTGAATTGTGTCGTTCTTAGAATGAGTAATTAATTAACCAAAGAATCTGTATGTAACACATAAATAAGACACATTAAAACTGTACCCCGTTTGTATCTATATTGTTTTCAGTCCTTGGCTTGTGTCATTCTTAGAGAGAGTAATTAATTAAACAAAGAATCTGTATGTAATACATTGTGTTAAATAAGACACGCAGTAGAACTGTATCCTGCTTGTATCTATTTTGTTTTCTGTCCCTGAATTGTGTCGTTCTTAGAGTGAGTAATTAATTAACCAAAGAATCTGTATGTAACACATAAATAAGACACATTAGAACTGTACCCCGTTTGTATCTATTTTGTTTTCAGTCCCTGGCCTGTGCCGTTCTTAGAGAGAGTAATTAATTAAACAAAGAATCTGTATGTAATACATTGTGTTAAATAAGACATGCAGTAGAACTGTATCCCATTTGAATCTATTTTGTTTTCCATTCTTGAATTGTGTCATTCTTAGAGTGAGTAATTAATTAACCAAAGAATCTGTATGTAATACATTGTGTTAAATAAGACACGCAGTAGAACTGTATCCTGTTTGTATCTATTTTGTTTTCAGTCCCTGAATTGTGTCATTCTTAGAGTGAGTAATTAATTAAACAAAGAATCTGTATGGAATACATTGGGTTAAATAAGACACACGCAGTAGAACTGTATCCCGTTTGTGTCTATTTTGTTTTCAGTCCCTGAATTGTGTCATTCTTAGAGTGAGTAATTAATTAAACAAAGAATCTGTATGGAATACATTGGGTTAAATAAGACACGCAGTAGAACTGTATCCCGTTTGTGTCTATTTTGTTTTCAGTCCCTGAATTGTGTCATTCTTAGAGTGAGTAATTAATTAAACAAAGAATCTGTATGGAATACATTGGGTTAAATAAGACACGCAGTAGAACTGTATCCCGTTTGTGTCTATTTTGTTTTCAGTCCCTGAATTGTGTCATTCTTAGAGTGAGTAATTAATTAAACAAAGAATCTGTATGGAATACATTGGGTTAAATAAGACACGCAGTAGAACTGTATCCCGTTTGTGTCTATTTTGTTTTCAGTCCCTGAATTGTGTCATTCTTAGAGTGAGTAATTAATTAACCAAAGAA
Organism: Lepidostoma basale; assembly: GCA_022606425.2. Classification (NCBI taxonomy): domain Eukaryota; kingdom Metazoa; phylum Arthropoda; class Insecta; order Trichoptera; family Lepidostomatidae; genus Lepidostoma; species Lepidostoma basale. The sequence continues at coordinate 200,119 of JAHDVF020001258.1, forward strand.
TATGTATGTAATACATTGTGTTAAATAAGACATGCAGTAGAACTGTATCCCATTTGAATCAATTTTGTTTTCCATTCTTGAATTGTGTCATTCTTAGAGTGAGTAATTAATTAACCAAAGAATCTGTATGGAATACATTGGGTTAAATAAGACACGCAGTAGAACTGTATACCGTTTCTATCTACATATTTTTTTTTCGGTCCCTGACTTGTGTCATTCTTAGAGTGAGTAATTAATTAACCAAAGAATATTATGTAATACATTGTGTTAAATAATACAAGCAATACAACTGTCCCTCCCCACTTCTAATCATTTCCCATTTGTTTATAAATGAGTTAATTCTTTATTAATAACTCTTTGTTTACTCTTTTACAGTTGGAGGATGTAAATGGTTAAGGCATCATCGAAATAAGATGTTTTTGTAACGATTTTCATATATGTGACTTAGTTATTAAGTTTATTACAACATTATGGATGATAATAAAAAGTGTTTTTATCTAAATACTCTTGATTTTATTTAATTTTCTTTCCCATTTAACAAATAGTATTCAAAACGTATTGTACGATGATACAAGTGTAATTCATTCATCCATCGGTTTACAGGAAATTGTTCTGAAGCAGATTGTCCAATTCAGGCTTTGAATAAACATGGGTTAAAGGTTACATATGTGCGTATATTTTCACAATTGGTTGATTAAATTATCTGTTACGCAGTCTGAAACTATTCCTGAAACATTGATAAAAGAGGATACCAACAGATAAATCTCATGATCCCGGAAAATATAAAAGTATCTTGTTGCTTGAAACTACAATATGTTATTTGATTTTTATTTATTTATTCTGTATAATCTTTTTGCTGAAGGCATCTAGCTCCAAACCTGAACTCTGGTTTTAAAGAATATGCAGGGGTGACTTTTGCCATTCCAAAACTGAGGGAGTTACTTCTAAAGATACATGGATGACCCTTATGGCCATCCTTGATCCGAGGAAAGACGACTTCGAGCCGATCCATAACCGCCCGGTCAGGGGTGCTGGAGTTCTGGTGGAGAGCTTCTCGCAAGAGAGTTAAATTTTTTATGAAAGTAATTGAATTGAAAATAGATAAATAGAATAACACTTTGTATTTTCATAACACTTATTTTTTTAATTTGAGAATGGTTAAGTTATTGCACAACATCCTTGTTTATAGTTGCTGTATCAAGAGTTGCTGTCCAACTTCCGATAGGAGAGGAACAAGAAGAAGACATGTTTCGGTTGTGACCCAACCTTCTTCGATGCACAAATTTTAATAGTTAGATTAAGGTCATCATACTGATTCGGTGATGCAACTGAACGGTTACAATTTTGAAAAGGTGGAAAAGTTTAGATACCTCGGCATAATGCTTACAGACACCCTTGACCCAGATGTAGAGTTGAAATGTCGGATTGAAGCAGTAAGAACAGCATTTAACAAAATTAAGTCACTCTTTTGCAATGACAATGTCAACTTAAAACTAAGACAGAGGATGTTAAGGTGTTATGTGTGGTCTGTTCTGTTATATGGGTGTGAGACATGGACATTAAAAGTAAATACAATGAACCGGTTAGAGGCATTTAAAATGTGGCTTCACCGAAGAATGTTCAGGATCCCATGGACAGACAGAGTGATGAACACAGAAGTCCTGAATCGTGCAGGAGTAAATAGAGAGCTGCTGACATTGATCAAAGTCCGCAAGATTTCATATCTGGGTCATGTTCTACGAGGAGAAAAATATCGCCTGCTGCATTTAATTTTGAAGAGAAAAATAGAGGGCCGCAGGGGGGCAGGGAGAAGGCAGATGTGAGGGAATGGACGGGAATCGGAACTGTGAAGGAGCTATTCCGGATAGCGCAAGATAGGGAAGAGTTTACCAGAGTGATCGCCAACGTCGGGGGGACCTGACAGGGCACTTTAAGAAGAAGAAGAAGGTTAAGGTGTTGAGAAAAATCTTTGGGCCTCTCTGTGTAGGTAGAGTGTGAAGAGTGAGGTATAAACCAGGAGCTTGAAGGACTTTACAATGAACCAAACAAAGTGAAGTTTATAAAAATACAGCGTCTTAGATGGTTGAAGATCGAATGAAAGAAGATCGAATCCCAGGGAAGATTCTCAGTACACCACCAGATGGAAAGCGAAGTGTGGGAAGATCAAAACTGAGGTGGATGGATGGTGTGGAGGGCTGTTACAAACTGGAGAATACAGGCGGTGGACCAGGGAGAGTGCGTAAGAATTCTGGAGGAAGCGGGGGCCCATAGTGGGCTGTAGTTCCAATGTTGTTGTTGTAGGTTAAAATTTGTGCATCGAATAAGGTTGGGTCACAACCGAAACATGTCTGGAAATAAAAATTAAAGTGTTATTCAATTTATTCAAGTGAAAGTGAAGGCGAATATAGAAGAAATTCTAAGTGTGTAGTTTGCCCTGATTGTATTAGTTTGAAAATAATTTGTTTCATATGTACAACTGTACTGCTATTTTTTTATTCAGTAAATAAAATATTCACAATTCATTAAGTAGTGCTCATCTCTTGAGCACACATTACACATAAATAAATCTCTTAAAATTAAGTAGACGTTTATATCACACGAAATGTTCATAACATGTAACACTAATTATTTCACAATTTATAACTCATTTATGGGTTTTCTCGAAAAATAAATGTCTATGAATGATGTCGGTGCATTCTCTGTGTCAATCCATTGGGCTTTTCATGTGAGGATCGCTTCCTCTGTTCAACACATCAGAGCAGATTTTAGCCACTAGAAATAAAAATAAATAATCAACATATAGTTGAAACAAATAGAACATTTATAAATTTAAATAAACTTAAGGCGTTAACACTGTTTTTACCACTTTTGAGTTTATTTTTTTTGAAATGTTATGAAGGTTTTATACCTTCATTTTCGGGAGAACGACAAACTGTTTTAGTGTATGCATTGTTCTCCTGATGATGTAAGTGTAAAGCCTTCGAAACTTCTCTTCTTCTTAAACAGCCGTTGTCGTCCACTGCTGGACATAAGCCTTCCCCATACTTCTCCACGTATGACATGTCATACGGGGGGTGGTTGGCATTACAATGCCACGTTTGCCAGACAGGTTGGCGAGGTGTCCTTCCACGTTGGCCTATGAATCAATATTATCCACCGAGGCTAATTACTCGATCTCTAACATTTCGCATAGTTTCCAGGGGAGACCAAAGTCGAGGTGTGGATAGGTACTTGGGATCAGATCAATCCTCCAGCGTAGCATTGACATCACTATGGTGATGGCCATGCACCGCTCGAAGAGTCAATAGGATCCCCCTTACTTTTAAAGCCTTCGAAACATGTCAAGAAAAATAAATTCAAAAGTGGAAAAAATTGTGTTAAAATTCACAAAAAAATTGTGTTAATTTATAGTAATGAATCAGTCAAAAACTCTTACCTCAGATAAAGATAGTGTAATAGTTCCATTTTCTTGTGGGTCTTTTGATTGGAACATTGCTGTAAGACAATTTAATCTTTGGTGAGAAACCAATACTTGGTGGTTTGACATTTAAAAAAATTGAATTAAACACTTTGTATAAAACCACTTTATTTTGAGTAAGGAGCGCCAACCGGTTTCACTCTGTAAAGAGCTTCATCAGGGCTATACACAAACAGTTTGTGTATAGCCCTGATGAAGCTTGCTACAGAGTGAAACTGGTTGGCGCTCCATACTGAAAATAAAGTGTTTTAAAAAAGCGATTAATTCAATTTGTAGACAATGGAATCAGTTAGAATATAAAACATCAAGGGAAAAATAGAGGGTGGACAATGTGATGGCAGGAGGCGAATCTCCTGGCTCCACAACATAAGGGACTGGACAGGTTTGAGGAGTTGTTTCTAGCTGCCAAGGACAGAAACTTGACATGACATCAAAAGAAGAAGAACATAAAAACTAAATGTGACATGTTAATGCATTTGATTGATTCTTACCAAAAGCCACGTGTAGATGTAAAATAGCTAAAACAAAATCGCCAAATCTCAAAGTCCCATCTTTCCTCATATATCTCAGAACCAGAGTGGACAACACGTCGATGCTGACTTGGTAGCCAAGCTCTAAGATGGCATCCCGCAATCGTTCGGCTCGCAAAACTCCGGTTTTTTCTTTTGTGTGGTTTTTAAAAGCAGTTTGCCAGTGTTTCAAACTGCACATCAAGTCTTTGAAGTCAACAAACTTCAGTCTTCCGCTCCCCGTGCTCTGCACAATGTGGTTAAGGAAACTAATAACAAACATTATTTGAGGCTGAAATGGTGGGATAATATCAGGTTTTTTTTTATAAAAAAAATGCTTTTGCACCACAATTTGGACGCTACACTTAAAGATGAACGTAAAAAATAATAAAGTAAATTTTTTTCTTCTTCAAAAATTGTTAAAATTTGTGCAGTGAAGCAGTGGCGGTACTCCCATAGAAGCCCAGAAGCCTGGCTTGCGTAAGAAATTTTGAATCAAAACCTCTTTTGACTTACATAGGTTCATCTCTGGTGGCTATTCCTCTTACGTCTGATGGGGACGTTGTTGGATGGTGATTTGGTGGGTTGTTTGGTTTATGCGGGGGCATGATTACTTAGATTTGAGGGGTTTGATTCAAAATTTCTTACGCAAGCCGGGCTTCTGGTCTTCTATGGAAGTACCGCCGCTGCAGTGAAGAAGGACCGAAACATGTTGTGAAAATATAAAGTGCTTTTCTATTTATTTAAATGTAAAAAAATAATTAAGGATTTGTAAAGGATACATCTAACGCAAGAACAACTTGTCTGCACACTTCTATGGAGGCACAGCTCTTGATGTAGTCATTGGGGAGACACGCATCCAGCAACTCTTGAAGTTCGAAGGCGTTAACGGTTCTGTGCTCATCAGCTAGCTGAAGGAACACGGCTTCGTACTGGAGGAAGCTTTTGGTGTCTACTTGTGAAGGGGCTTTAATAACTGCAGATTTCAAAACCAGTGGATTGATGTCCAATAGCCTCAGCTTCAGTACTTCGGTGGAGTATACGCGTAGTGTGAATCCAGACTCTTCACCGGGTTCAAAGGTGGTTGGTAATATTACATAAGAGCCATCTTCTAACTGGCATCTATGGCTCACTTGCCTACTATTAGTGTATTGAGAATTAGCAACTGATTTGTTTTTCTTAAAGTAAAGTTTTTGAATAGTTTCCGAACAATTTTTTGGTAAAAGATAGGCACTAAATCCAATCACTTTGGGCTCCATTATGCTGTGCTGGTTGAGGGATATAACGACTTCCTCACTCTCAGTTAAAGTCAACTGAATTTGAGGATTTATGTGAAACGTGTCTGAAAAAAAGGAACATAGTGTGATTAATCTAACAAGGCATCTTTAATAGGCGGGTAAGTAACTTTGTGTCAACTTAAAAAAAAAATCCATTTTAACTCCTCTAATTTCCGAAATGATAATAATTGTTTTTGGGAGATTAATTTTAAGAGCGCGTGTTATCTAGAAAACTCTCTTGAAAATTGTTTTTTGAACATTTGTAGAATTTTATTCGCAATGTTCCGTAAATAAGATAAATAAACCACGAAGGCGTTATAATTGTTTTTAAATTACGCGAGACACCATTATATGCCAGATCGCCTGTTTATCATAGAAAATTAAACATTGTGAAAGTATTTTAACTTTTGCAGTGTGTTTCCAATTAGATTGAGTTGATTTGACAACATTATTAATTTGTTAATTCGTACATTCTACATAAATCTAAATAAAAATTGAGTTAATTGTATAGCTCCTACTTGGTGTAAGTAGGGCAAAATAAATTTCGCGCCATATGCTTTAGGGATGTGCGATCCGCTCACGAGTCGACTCAAAGAGTCGACTCACTTTGGTGAGCGGTTGAGCGATGATCCTTAAAAAAAGAGCGGCAGCTCCGTTGGGTGAAATGATCCGTTGGGTGAATCGTTCGACTCTTTTTAGTGAGCTGTTCAGGGATCTGAGTCGGTTTCGCTCAACAAAGTGAGCCGATTCATTTTCGGCAATCGAAATCAAAAATTTTTGGTCGAGGAGCAAAAAAAAAAAAAAAGGTCACCAATAATTTTTTTTGGTAATCGAAATTAAAATTTGGCCGAGGAGCAAAAAAAAAAAGGTCACCAATAATTTTTTCCGGCAATCGAAACTAAAATTTTTGGCTGAGGAGCAAAAAAAAAAAAAAAGGTCACCAATAATTTTTTCCGGCAATCGAAACTAAAATTTTTGGCCGAGGAGCAAAAAAAAAAAAAAGGTCACCAATAATTTTTTCCGGCAATCGAAACTAAAATTTTTGGCCGAGGAGCAAAAAAAAAAAAAAAGGTCACCAATTGTGAACCGTGGATCGTTAAAAAGAGTGGGCTCACTTTGCAAAACGACTCATCTCAGCGAGTCGTGAGTCGACTCAAAGAGTCGACTCACTTTACTGAGCGATTCGTTCAGATCAGATCCCTGAGATGAGTCGTTTTGCGCATCCCTAATATGCTTTGTTATTGTAAAAATTTGACAGATCCGAAGAACTAAATAGTATTTCTATCATATAGTTACTATGGCTATATGGATTTTTATACGGGGTTAATTGGCTGAATTTCTTTAACCCGTCCGGTGATGTGGCCGTACCGGTACGGTTCCACCTATAAATAATTTATTACTTATTTTTTTTCCCGAATACCGAACGATACTGTGAACTATTTGTCACAAATATTACAAGTTTTTAGCAATCGACGAATTAACGCAGATTTGAAATATTCCGTACGTCATCACTCTCATTTTTATTGCCAACCTTTTAATGTCAGGCTGCCATTTATGTGTAATTAAATAATAACAATAATAAGATTTTTGATTCTAATTTCGCAAAGGGAAGGATTTCCTCACTCCAAACTATGAATTGTCAAATTAGCCATTAATAATTGAGAACAGAGAGGATTGCAGGCGATTTTGTTTTAGCCACAGGCAGTTCCATAGATTACGACCCTTAGTGATGAGGAAACGAAGAAAAAACTCATGAAATTATAATAAATTATTATCTTTTTTAAATAAATATGTGTTAGTTGTTTTATTAAAAAAACATTACACTATCCTATTTCATTCAACTTGTGGGACTTATTTAAAGTTTAAAAAGACTTCGAAAAAGTACACATATTGGTACACTTTTAAATATCATACTTAATATTTTCTTAATATTGACACCCATTATTAATTGATATAATGATCAAAATGGCGAGTAAGTTATAGTAAGGATTTTATAAAAATGGTTTTATAGAAAATACAAATTTTACCAGGATTATTCCGGCAACCTCCTGCAGATACACCCTTACGCCACGCACCCTGGTACAGCTTCAGTTGCCACGTGTTCTTGTTCTGTAGAGAGGGCTCATCTCGGCTCGTATCTTTGTCCAAGTGCACCACTTCTAGGTGGGTGAATGTTTTGATAAACTCCGAGTAGGGCAACCAGAATTCTCCGTCTGCTTTGTAGTTCAGGCCGATTCTTGTCTTTTCCTCGGGGGACACATTATCCCAATCTGAAGACTTTTGTGACCACTGTCCCGTGTATTCTTCACCTAAGCCCAGTGGATTTCTTAATTTAATTAAATATACAGAATCTCCATCAAACGTTTCAACCTGAAAGTAAATATAAACAATTTTGATAAACTAAAAGCAACAACTTGGAATTCCGTAAATATGAATAAAAATACTATATTTCATATAATATTATTGAATAATAAATTCAAAAGTGCAAAAAACAGGGTTTCAATTCTTAAATATAAATATGTAGAAATTTTTTACCTAGCAAATAAATAAACAATTGTTTGATTTCATTTTGCGTTTGTTGTAATCTGTTGATATTTAGTTAGAGCAATAAAAAATGTCACTCCCATAAAATGTAATAAAACTTCTAATGATCAAAATTTTTCATAGATATTTAATATTATTTAATATTTGATATACCTCAAGATTTATATCATTGTTCAAGAAGCAATAAATAATTATCATGTACCTTTTCAGTAGCATAAAGTCTATAATTACAGCCAAGTTGTATTCCATTTCCTAATTTCTCCGGCTGACTTCGGACCTAGATAAACAGAATAAAATATTAAGTGAAACCATTTATAATAATTGTAGAGTTTTGAAATATTGAATAAGACATTTTAGTTTGGAATAGAATTAATAACACTATTTTTAATCCACATTTATTTATTTAATATTATTACAGAATAAAAATATTAATCACAACAGGTTTAAATATATAACAAACAGTTATAAGTTTAATAACTTAGGGTACGGCCACACTGGAGTGCCAGAGTAGGAGTCAAGACATAGGTCGCTTGTGTTTACGCACTGTGGCGCGAAGCGTATAGTGTGTCTGGTCCCTTAGTACGCCATACGTTGGTTCGCCAGATGTTCATCTTGACTCCTACTCTGGCACTCCGGTGTGGCCGTACCCTAACAGTTATATATTTACACCTGAGGAGAATGTCACCTCCGAAACATGTGATTAATATTTTTATTCTGTCTCCGAAACATGTGATTAATATTTTTATTCTGTTAAAATATTTAATGAATAAAAGTGGATTAACAACCGTGTTATTGATTCAATAAAGACATTTTACTACAGAAAACCACACATTCCGTCACTTTTGGGACTAGGGATATGATCGGAACGCAAAAAAGTCAGATTACCAGAAAATACAGAAAAATGCAATGAAATAAACAATTTCTGACCAAAAAAATGTCTATATGTATTATTCTCTACATTGCAATACACAAAAACTATTATTATTATTGAATAAAAGCAATACAATAATACATAGACTAGTCGAGATAAGTTCGGCTCGAGCAAGGTCAGATCAACCGGAGTGGCGGACCAGCCGAGGGGGGACGAGAGGGTTCTACTGTAGTTGTGTGTATGGATTCTCAACCTTTTTTTTACAACCCCAACTATCTTAATCATGTACAGCCTTTGCTTGAGAACAAATTCACAGGAAAGTTCACGGCCACGCTTGTTTCTCCCAATATGAATATATTGGTATGTTTATAATACGCATAACCACATTCAATTCCGTGATGTACAAAACATAAAAATCAACTCATTCTTCAGATAGTTAAATCATAAAACATACATATTTAATATGAATGAAAATGACAGTTTTCTATAAGTTTCATTATACAAGTAATTCATGAGAATCATATGTTTTGCCCTGTTAAGGCATTATTTAGCTTGAGGCATGTGCGCTCGCAACGAGCATCGCTGTGCGGGGAGACCAGAACAATAAACACATTGCTCCAAAACCAGCTGGAGTAAGACCTCTAGGAAGGCCAAGACCAAGTTTAATGGATAATGGTCTGGTTGATCTGGGTAGGTTAGGCGACAGGGACTTCTGGGAGCAAAAGGCGGAGGTTCAAGTAGCTTGGAATAACATCACCAAGAGACTCTAACCCTTCAAGAGATGTACAATCATCTGAAGTAAGTAGTAAGTTTCAGAATGTAATGCTATACCGTTTGTGTTGGATTTTGCACAGTGCATGTGATGATGCTGGTCATTTCCAATAGGCTATTGAGCAATTTCCCTCCAACGGTCGCATCTTGTCGAAGAGGGATGCTTTCCGTGATGCCACCAGTTAGGTCCGCCAATCCATCAAGTAGCGTTCCATATTTTAGTGCTTCATATGATCCGTGTAACCTAAAAAGATGTGAATTATATCTTAAACATTTCTGCCACATTTTTTAAAACAATATTATTTATACAATCTTGAAAATATTCACATGTGGTGAATTTTTATTTCAGTAGCCTGGATTCACCAAGAAAATACAGTTGAAGTTGATTTTACCAAGAAGACGGGACTGATCAAATTTTTTCATTATAAGCATTATAATGAAATCAACGTGCGTGCATGACATGATGTATGAATGTTGAGTAGCAAGATAAGTATGTCAGGAAAGAACAGCGTGGCAGTTCATTCTTTTTACCCATCCCTTCGGGGAGATTTGTTGTACATTTATAATAGTAAACAGTTTATTTAATTTATTTATATTAAATCCAAGTGAAACCACTAAACAATCATGTTTACTATTATAAATTCACAATGGAGTTTTACAAAAGTAATATCTCAACCATCAATAAGATTTGTTATAGTTTATGGACATGACATGTTTCGCCTATCTAAGGCATTATCAAAGGTATGTAAGGTGTAAGGTGAAAGATGTCATACTCATAAACTATAACAAAACTTCAAGAAAAGCACATTTTTATTTGTATTAATGATTTAATATGGAATTTTACATCATTGTTCAAGAAACAATAAATAAGTATAATAGAGGAGTTCCACCGCTTTCCCGAAGCCGTTATAGGCGGACGTCGCCTTCCGCCAGCTTTACTCCATCAACCCTAGGCCCGTCCCTCGTCCTTATGGGACTTACATTACTGGGGTTATGATAAAAGAAAAACATGAGGGACCCAGGCCACATGTAAAGTATTCATTTAAATAAGTGTAATAATGTAAGGATGGGTTAGCTACTTACTTGGCGTAGGCCTTCTCAAGTAGACCGGGCCAGAACTGGTCGGAGTGCGCGCAGTGAAGGAAGGCCAGCTTGCCATTGACTGTAGGCAGGCGGTCGTCCACCAGAACCTCTAGCCACTCGCCGCACCACCATAGCCGGAAACGGAACACACCGCAGTAACCATCTTCAAACCGCTGATCCGCAGGAACAACTCGGTAGAAGAGTCCCTTACTCAGGTACAGCACCCCGAGGCATGACACGAACCAGCGGTCGCCTGCAACATAAGCAGCTCAACACACTCATTTACACCTTCATATATCCCTGACTATCAAATCAGATTGTTGATATGATGGACTGAAATGGAAATGGGCAGGACATGTCGCCAGACAGGGAACAGAGAGATGGGCACCAAGTATCTTGACATGGAGACCATTGAAGGGGAAAAGAAGCACCGATTGACCACAAAAAACATGGGCATGTCAGGGGAAGATAATGATGGATGAGAGTGCGCAGGATAGAGGAAAATGGAGAATGTTTGAAGAGGCCTAGATCCAGCAGTGGACAGATGACTAGGAAGAAGAAGAACTTATCCCTGACATAACAAGCATTGGGGTTTGGTATCAAGAGGAAAAAAAATGTTTTAGCAAATGCTGTTATAATTGCTTGCAACATTTTGATGAACAAAAAACGAATGAAATAGAATAACAAGTCAAACAGCACATTCGTGTTTTTACATGTTTAAAAATGGAACGCAACGCCATACATGTTCGACGGCCACATTTCAAATATGGCTTGTGAATTTTTTTGTGTCATTGGATCATCCAATGCAACATTGCAATAATTTGGTTTTAAATAATAAATTGGAATTTTTTTTTAAAATAAATTGTGTCATAAAGATTTACTGTTTTTATTAATACTTGGGAAAAGCAACAATACCTATATACTTTGCATTTTTTCCTAGATATTTTTAACATAACCAGATCGCTCCGAAATCAGCTCCAACATGATATTTAATACAATAAGCGTGTAATTTCATAAAAATCTTTACATATATACACATTAGATATAGGTATTCGTTCGGGTAATATTATATGATAATTACAATTAATACAAAAATAAATAATAATACAAACTTTCGGTCATGTTTATTTAGTGTTGCTAGAGCAATGGACATAAAACAGAAAACTAAAAATATAAATTATGTTTAAAACGATTGAGTTTTAAAAAAATATTATTTTGCAGTATTATCCAATAATCCATGTAATAAAAACGCCAGCGACTGGCATTATGTTACGGTATTGTTTAGAAAGGTCAAGTTTTCGGATAAATAAAACTATTTCAAATAGTGTAAAAAGTTAAACAAATTTCGCATATTTTAAATATAAAAATGTTGTTTTAATACAGCCGCAAAATGTAGAAATGAAACAAATTATGAAAACATTTATTATATTAATTTACAGCATTACTACACATATTTGATAATGCACAATAAAATAGAAATTCTTAATATAAACATATAACCTAAAAACACACATAACAGTTACTCAGATGGTTGCTATCCTCCTTCAGTGTCAATCTTAAGATTTTGATATGCCGTAGTATAATGAAAACAATAGGAAATAAGTTTGTTTTAAATATATAAAAGTACTGTGTTATAACAAAGTATAGGTATTAACATATCGTCACCCGAGAGTAAGAAGGTTGCAACTGCCAAAAGTAAAAAGCCGAGGAAAATGAAGTCAAAGTTTTGTTGGTTTCGGGTGTGTATCTTGGAATAAAAGGGTTCCATCTGAAGCAGATGAAATTCTTTTACTGAGAAGCGTGTAAGTTTTCTCTGGCGACATTTGGAATAATAAAGTTCTAAGTGTAAATGAATCCTTCTTCAGTAGGTAAATCGTGTGTTTGAATGATCAGATGGAACTTGATTCTTTTCGTAACATCAAAATGACGATACTATTACATGTTTTTTTCAATTGTGCGTATAGATAAGGTTAGTAAGAACCCTTTTCACGAAAAAAAGCCAAATGTAAAATTTTGTTAGTTAGAACTCTCAGGTGACAATATTGTACAGAGGTTCAGCTCTTGTGGCTGACTATTCCTCTTACGTCTGATGGAAACATTGTTGGAAGGTGATTTGGTGGGATGTTGGTTTATGCGGGGGCATAATTACTTAGATTTGGGGGTTTTGATTCAATTTTTTTTACGCAAGCCGGGCTTCTATTGGAGTACCGCCACTGCTGGGAATCTACCTCACAGGAGGAGCAACACTCTGGAGAACAGACCACATAGGTCTACAATAAGGAAGAATGGGAAGAAGAAGAAGATAGTTAGGGACATCGTCGGTTTGAGTCATCGGCTTTCGTCAGCCGAGAGGCGCGCCGAATAGTTTTGTTTGATAGCAGTTTCTCTGGTGCGTACACAATTATAAACACCTGCGGATCGAAAGTAGCATGTCCGTGTTATGAAAGTTACATCTTCGGTCCGATGCTGGTAGCCGGTAGAAGTTACGGAGGAATTTAAGCGCTTCCGCAATCGGTGGGGAGAGCGTGGCGGCCGCACCCAAGCGCCTCTTGCTAGAGAGCTGTCTCCGACCTGCCCAAAATGAGAGTTATCTCATCTCTAGAACTTTCGTACACGAAATCTTGACGGATGGTCTTAAATTCGGCAACAGGTTCTCGTCTCGTCCGTTCCCTGTAACACTGACCCACATACTTGTTTTAATAATGCTGCTGTACCCGCAGCGATTCGCACAAGATAGCTTTAAATTGGGCCGACTCGTTAATCAAACAAAAAATGAGATTTTTAATTACATGTGCTAAAAACGAAGTGGAGACTTCTGTATCAAGAGGTCAACGCTATTCGGCTCTAGTTTGTTGATACAGAAATGAAAATAATATCAAATCAAATCAAATCAGTTTATTAACTCAAAAGACATTACAAACAGGAAAATGTTTAAGGCATCTATTGAGTACAGGTAAAATATTATAAAAATAGAATTAGAGATGGTTCGACAATAGGAATACAAGATACTTTCTAAAGTCAAGAGTATTTGTCTCCTTGTCACTAATATGAAAGATGTCAATCTCCGAGGAGACCGCGTTCAGCAGACTAATTGCTCTTACCACCGATGTCAACCGAGTATGTAATATGTTTGAACTAACTAACTAACTAACCATCACGCCGTATCTCCGAAGGGGTAGGCAGAAAAAATGGACTGTCACACTTTTCTTTCCTGACATATTTCTCTCGCTTCCTTAATATTCATAAATCGTGTCATGCACGCGCGTCGATTTCTCTACTAATAATACTAATAATAATAATACTTATAATAATACTAATAATAATAATAATAATAATAATAATAATAATAATAATAATGATTCGTACACACGAATTACCATGAAATTAGTGTTAGAACCATGCTGTGAAAGTTCATATAAAGATTTTTAAGTTGGATTTAAAAAAAAATTCATTTAGATGGTTTGGACACATGGAAATAACGAATGATTAAAACAAGTATGGACTAATGATGTGAATGGAGAAAGGAAACCAGGGGAAACGTTTTACGACTAAATCAACCAATTATCCTTCTTCTGCCAGTTCCATGCTTCGCTTCCATACATAAGGGTTGGAACCGGATCTCCATTGTGAACGGTCGTTTTCGCTTTCATTGACATATTTTTATTTCCAATAAGAGCAGAATAAATGCGGTACAGATGAGATCCCTAAGACGTATGTGTGGTAGAATGAAATACGACAGAATCTCAAATGCTGATGTAAGAAAGGAATGTAGAGCGGAAGAAGGTATTATGAACAAAATTATGAAAGGATCGCTGCGTTGATTCGGACATATGGAGCGCATGGATGGATAAAGAATGGGTCAGAAAGTATACGTTAACGATGTAAATGGAGTACAGAGTCGCGGCAGATCGAGGAAAACATGACATGACCAAATTAACCAAATTTTAAAGGTTGGTCATGTTAGAAGTCGGAAGAATCGACGTGCGTATATTAATCGTTGTATGAATGTGGTGGAACTAAAGAGGTGTGTCAGGATAGAGTAGTGTGGCGGTCCATTCTCTCTGCCTACCCCTGAGAAACGGCGTGATAGTTTGTTTGTTTGTCAACCAATTATTAAATATCGACCATGTGTGAAGTCGGAGAAATCGAAGTCCACGCATAAAACTATGTATAGCATGTCAGAAACAAAAAGTGCAGCGTTCTATTCTCTTCGTATACCCCCCCGGAGAGACGCCGCGATGGTTAGTTAGTTTGCTTGTTAAATATATTTTTATTTATGTGTTTATACGTTACATAATGCAGTTCTAGTGCCAAACCTTATGTATGAATGTGAAGCTTGGCAAAAATAAGATCACTTAGAAGAATGTGCGGGAAAATGATATCAAATCAAATCAGTTTATTTCAACAAGAGATATTACAAAAATAAAATTTTAAGGCATCTATTGAGAACAGGTAAAATAATATGTTGTGTACAGTATACTAAGAGAAACGCACGAGAGATGGTTCGACATTAGGAAGACAGGATACTCTCCAGAATTAAAAGTATTTGTCTTCTGAAAGTATTTTCACTAATATTTCACTCCAGATCGGCCGAGTTCTTGAAATATCCCTTGAGTAATCTGAAGAAATGGGTTATGATATGCCCATCTCTTTGAAGCTGCAGAGAGTTGGCCCCAAGCAATACCAAAATAAATGCCTCATGATAAATGATATGTATGATAAATACCCAACGACGAAATAAGGGATGAATGTAAGGATCCCTGAGATGGTTTGGACATACGGAACGAATGGACGAGAGAAGAATGGTTAAAATGTTGTACACAAGCACTGTGATTGGAATGAGAAGTCACGGAAGACTAAGGAAAACATGGGATGACCAAATTAATCGAATACTGAAAGTCGACCACATTCGAAGTCGGAAAAATCGACGACCATGGATGTTACGATGTATGAAAGTGGAGGAATCTAGAGAGGGGGTCACGAGAGAACGGTGTGGCGCTCCACCCTCTCTGCTTGCCCCTCCGGGGAAACGGCGTGTTGGTTAGTTAGTTAGTTTATATGTTAAGATAATCAAATGATTTAATTGAAATCTCTGGATAGAAGTTCATTTTAAACAATAAATAAATAATACTATGTATTTTATTGACAACTTCCACTTGTTAACTACCCTGATCTGTATGTATATAAAGGAGTAAGTTTATAACAGTGTCACCAGTCTGTCGATCCTAGCGAGCCTGGCGAAACCGGTCGCTGTCCAAATAAAAACACCAAGTGGAAGTAGTTAATAAAAACACCTCTTAACTGTTAACATATAAAACACTGTTTATGGTACGAGTATCACAATTTTTTTATTTTTTTTATTTTTCGCGACAGCTGTTTCGATGTGACCGATAATCAATATTTGATTTATTTGATCATGCCACATTTTCCTCGGACTTCCGCTATTAGCTTCTATTCCTAGATACATTCACGTCATTTACGACCCTTACATTATTTTTTTCATTCGCACCGCATTCACTTCATATACCATATTTGACACTATCATGTACAGATTTTCTATTATACATTTTCGTCTTAGAGATCTTATTTCTATTGCATTTATTATGTTTTCATCCTTCTTTTGCCAGTTCCACGTTTCACTTCCATACATACTTTTTATTGAAAGTGATTTATAATATAATATCTATGCTGCAACCATACTTCATGTTTTCTTTGTGTTAAGAACCTTTTATACTAACCTTGAATTTCACCGACTCTCTATCTCAAATGCTATAATAATATCGCCATCGGGAGTGTTGATAAGAGACGCGCAGCCGTAAAACTGATACTTATCAACTCTCCCGATTATATTATAGCATTTGAGTTAAGCAGTCGGCGAGATTCAAGGCTACGTCGGTGACGTTACGATCACTGTCCAGTGTAAATGGATCTTTATCCAATTATTAATTTTATCTTAATAGAGACGAAGATGCAAACTGGAAACTGAATATGGTGATCGAGGTGTTTACAGGACTTATGACCTGTCATTGATTGGGTTAAGCGCACGCTTTATGTAATTACAACATTCTCCATTCCACCTTTCTTATGACCACCATGTCTGACAATTTTTTGGAAGTTGTATATATGTTAATATCCAACACCACAATTCACATGTCAGTTTCAATTTACAGACCAGCGCCATCTATGAAGATTAGATTTAAGCGTATTAAGCGATTTAAGCGTTATCTTTATCCGATTGGACCAATACTGGGTATAGTTTCGAACATATATTTTCTTACGCAGCGAGAGGCACAAGCGAAATTATAACTGTTTCGCCAAAAACCGTCAAACAATTCATAATTACGCGTACATTCGCAATATATAATAAGACAAAACATCGGTTAACATTCCAGGTGGGCATGAGAATCGAGTTCTTAACCTGAGATTTTCAAGCCCCGGTTCAATATCGAGGTCAGGCGCGGGCGTGATTGTATGCGTGTGCCATTCATTCATTTACACGCATACACACATATCGTTTTATATCACGCGATGCTTGTGATCCAATCTAAATCATATTCTAATACTATATACATTTTTCAGTTGAAAAAATCATTTAGTTTAATTGTACACACATAACTATTATAACTTACCATCATGGACCACCACACTGTTATTTCATGGCATATTCCATTCATATTCATTTTCATTCATATTCATGTTCATTTCATTCATATTCATGGCATATTTCCAGTTTCCCCAACATTCATAGATCGTGCCAAGCGTTCTTACGACTTTTCACGTGCTTGCCATTTAATATTTTATTGATTTGAAGATGCCACGTTTGGGATTTCTATATTTTTCGCTACTTTTACCATTCGATCTTTCGGTGTGTAAAAACCAATCAATATTTTGATAATAACGCTTTCATTCGCACTGAATTCGCTTCTTATATTCGATTTGGCTTACTCTGTAAATGTATAAAAGCAGTGTGAGTGGAAAGAAAAGCTGTGGAAGACCAAGGAAAGCATGGCATGACCAAATTAATCAAATACTGAAAGGCGGTCACGTTCGAAGTCTGAAAAATCAACGAGCATGTTACGATGTTTGAATGTGGAGGAATCTAGAGAGGTATGTCAGAACAGAACGGGGAAACGGCGTGATAGTTAAATAATTGCGTAGATTTTCACGGTTGGCAGTAATATGTTTTGTGTGATTTTGGGTATCACCGTGTGATTTCTTCTTCTCGACCGAAGTTTCGGAGATCGTTGCAGTCTCCACATCACTGAGAAATCACACGGTGTTACCCGAAATCACACAGAACATATGGCGTGATGGTTAGTTAGTTATTAAGGTGGAGGTCTCCTCCGAAAAATATTGTTATATTTAATATTTTAGTGGATAATAAACAACGTTATTTTTCAACTTCCAAAGTGTATTACAATGATATTCCACAGTGTTAATGCCTTAACTTTAAATAAATTTAATTTTTTTTTAATTTTAATTATTTACAATGAACTTCTACCAAGATATCGTCGCCCAAGAGCAATAGTGAGATAAACCAGTGCCATCTTGACAATATAATACTCTCTCTCCTCTCTCTTCTGAACCTAGGGCTTAGGAGACTCAAATAAGTGCAAGGCCTCCACCAAGTCAAACCATAAACAATATCAAAGGAACATTACGGCTTGTTATATTGTCAAGATGGCACTGGTTTATCTCACTATTGCTCTGGGGCGACGATATGTCAATTAAAAAGATGAATATTTTAAATAGCTACGCTTTCACATTGGACAACAATTGTTACAGCACACACATAAGCACATGGAGTGCAAATAAAAATAAACAAACAAAACAATCGCAACGCTCAAATAGTTTCAAGGGTGTGAGCAAATGGCTCACTCGTGCGTGTGATGTTGGATGTCTTACCCATTTTTCCAGTTGTAACATCGAACTGAGGCGGGCAGTCGTGCACGAATACCGGCCTGTTGCTGTGTTCCTGTAAACAAGAGAAAAACGAATCACTGCAGAGATGGATCTCGCTAAATAGCTTTACAACGGCACGCAACCGCTTGGATGGAGAGACACATATGTTGAGAATCGCGTTTTTAACCTGTTGTGTGCCAAGAGCGTATTAATACGCCTAACTTCGCGCACCAGCGTAATACTACGCGTCAAGATTTTAATACTTTTTCTACAAACCACTTATTACAATCAGGTAGGTGACGTCCCCCATTCTTACATACACTGAGTAAGTCGATTTCTGGGGTTTTTGTCATGACTCTTGCCAGCATATCAGGGGTTATCTTGGCAATTTCTTCCTGGATGTTGGTCTTAAAATTTTTAAGGGTCCCTGGACGGTTCACGTAAACATGGAATTTTGGTCACGGGATGGCTGTTTTGAGGGAACACTTCCCAGAGCACCTTATCTCAATTAGGGGCGATTTGGAGTAGCCGGCCCGTTCTCCCGATTTGTCCCCTTGTGATTATTTTCTATGGGTTTTTTGTGAAATACCGTGTTTATGTGAACCGCCCAGGGACCCAAAAAGATTTGTAATTCGCATCGAATGCCAAATAAAATAAAACTTATAGAAATCAGACGTTTTCATTCATTTTACAAAAATAATACAACAAACCATAGCGGCGTTCCCCGGGAAGGATAGGCAAAGGGAATGGACCGCCACACTAATCTAAACTGACACACCTCGATTCTTCCACATTAATACAGCCAGTCACACACGCATGTCAATTCTATCGATTTCCATCAGTGGACTTTTAAAATTTGATAATGTCAAGACTCCGTATTCCATCCACATCATTAACGGTAGTTACTTATCCATTTTTTCTTCTTCTATGCATTCCATATGTCTATACCAATGCAGTGATCTATTAATATTTTGTTTATAATATTTTTTTTCCGTTCTACATTTCTTCCCGATATTCGCATTTCAATTTCTGTCATTCATCGTTTTACATTCGGGAATGACATGTTTCGTCTTGATAAGGCAATATAATGTTTGGTATAAGTCAGTTATCAAAGTCAGATATTTAAATATTTGACAATGCCAACGTGAAACATGTTATCCCCGTAAAATATAATAAAACTTCTAGAAATCGTTTTTATTGATATTAAATATTTAATAAAGAGTTCAATATAATTGATCAAGATACGAAAAACGATGTCTTTCGATGAAGACCGTTATTATTATCATGCGCATGACACAAACAAATCGTTCCAAATTTGTATTTGGGACGGACAAAGAGGTGCCTTACAGAGTACAATAGAATTCTAATATATTTATCAACTGTTAATGCGTGGTGTCCAATCCATTGTATTATATAGTCTCCGTTCTTCAATATAAATATAGATGAAGATTACAGATACACCTACCGATTACCCACAGTTTTTATATGACGTAGCGGCGCTTTTTCGTTAGCATCACTCGTGCAATTTCTGGGGTCCATTTTCTTGTAATTTATCATATAAAAATATATCTAATTATTTATGAAACTAATCGGATGATACGGTTCAGAATATTACTGTACACTAAAATAACGCCACCTCATCGAAGGATACATGAAAAAGGATATTTGACACAGGAAGACTGCAGGAACTTTGAATGGACACGAGTCCTGGAATTAAGATTTCTCTTTAACTCCGAGAGTTCGTGATTTGAATAGTATTGTCTTTTCGGGCCGGACTCACCATGGTCTCCTTTACAAGAAAAAATAATAATTGATTTTTATTTATTTTTTAAATACGTAAATTAAAACACAGTATTTTGCATTCTTTTATTTTGTCTTATTGATATGTTTCGAAGGTTTAATACCGCATAAACTTGGTTTATATTGTTCTTCCGATGTCAAATCAAAATACGTTAAAAAAATTGACTCAAAAGAGGAAGAAACAGTATTTCAAATGAAAAAAAATCTGCTATAGCAGAATTACACAATACTGTCAAAAGTTTATAATAAATATAAAAGCAATCACAAACATTCACAACAGTTTCTTGAACAATGATGTCTTGTAAATTTTTTTCTATATTTGCCTTAAATTTGTGTTGTGGATATTTTTTTCACGTTTCAGTTGTGACCCAACCTTCCTCGATACACAAATTTTAACATCGAAGAAGGTTGGTCATAACCGAAACATTTCTGCAAATTAAAAATGAAGGTTTTGTGAAAATACGATTTATTCAAATGGTGAAAAAAAAAAAAATATTTAATTAATACGAATAAATAAAATTAGGATTTTTAAAACATGCATCTGGCCCATACTGACTTTCGGAATCGAAACAAGAGCAGACACTGTCAGAACCAAACCTCTCCTAAGAGCGTAGAAATGAAAACATTGCTATCTCTCGTGGATAGAATCCTTAGAGAAAGGATACCCAATGAAGATATTCACAGATCCTGCGAAATTGATGACATAGTGATATGGAATAGGCAGAGAAAACGATTCTTGAGGGACCACATCGAGAGGATGAATCCTCGGAGGATTCCCAAGATCGTGATGCACGCGACTACTCCGTCGACCACTACGATGACCATCAAAGAGATGGAGAGAAAGCTGAACGTCTTCATCAAAGGAAGAAATTTGATACCCTGTATAAACTGATCGCAAGATTTATAATACAATAAAAGGAAAAGAAAAAGAAAATAAGAATGAAAACTTCTGTTTTCAAGAAGTTTTATAACTAACTAACTAACTTACCATCACGCCGTCTCCCCGGAGGGGTAGGCAGAAAGAATGGAACGCCACACTGTTCTGTCCTGACATACGTCTCTCGCTTCCTCTACATTCATACATCTTGTCATGCACGCACGTCGATTTTTCCGACTCCTCACGTGACCGACATTCAATATTTGATTGATTTGATCGTGCCACGTTTTCCTCGGCCTTCCTCTATTTCTAGCTCCGTTCACGCCGTTTACATATACCTTCTTTACCATTCTGTCTTTACTCATTCTTTCCATGTGTCCAAACCATCTTAATGACCCTTTCCTTATTTTGTTCATAACACTTTCATTCGCACCACATTCACTTCTTATTCTTGCATTTGTCACTCTATCATAAACAGATTTGCTACACATTCGTCTTAGAGATCTCATTTCTACTGCATTTATTCTACTTTCATCCTTCTTTTGCCAGTTCCATGCTTCACTTCCATACATAAGGGTCGGCACAAGAACACCATTGTGCACTGCCATCTTAGCTTTTGGGGTGTGTAATGTCTCCATGGTTGTTTAATCTATATATGGACAAGTGTATGAAAGAGCTGAAAGGGTTGGAAGCAGGTGCAAAAATGGAAGATGTTTCAGTAAGCTGTTTGTTGTATGCGGACGACGCTGTGCTACTTGCAGACAACGAGCACGAACTGCAAGCCCTGGTGTCTAGTATGTATGAGGTATGCAAGCGATACGATTTGATGATGAATGTGAATAAGTCTAAGGTAATGATTTTCGAAAAGAAGGAAGCATGACAGTGTGCAACATTAGTGTAAACGGTGAAAATCTGGAACAAGTGGATGAATTTGTTTATTTAGGAAGTATGTTTACAAAGGATGGGAGGGTGGAGAAGGATATTGAAAGAAGGGTTGGGGCAGGCAACAGAATAAATGGTGCACTTAAAGTTGTCATCGCAAACAAAAGCCTATCTAAGAAGTTTTATTATAATATTTTTTGTGAATGTATACTTATACTTGTATACGAATACTGGATTTCACCCACCGTGGGTTATCAATTCATGATTTAATTGTATCTCAATAGAGACGAAGATGCAAATTGAAAACTGAATATGGTTGATCAAGGTGTTTACAGGATTTATGGCCTGTCATTGGTTGGGTTAAGCGCACGCTTTATGTAATTACAACATTCCCCATTCCACCTTTTATTTATGACCATGTATGACAAATTTTTGGAAGTTGTATATATGTTACAAATCTATGCCAGGTTTCACATGTCAGTTTCAATGTGCCATCTATGAAGATTTTGATTACATATGCTAATCTTTTTAAGATTACCCTATATAATCTACATAAGTTTTATTATATTTTATGTGAATGACATGTTTTGACATTATCAAATTTCTTAGCAAGGCGAAGCATGTAATTCGCATAAAATACAATAAAACTTCTAGAAAACAAAGTGATTATGATACAAAATAAACTAAACACGGGGTGCCACTGCGGGCGAGTTCGGGCCTGTCTGCACCCACGGCTGCCATGTCGGGGAACAAATATGTTCGTTGAATGCAAATGTGATCACATTCTGATTTACAGTCGAAAGTTCTTCTGATTGATGACTAATATTTCAGTTAGTGAATCAACACGGCGACCACTTACTGAAAGTGTATTCATGAATAAACATCATAATTTGCGACGAAACAATTACTTTGTCTTTTTCTTTTTTTAACTAAACTAACTAACTAACCATCACGCCATTTCCCCGGAGGGGTAGGCAGAGAGGATGGATCACCACAATGGCCTGTCCTGGCATACCTCTCAGGCTTCCTCTACATTCATACATCGTGCCAAGCATGCACGTCGATTATTCCGACTTCGAATGTGGCCGCCTTTTAGTAATTGATTAATTTGGTCATGCCATGTTTTCCTCGGTCGTCCTCGGCTTCTTTTCCCACTCACGCTGCTTGTGTACAACTTTACTTTGTACATACTTTGTACATACAAACTAACTAACTAACTAACCATCACGCCGTCGTGAAGAATGGACTGCCACACTTATCTTTCCTGACATATTTCTCTCGCTTCCTCGACATTCATACATCGTGTCATGCACGCGCGTCGATTTCACTGACTCCTCACATGGCCGACATTCAATATTTGATTTATATATATGATTGTATATACAATACTATTAAAATTACATATCAGACGTGTTTCGGACAACCAGTCCTTCTTCAGTGGTACATATTATAAAGATACATATTTAAAATATTATAAACTTGTTTACAAATATGATAACATCTATCAGAATTGATCATATTTGTAAACAATTTTATAATATTTCGAATTTTCTTTTTTATACACTTTGTATATACAACACTTTTATAAAAAAAATAAAATTATATATACCTACATGTTTCGGACAAACAGTTCTTCTTCAGTAAAGATATGATACATATTTATAAAAATATTATAAAATTGTTGTTGTTTACATGATCATATTTGTAAACAATTCTATAATATTGATATTTTTCTTTTTTATACACTTTGTATATACAACATTTTTATTAAAAAAATATTTTTTTTTACATGTTTCGGACAAACAGTCCTTCTTCAGTAAAGATACATATTTATAAAAAAATATTATAAAATTATTGTTGTTTACATGATCTGACAGATGTTATAAAGATTTATTTTGGAACGTTTATGCTTTTGTTATAACAAATATTATGATTCTCAGTGATCTCACTTCTACGGCATTTATCCTACTTTTATCCTTTTCTTGCCAGCTCCAAGCTTCACTTCCATACATTAGGGTTGGAACTTGCAAATAATACTAATGAAAACATCTGTATTCTAGGAGTTTTATTCTATTTTAAATGAATTATGACACATGTTTTGATACCTTGATGTGGCTATAAAACATTTTGATATGGTCATGATACGCGTAAAGTTGAGGGTGTACATTTTATTATTTTTATATTTTTCAACATTATTTTCACAATAAAACTGTTTTTATAGCTTCTTATAAATTTAAATCGCACACTTTTTAAACATTAGTAGCTTAAATCCATCGAATCAAATCAAATCAGTTTATTTCATCAATAGGCATTACAAAATTAAGGTTTAAGGCGCTGAGCTTTTTTCATTTTGAATATGTATACGATACATATTCAAAATGAAAAAAAAAAATTTAAATAATGTTAATGACTATGATATTGGCTTTATTTAATAGATAATTTTATGCTATTATTGTGTAAATATGATTTCGGGCATATGAGCGCCACGGCTAGCTCGAATGAAGTCCAAGTTTCGACAATTTGTGGATGCGTATTATCCACTAGAGTGTACGTGGTGCAAAAACGATCCATGGTCTTCACGACCACACTCTTCAATTCCTGGGATACTTTTATTTCATCTTCAACATTCATACATGGTGTCATATATCCGCATCGATTTATATGTATAAAGCAGTGTATAGATTAGAGAGATTGTAAGATTATTTTAACAACCGGTTCGCCCCAGCCGGTTCGAGTCTAGCGGGTGTCGCGAACCGTGGGCTGGCCGGACGGGGGCGCATGACGCAACGGGAGGTCATCCACATCGCCGGATTTACTTTCCTTTCGTCGTCCATTTCATCCCACCATACAGCGGCTTCACTGTCCCACGCGTCCCACGTGGAAAGCGAAATTGTGACGAAAGTGCACATGTAAGTAAGTTTAACTAAATAACTGACTAACTACCGTGTATAGCGTCTTAGTGGATGATATGATAGAGCATAAGTTCCCAAAATGGGCCATGGAGGGAGCTGAGAGGGTAATTCTGGTCCTGGAAAAGTAAGGGAGCCCTGGGAAGTAAAAATGGGGCTATAAGGTGCTAAAAATAGAGCCAAATATACAAAAAAAATAATTCACACGAGGCTCATCTTTCGCATTAGAAATTAATTTAATTTTACATGTTCTCTGATAATAATTATATTTATAATTTATTTTTTCGAATTGTTTTATTTTCAAAATACCTTCCTGATATTAAAGAAATATATGATAGAATACCAAACGACGATTGCATCATATGTAAAATTAAGAAAAAAATCTCTGAGATGGTTTGGACATATGGAACGAATGGACGAGAGAAGAATGGTAAAAAATTTGTTTACAAACAATGTGACTGGAAAGAGATGTCGTAAAATACCAAGGAAAGCATGAGATTACCAAAATAATCAAATAATAAAAGGCGGTCACATTCGAAGTTGGAAAACATCGACGACCGTGCATGTTACAATAAATATATGCAGAGAAAGCTCGAGAGGTACATCAGGATAGAGCAGTATGGCGGTCCATCCTTTCTGTCTACCTCTCACTAATTAATTATCAAGCCGTCTCCCCGAAAAGGTAGGGAGCAATTAGCTACTAATCATAAAGGTTAGAAAGATTAGATTAGAAAAGTCGAGGTGATGTTTAGAACTGCGCAAGACAGGGACATATACTGTCATGTGATAGTCGACACTGGGAGAACTCGGCCTGACACATGAAGAAAAAGAATTCCATTATCATAACATCCCAGCACAACCTCCCTGTTTAAAGTTGTTATATCAAATGTAGCCATGATGTTGTGGATGGAAATTAAATTGAACAACAGCAACAACAACAAACCATCTTACAGTTTCTCCGCAGAGGTATGCCGAGAGAATGAGCCGACACACTACTCTATCCTGAAACACCGCTCTAGTTTCCTCCACATCATACAACGAGTCATTCACGCACGTCGATTCTTCCAGCTTCTAACATCACCAAACTTTAATATTTGATTAATTTGGTCATGCCATGTTTTAATCGGTTTACCTCTTTCCTGACCATTCTTTCTCCATCCATGGGCTCCATATATCGGAACCAACGCAGCGATCTTTTCATAATTTTCTTCTTCCGCTCTACATTCCTTTTTTATATCAGTATTTGAAATTCTATCGTACATCGTTCTACTACACATAATTAAATTGAATATAAATAAACACAAAACGTACTCTAATAACTTTTATATTGTACTTTTTTCACTGTGCAATAATATAATATTTGTCTCTGGTTTGTCAATTACATGATGTAATGTACCATAATCTTATGGCACAATAAGTTGTACCGGTTTGTCGTTTTGCTTCGGTTATTCTCGTAAATTTTGCTACAGCCGCTGTATTACACTGCGATTTATTTTTTCTTCCCTTTCACGCACCATTAAGCAAGAACTTAAATACAACGAAATCCATGGCTCTATCCCACTGCATACCTTTTGATTCATTGCTTAGTACAAAATGTATAAAAAGATGCAGTGGAATAGAGTCATGGATATTGTTTTTTTTGCACTAGTATTTATTCTACTATTTTATAATGTTAAGTTTTGTACAATGATTTTCTTTTAGATTTGAAAGAAAATAGAGCTTTAAAATAATAAATCGAATAGGATGGATTTCTTCTATATTCGACATAACTTAACGACGAGTGGTAAAAGCTCTGACTTCTATAACGAAGGTCCCGGGTTCGATTCCCGGCGATGGCAGTGTGATTGTCACACTGTCTTTGGTTTGGGCGATAAAATGGCGATAAATTTTAAGGGGATAAAAACTTTCGATTCTCTGAAGATACCTAGCATGAACAGATTGGCTTACTGGCATCGACAGACTGATCAGGTAGGATGAAACCGGTCGCTGTCGAAATGAAGACAAAACTAGAAATGGTTCTTAAAAAACATCGTTTTATCTAATTATTACGACGAAATTTATGTCTATGTTTTCTAGTATTTTATCACGAAGAGCTGAAGACCGATTTTTATTACTTGAATTTTCTTTGTTAATATATGTGCGTTTATATGTATTAATTTATAACTAAAACGTGAGTCAGTTGTTTTTTTCGCGACATAAAACCAAAATTAAATGCCTGATCATGAGACTCATAAAACCTACAGAATACACGAACTCAAAATCCTACACTAAAACTTCGGATGGTTTGCCTAACGCTTATAAATATTGCTAGTAACCAACGCATCAAAAATATAATATTCCAACATCCATTTCCATAATTGTGTATGGTTATGTCGGTAGATACATAATGTACACATAAACGAATTGCCTTGGGTTTATTTATTGTCCACCCACGCATACTGGGATTTACCAGTGGCAGCTGGTAACGTTTTGGCAGTGGTTTAACATAAAAATATAAATACTGAGAAAATAACTAGTATTTTTCTATGTTTTTAAGTTTCAATCCAAGAGATTGGATTGCAGCATAGTCTAATATGTTTTGCTGGTTCTGGAATGGCATTTGGGTCTTAAATGCTGGGTTCGTTGATAAGGAGTCCCCACGAGGCGAGATACTTGCTCATGCTAGAGAGGGTTCAGAGAAGATTTCTGAGATATCTCTACATGAGGAAGTTTGGTAGCTATCTGTGGCTTTGCCCCACCGAATTCTTTTTGGGCATACTAGAGACCAATAGTCTACAGATATGGAGCGATGGGTTCACACTTTCCAATTTTTCAGATTTTTCAGGGGATTATTTGAGAATTCCGTAATCTCGAAGGGTATCTATCTTTATGTTTCGGATGGTTATCTTCGATAGCGTCAGCACAGACTGTTTTATCTTCCAACTCTGGTTCTCTCTTTCTCTCTTCCATTTCCTATTCTGGTGATGCCGGTGGGGAGAACAATCAAACTGTTTAACATGATCGCTTCGGAGACTTCGAACTTTAATTTTTGTTTATAATATATTTTGAGAAAATAAAATGATTTGATTTAATGTGTTAGTTTTCTATTGCTTTCTAAATGTTTGAATACAACAGTTTGAATACTTGGCTCCTTTGTAATGTCCAGCCCTTAATTGAAATAAACAATCAACATTTAAAAAAATGTAGCGGTATTTTGCAATTTCACATAGTAATGAGAAAGTGTAAATAATGTATAATACAACTATTTCACACATACTCTTTATGTCTCACTTTTACTACTGCTAGATTCGCGAGTGCGAGTCGTGGTCGTGTTTTTTTCCTGCTCCATGAAATCTAATATTGCGTCAGTCGGTCTGGGCCGTTGTCCGTGAGCGGTTACAACCATACACCCTCGACAGGGTTTAAAATGAGTGGTGTTCTTTTACGACAATTTTGACTTCATTTGTATCTCTTTCATCAGCATAATTTTTATGTTTGAATTATTGTCTATTTTGTGTACAGTCGACTAGTTATGATACTATTTGTGGCTTTGTCAAGCCGATTATATACGCGCGATATGTGATCTAAATTTAGCAATAAACAATGACTTCAGGAAAAAAACAAATTTTTGCGAAAAAACGGAAATTTTTGCAAAAATAGGAAATTCTAAAATAGGATTTTTTTTCAAAAACAGGAAATGTAGGCAAACTTAGGAAATTTACGCAAATAAAGGAAATTTTTGCAAAAAACGGAAATTTTTGCAAAAAAAGGAAACATTTTCAAAAATAGGAAATTTTTGCAAAAAAAGGAAATTTTTGCAAAAAAAGGAAAAAAATGTTGCAAATAAAGGAAAGTTTTGCAAAAAAGGATAAATTAGCAAAAGCATATTTTTTTTTACATAAAATGAAATATGTATTAGCAAAAAAATATTTTTTTTATCAACAGTGGAATTAATTAAATATTAAAATTATGGTGGTTTACACATTGCATATGAATTTGAAATTACGTAGGACTGCATTATGCAATCGCCAGATTTATTTACGAGTAAAACGGAGAGAGTGTTTGCGCCCAGGACCACCAGCGCCATATTTGGGTGTGCGGAGATCGCAGTACAGATCGAATCTTCGAATAAGCCTTTCGAAACAAGTATTTTAATTTGCCATTGTTCGAAGGTTGTTGCCAAATTATCCTGCTTCGTTTCTTAAAGACATTAAAAATGTGTAGGAAAAATGTAAACAAATACTTCGGAACATTTAACTTTTTATATTTATTATAAAACGTAACTTTATTATCTAATGTAACTGTAAAAAAAACTTGTATAAAACAGATGTTTTTTATTAATATAAATGAATTAATATGGAGTTTTACGTAATTGTCCAAGAATCAATATATATTATGGAACTATCAAAAGAAAGATGAAAGTAGAATGCAATGTATGATAGAGTGTCAAATGAAAATATAAGAATTGAATGCGGTGCGAATGATGGTGTCATGAACAAAATAATGAAAGGATCATTAAGATGGTTTGGACATATGGAAAGAATGAATGAAGAAAGAATGGTAAAAAAATTATGTTAATGATGTAAATGGAACCAGAAATAGAGGAAGACCGAGGAAAACGTGGCACGATCAAATAAATCAAATATTGAATGTCGGCCATGTGAGGAGTCAGAGAAATCGACGCGCGTGCATGACACGATGTATGAATGTTTAGGAAGCGAGAGAAATATGTCAGGAAAGATAAGTGTGTCAGTCCATTCGTTCTGCTCATTCTGCTCCATTCATTCTGTTAGTTAGTTAGTTAGTTAGACTTGGCTTGCCTTCCTTAGGCATTTTGTCATTTAAACATTTATAATGCATTAGCGAGACAAAACATGTCATTCCCATAAAATATAATAAATCTTTAATAAAACAGACGTTTTTATTCATATTAATTATTTAATCTGTCAAAATTAATCATATTTGTTAACAATTTTATAATATTTTAAATATGTATCTTTATAATATGTATTACTGAAGAAGGACAGTTTGTCCATGTGTCTGATATGTCTGATATGTAATTTTAATAGTGTTGTACATATATAAAACAAAGAAAAAGACTCAAATAGTCATTGGAACAAACGAAAAATTTATTTTACCTCCTGTCACAATTATTTATATGTAAAAACTATAAAACTTATATAATTTTAACATCAAAACAGTACAAATGTATTACATGTCACAATTAACTATTATAAAGTGCGGCAACAATCAAATTGACCAAAGTATGTGTAAGTAAGGCAAAGCAAATAGCTTCGTTATGTATAATTGATAGCAAGAAGATAAATTTATTTAATGACGAAGCAAGAGAGTGGAAAAGGAACCCGTTGGTGATGATATCATTAGCCATCAAGTAATCGGAAGGCATTGTCCCGGCCCTGAGCCGCAAGTCCTCCATTTGAGGAAAATAATTGCCCAACCAAATTCATTGGCTTAACCACAATAGATGTTGGACTTGATTTTTTTTTCATTTTCCAAAAAACAAAAGTTGGCAATAACACAAAATCATGGGTTAAAACCGACCTACGGAGAATACTACTCTAGCATTTTTTATCAATTGAGGGAGGCGATCAAAGAGAAAAGGCGGGGGAAATTGGCCAGAGGGATCCTGCTCCTCCGCGACAATGCACCCGTGCACAAGGCTCAATGTGGTTTCGCAGAAACAATCACCCACCGTTTTGTCCAGACCTGGCACCAAGTGATTTTTTTCTGTTCCCAAATCTAAAGAAAGACATTTGTGGGAAACGATTTGACGACGAAGACTAAAAGCGGCGATTAATGTGTATTTTGTTAGCAAACCGGAATCATATTTTTTGAGGGTTTGAATATATTGATTGCTAGAAGTAAGAAGTGCATAGATATAAAGGGTGACTATATTGAGAAATAATATATTTTATTAACCGTCGCGTTGCCATGTGGTCAATTGAGTTTCCACTGCCAATTTAAAGTTGATTTTCTTAAAACCTATGGACCCTAATATTATAAAAAATATTGTAATCCTCCATTGAAGTGTTCTCAATATTTCGTAATAAAAAAAAAAGCAAAAAATTACTTCCTTCATCCCAAAAAAAAATATTTTCTAAGACTGCCCTCACCTTCATTCGTGTTAAGGTAGAATTTGTTTTGCTAATATTTACAACTTTATCAAAAGTGACAAATACTTACTCGCTGTTTTGAACGTATTATAAATTATATCTTTGGCCTTTTCAATAGGTACGTAATAATATCGACTGGATGGAAACGCAGCACGCAATTTAATAATATCAGAACTGTGAAAATATTAACACTTTACCAAAAGGGACAAATATTAATACGTACTCGTTGTCTTGAACGTACTATACATTTTGCCTAGGTGCCTTTATCATACGTAAAATCTCGTAAGTCTCGCCCCGCCGGCCGCGGCGCGTAGACAAGTTTATACTTGGGTGTCCAGTTGCTCGTATGCTGTGACGCATTCCATATCAGAAATCGCATGGTTCCAGAAAAAAATTAATAATGATATGTTTTTCAAATAATCCATGTATGTTATAGATATCGATCTATTCCTAATGAAATTCCCTACAAGATGACATAAATTAAATTTTGATTCATTGAGTCATATGCTTGATATTTAGATAAAGTTAGCGGTAAACTGAATTTACCACATGGGAGCCAGCGTTTTGTTTTGAACACGGTACGTTAAGGGTTAACCTAAGTCTTTTCCTTAATACCCATATCAGAAAATATTGATCGCTCATCGTATATGTGTCGTTATGACCACTGAACGGACCTTCGTAGTCAAGTGGTAAGTGCTTTGACTGCCACCCCGAAAGTCTTGGGTTTGTATCCCAAGAGTCGACCTTGTAACGTAGGTATAAACACTTTTATTCACGTTCGAAAATAAAATTATGGATTTCAAAGACATTATTTACGTAAATATAAATATTTTGAATTCTCGTATTATTGCCATAAATCAGTGTAATTCTCACCCCTCTCTAATAATCACCGGTCCCGTACGGGACAGTTGGGAATGGAACGACGAACATTCGCGTTCCTATATGGGACCACTGGGCGTCTAAAGGTTAAAAACAGTATTGTGGTCACAAAACCACGTGATGATTGGTTAGTTGCGATTTTTTTCAGTAATTAAACAGTTGTTTTTTTCACTTTCGAAAAAATAATGGAACAATTTAATTTGAATAAAGAATGGAAAAATCTTATGGAATTAACGAAACACATAGTATTATCAATATGGAGGTATATTTAAATTTATTTTGCGAATTATAGTACATTATGTTGCGGTGCGTGTTTAATAATTGCAGTATTGAATACGGAGGCTTCGCGAGCGATTATCTGCCGAGTGGAATATTACGCCCGTGGATCCACCTCCATCTGTCATTAAACCGTTCTGTAACCGTGTTGATGACATCACTCCACGAAACGGCATTTCTGTTCACTCCGTTCATGACACCGGCCGAGATTGTAAATGGTTTCCATGCTTCCATCGCAGCAAACTTACTACAATATAAAGGCGAAATGCATACATGAATTATAATATAATATATGGTCGAAATGTATTTTATATCGTTGTCCAAAAAAAATCTAAAATAGCAGTGCATATTATATTGGTGTTCTTGAACCGAGGGAGGTCCGTGGAAAATTAAAATTGATTTGGGGGTCCCTTATATTTTCATTCGACACTCACAGAGTGTTCCATGCGTCGTTTCCATAAATAAGGGTCAGTACAAAAACACCATTGTGCTCTTCAACCTAAGTATTTTTGGATAGGTTTTTGTTTGCGATGACAATTTGAAGTGTACTATTCACTTTGTTGCTTTCCCCAATCCTTCTTTCATTATTACTATTATTATTATTTCTATTATTTTTGTTAAATCGCTTTTTACATCATTACAGCGCGAGCCAAATCGATGTAAAGGGTACAGCTATCATATTGATTATCGTAACATGTGGTAGGTAGATATTCTATTGCCATTTTGTTGTAACGTGAAATCTACAACAGATCAAAGACAGTGCGACAATCGCAATGCAATTGCAGGGAATCGAATCCGGGACCTTCGGTGTTCTTGTACCGAGTGGTCCCTGGGATCATTCAGGGGGTCCGTGGAAAATTGATTTGGGGGTCTTTGAACAACGTCAGTCGTGGAATACCAAGGAAAGCATGGAAAGACTAAATTTATCAAATACTAAAGGGCGGCGACGAAAGTGAATGTTACTATGTATGAACGTAGAGAAATCTAGACTGGTGTGTCAGGACAGAGCTGTATGGCGATCCATTCCCTCTGCCTATCCTTATCCATCGGAGTGATAGTTAGTTGGTTAGGTTGTATTATATTAAAAATTAACTAACTAACTAACTAACCATCACGCCATTTCCCCGGCAGGGTAGGCAGAGAGGATGGATCGCCACAATGCTCTGTCTTGGCATACCTCTCGGGCTTCCTCTACACTCATAAATCGTACCATGCACGCACGTCGATTATTCCGACTTCGAATGTGACCGCCTTTTAGTAATTGATTAATTTGGTCGTGTCATGTTTTCCTCGGTCGTCCTCGGCTTCTTTTTCCACTCACGCTGCTTGTGTACAACTTTTTAACCATTCTACTCTCATCCATTCGTTCCATATGTCCAAACCATCTCAAGGATCCTTTTTTAATTTTATCCATGATGCAGTCATCTGCCTTACATTTCTTTCTTATTTCATCGTTCGGTATTCTATCATACAACGTTTTTCCGCAAATTCTTCTTAGTAATCTCACTAGAACTGCATTGTGTACTGCCATCTTTGCTTCTGTGGATATATTTCTATTTGCAGTAATGACTTTGAGTGCGCCATTTATTTTATTCCCAGCACCAACCCTTCTTTCGATGTCTTTTTCCATTTTTCCGTCTCTTGTAAACATGCTTTCCAGATACGTAAATTCGGTGACTTGCTTTAGTTGTTCGCCAATTTCTTGAAAACCATCACTTTAGATTTAGACACATTCATCACCAGGTCAATCTTTTTGCATGCCTCGTACATCCTTGACACTAAGACTTGCAAATTTTCTCTACTGTCAGCAATTAACACAGCATCGTCTGCATATCGTCACTTGAGAGTAAGAAGGTTCCAACTGTCAAAAGTAAAAAGCCGAGAAAAATTAAGTAAATTTTTTTTTGGTTTCGGGTGTGTAACAAAAACAAACAAAACAAAAAACCATCACGCCGTTTCCCCGCAGGGGTAGGCAGAGAGAATGGACCGCCACACTACTCTATCCTGGCACACCTCTCTAGCTTCCTCCACATTCATACATCGAGTCATACACGCACGTCGATTCTTCTGGCTTCTGACATGACCAACTTTTAATATTTGATTAATTTGGTCATGCCATGTTTTCCTCGGTCTACCTCGACTCCTTACTCCATTTACATTGTTAACGTATACTTTTTTAACCATTCTTTCTTCACCCATGCGCTCCATATGTCCGAATTCGGGTGTGTATCTTGGAATAAAAGGGTTCCATCTGAAGCAGATGAAACTCTTTTACCGAGAACCGTGTAAATTTTCTCTGGCGACAGTTGGAATAATAAAGTGCTAAGTGTAAATGAATCCTTCTTCAGTGAATCGTGTGTTTTGAATGATCAGATGGAACTTGATTATTTTTGTAACATCAAAATGACGATACTATTACATTTTTTTTTAAATTGTACTTATAGATAAGGTTAGTAAGAACCCTTTTCATGAAAAAAAGCCAAATGTTAAATTTTGTTAGTTGGAACCCTCTTATTCTCAGGTGACGATATAATAAACAGTTATTAAAAATTAAATATTATATTTTTAAAGAAGATGGATTTCTAAGGCGATCAAAACGTGGAAACCATGAATGAGATAAAACAGTTGATCGTAAAAATGTACGCATGTAGAATAATAATTTCTTATAAAGTAATAACAGGCTTAGCTCAAGCACAATTATTTGACTTGGCGAATTCAAGTTTTGCCCAACTCGTTTTCATGAATTTTTGTCCGTTATGAAATAAATAATTA
The DNA here is from genome assembly GCA_022606425.2 of Lepidostoma basale. Classification (NCBI taxonomy): domain Eukaryota; kingdom Metazoa; phylum Arthropoda; class Insecta; order Trichoptera; family Lepidostomatidae; genus Lepidostoma; species Lepidostoma basale. The sequence goes on from JAHDVF020001258.1 coordinate 235,062, forward strand.
CCACTAATCCTGATATAAATCTTATACACCACACCGATTCAAAACGCTTATGTGATGTAATGAAAATTTATTGTTTCAAAAGTGATATATTAAAATAAAATTTGTCTCATTTTTACGTATGCACAAAATTACAAATCATTTCAGTTTATTTTCTTTAGAGGGTATTCTAGTCTAGCCCGAATTTTAGATGTTTTATCTATGCTATAAAAAAAAAACTATAAATATTTTTACGATCCAATTTTTCATAAATTATTTATTGATATTTCAGCAATATAAAAAACTACAATTGGTACAGTTCATGCGGTGCTCCCGTAAATTTGGAGATATTTCATGTATAAGTGAATTGTTTTGGTCAATTTGATTGTTGCCGCACTTTATAATGGTCGTTGTCAATTTCGACAAGCTCGCTACAGAGTGAAACCGGTTGGCGCTAATAACTCAAATAAAGTGGTTTATAATAAGTTAAAAAGTGTTTAATTTATTTTAAAACATACGAGTATTTATAGTTTAAGGAATCTGTACGAGAACATGTGATTGAAATACTTTCATTCGCACTGCCATAAATAAGGGTCGGTACAAAAATACCATTGTGCCCTTCAAACTTTGCTTTTTTGGATAGGTTTTTATTTGCGATGCCAACATTAAGTGCAAAACTCACTTTGTTGCCTTCCCCAATTCTATACCAAACCTTCTAGACCAGACCAAAGACAGTGCAACAATCGCAATGCAATTACAGGGAATCGAACCCGGGACCTTCGGCATGGCAATATTAGCACTAATCACTCGGCCACGACGGTCATTAAATCGTATCCCTCTCCATCCGCCCATCTTTTGTAAACACACTGCCTTAATATATTAAACATACCCATCTACTTGTAATAAGTGGCGATTTATTAAAAAACAAAAGGCGGTGTTTGGCTCGCGATGTGGAGCATTTCTGTTGATGAGAAAATAAAATGTAACTTTCACACACTTATTACGGTCCCGTTGAGGCCGGCTGACGTACTTACATAAATTGATATGAGAGTACTTGCCCGCCGCTTACATTAACTCGCTGAATGCATTATTCTTCTCCTTCAGCCGCGATCTTTGGATATGTAGGCCATGCGCACGTCCGGGCGCGCCGCGCGGGAACAGCTGTGCGCGTTTTTTTTTAAACTAACTAACCATCACACCGTCTCCCCGAAAGGGTAGGCAGAAAGAATGGGCTGTCACACTTTTACTGATGCGGCACTCCATCCTTCTCTTTTCGCTCCGCGAGAGACGCGGTGTGAATTATTCCAAATTCTTCTTCTGCTTCTTCTTTAGCCCATTCCCGTCCATTCCTGTACAAATGCCTCCCCCATTTGCTTCCACGTCACTCTGTCTTGTTCAGACTGCATCCAGGTTATTCCGATATGTCTATTCAGGTCATCCTTCCAACGTAGTTGCGGTCGCCCTGCACTTCTCTTTACGGTCCACGGTCTCCAAGTTAGCAGTCTTCTAGCTTCTGGCTACGTGATCTTCCCATTACCGGTGGATTATGTCAGTGACCTTTGTTTTTTCTCTCACCGTATCGTTTCTGACTTTCTGACTCTGTCTCTTAGGCTTATTCTTAACATGGCTTTTTCCATGGCTCTTTGGGTCACTCGTAGTTTCTCGCCACTTTGTTTGAACAATGTTATATAATAGTTTTAAGGCTATAAGGAGCAACTGGTAGAACACAGGCTTCATAAACTTTTCTTTTCAGGTTGATCGGTATTTTCCGGTTTTTAAGGATTCCAAATTAATGTTTATATATATAAAAATGAAGGGTCCTCTTCTTCTTCTATTCTTTGAACTCAATGGACTCGGCAACCAATTGACAGATCTTGGTGATATTTTCACTGTTCATTAATATTACTTTGATGAAGGTACAGAAGTACTTGAAGCAAACTTTAACACAAAACAACAAAAAAAACCCACCCAGTTCTTATGTTTCGATGATATAAATCCAAGAATAAAAAATGACTTATGCCTAAGAGATTATTTTTCGTCAAATTATTGTTTAAACAAAAAGTATTGTATACTAACAAGTTTTATGAAATTTAACATATCACAAATGTGTGCTCTTCTTTTCAATTAAATTAGACTGAGTCATAGCAACGCGTGGCCGGGTACAGCTAGTAAACGATAAAACTCGGATTAAAAACAATCGTATCTTTACTCATAATGCGGTTTCAATGAAAAGTAATAGTTTTATTTATTTATTTATTCATTCTTCAACAAGTGTTCTAGAACTATTTGCTGTTATTCAATTTCAATTTTCCAATTTCAAATTCAAATTATTTTAGTTAAAATCATAAACATAACAGTACATTACCAATTCGCTTATGACGACAGAATACAAAATAAAGTACAATTTTTAACTCAAAGAAGATACATAACAATTACAAAAACAAGTATAAAACAGAAAAAGTCATATTATACACTTTTTACTTTTAAATACGATCTGATGAATGAAATAAAAAATACAACATTTTTAAAATTCATAAAAAAGAAAATCATAGTACGTATTAATGGTATTTTGTTTTTATCCCTTTTCTAGATTTATTATTATTCGAGTATTATGTAAAAAGAACAATTAAGTATAAATAAACGATAAGAAAAATAAGAGAAGCGAATATCAATCAATACATAATTTAAGAAATAGATGATTTCTGAGGGAAGCCTCACTATCGTGGTAATTGTCCACATCCGAAGAGATGCGATTTAGAAGGATTATTGCCTTGCCCACGGGCATTACCTTAATGTAAAAATGTAATATAATGTAAAAAAACCGACTGTTATACATGGAAGCAAATCACTGAACTGCCAAAAGCATACTTTTCAAGGAAGAGCAATTAATCTGCTGAACGCGGTCTCATCGGAAATCGACGTTTTTCATATTAGTAAAAGTACGTTCAGAAGGCAAATACTCTTGATTTTGGAGAGTATCTTGTATTCCTAATGTCGAACCATCTCTCATGCGTTTCTAGTAGTATATTATATACGAGTATACAATATATTATTTTATTTGTTCTCAATAGATGCCTTAAGCCTTAATTTTGTAATGTCTATTGATAAAATAAACTGATTTGATTTGAAAAGAAAGATGGGTGTGTGGTAAATCTGTATCAAATACAAATATAAAAAGTGAATGCAGTGCGAATGATAGTGTTATGAACAAAATAATAAAAGGGTTATTGATAGTTTCGACATATGGAAATAACGAATGAAGATAGAACGGTGTCGAACGTGTTTGTAAACGACGTAAACGCAACTAGAAATAGAGAAAGACTGAGGAAAACGTAGCCCGATCAAATCAATCAAATATTAAATTGCGGTTTGGTGGGAGTCGGAGAATTCGACGTGCGTGCATGACACAGTAAGAGAGAAGTAAGCGGAGGGCAATTATTTCTGCCTATCTTAGTTTAGTTCTATCTAATATTATATAGACACGTCCCTTTCTGCGTTAGGCTTCTCGATCCAGTTAACGGTCCCCGTCGGGTCTGGACAAGTTAACTCACCTTCGGTTAGCAATTATAATCATGGAGCTAGTAAAACGATCTGATTATTACGGACGGTCGTGATTCGTGACCTATAGTTCAAGTTTAATGCCGTTGAGGCGTTGGCCGAGACTTCCGCGTGGATTCATCAAGATCAATTTTGTAATGCGTCATCGTAGAAGGCAAAGGAGGAAAAAAGGTGAATATTAAAGTGTGTGAAATGGAGCTCTCTTCCATCTTGAAGTAGGCTTGAATTATTTACAATAATAGAAAATATTATTATTATAATTATTATTGTAATAACCATCGGGTTACAGCTGATGCATACGAGCTTCGTGACAGAGTGTTAAGAGCTCTCACTGCCATTCCGAAGGTCCCGGGTTCGATTTCGTCTTGGGTCTGAGGTAAAATTCCCGTGAGAATAAAATGGTGATAGATTAGCTACCTACATTAGTATACAGTAATTGGGTTTAAACGACCTGTTGGTAACCAAGAAATACTCTTTCTTTTTTAACCCCTATTGTGTGGCTGGCTATATTTGCAGTCCAGAAAAATGGTTTCGCACTGAGGAAGACTACATTTGCAAAACTCATATACGAGTCTTCTGGTCTACCAGAAGACAACAGCGAGCTGCCGAAACCGGCCGAAGCCATACATAAACATTAGTGGAATGAAACTATATAGAGATTATAAAGAAATTAAAACAAATATAAACTAACTACCTAACTAACTAACCATCACGCCGTCTCCCCGAAGGGGTAGGCAGAAAGAATGGACTGCCACACTTTCCTTTCACCACGTGCCACGTTTTCCTCGGTCTTCCTCTACTTCTGGTTGCATTTACATCGTTAAAATATATATTTTTTTACCATTCTTTCTTCATTCATTCTTTCCATATGTCCAAACCATCTTAATGGTCCTTTCATTATTTTGTTCATGACACCATCAGTCGCACCTAGAAAATTTTCTAATTGCAAAAATCATCAAAACGTTGAATTACGTAACTTAATGTTTCTTTAACTATCAATAAGTAAACTGTAAATAAACACAAAGGCTCATTCTATTTCTTAATTCGTATTTTACCACTTTACTTGTTAAAATAGTCTTACCGCACTGATAATTCATGTGTGCCGACGGGATGATGGAAACGGATCCAGAGGATTACTGAATGGAGGCCAAGATTGGGTCGGAGAAGTGTCGAGAGATAGCTTACCAGGTGAAGCGGTGATATTGTATGGACGGCGGAAAAAATCTGAAGAACAGTGGCGAGAGACCGAGAGGGATGGCGTGAGGGTGGAGAGGCTTTCGTCCAGCAGTGGATGGAGACAAGTTGACGAAGGATAATTCGCAAAATGCCGATTTTGTAATTCGCGATAATGACGCGCGTGCATGACACGATGTATGAATGTTGAGGAAGCGAGAGAAATATGTCAGGAAAGAAAAGTGTGGCAGTCCATTCTTTCTGCCTACCCCTTCGGGGAGACGGCGTGATGGTTAGTTAGTTAGTTAGACAATTTTGTACTTACTTCTATTTTGATGTTGATTTCTCGGTGAAAGTTTAAATGCCTTGTTTGAAAGCTAAAAATACTTTGATTTTCTTAAAATAATCAACATGAAAAATTTATAAGTGATTATTTTAACGCCTTTCTTTCGGAATTTGTCAATTAAAATTATTAAAATGTTTGATGTTTCCATTTGGTAGAAGCTATTGAGACGGACAGTTCTAGTTTTTTTGTTGATAATGAATGCCTTTATGTTTACTTATTAAGGAAGAAATAGGTTCAATTACCAATAACCCCTATAATTATTTAATATTAAAGTGGTGAGCCTAAAGTTTAGGATATACGTAGAAGCCAGATCATGTAAACACCTACGTAATAATTTATTAACGCAAGCCAAATTAGTAGTTTGGATAAGAAATGTTTGCCGAGCTGAATGTGGTCATTAAAATCCTGTCCGCGTCGAGATAGTCTGGAACGATACCGTTAGCAATACTAAGACAGCGTTACTTTTTGCAATATGTAAACCGATGTAGATAAGCTTGGTGAAAATTAAGATTGGGTTCGTAATATACTCGTATGCGGTTCGACATTACCAAGGAAGCAAGTTCTGCATGATTTACATTGCATCACGATGCACGAAGAGCAATTCGGACGTTGAATCTAATCGTCTCGGATTTGGACATTTTCAGTGTCAGTGAGGCAGTATTCATAAAAAAATATTACGAATTCTGGAAAGAGTACTGCCTCACTGACGTCGACGTATTTGGGTTCCTTCTGATATGTATGATTTTTTGATTTCATGTTGTTTTATCTTATCTTTGTAACACCGTTTTGTGTCCAAATGAGTCGCCTAAATGTTTTTCGTTTGTTATGTCTCATTTGTGTATTATGTATAAATAAAATAAAATCACATGCATGTACTGTTAAAAGCGGCCGACGCCCTTTGTGGCAGAGTGACAACAGCTTTGACTACCACACAAAAGTTCTTGGGTTCGATTCCAGGCGATGGCAGTGAGAAAAAAAATTTCACGCTGTGTGACAATAAACTAGTTCCAGTAGGACGAAGAAGCTTCGGCAGGCCGAGACTGTACTGGTTGGATGGTGCCGTGGCAGACTATCGGATCCTGGAGCGGCAAGACTGGGAGGTGGCGGCCAGAGACAGGAAGGAATGGAGACGTTTCTTGGAGGACGTTAAGGCCCACCAAGTGTTGTAACGCCGAAGAAATAGAAGATGACCAGTTACCTATCACATGTTATAAGAGTCAATGGCTAAAATAATTAAACAGTAATTATTGTACAAAGATGTGGAAAGCAACGGAAATCTACCACATTAAATACCTAATTGGGATCTCAAGATATTAGAGTTTGCTGCAAAACAATCCCTAGGATTGAAACTTGAAAACAATACTGTTTAGGGATGTTCGTTGAATAGATAAACTCTCACCGATTTGTGAAGTCAGTGGAGGACTGTTGTAATGTAGTGCCGAGAACAACAACAACAATAATAATAATAATAATAATAATAAATTAGTTAATGCAGTTGATGTATCACGAATAAGATTTTTTGCAAGAACCGAACTGCCCGATAGGAGAGCTTATTCTCTCCTCTGGTCAGCAGATCGATTCGCATTTTGGTTTTCGATCCAAACCGCACCTGTTCATCGGATCTGGCAGGCGTAACGGCGGTTAACGACTTCTCCAGTTACAATAATTAGGCTGTCCATGCGTTCCGGTTTCCGCGGATTTAGCGTTCACACTTATGACTAAACTCGCATTCGTAATCTCCCAAAATTCATCTTCAATGAAACAGTTTCCTGCTTGGTTAACCCTTCATTAGGCACAAGGAAACTAATTATTTAAATGCTCGATAAACTTAATATTCGGGCGTTAATTCTGGAATTTCATAATCACGTTTTTTTTAATTAGAACCTGTTTTGACCTCTTTTAAGTTAATTTTTCTTGTTGAAGGTGTAAAACCGTCGAAAAATATTGAGAAAAATAAACTCAAAAGTGGAAAAAAAGTAAAATTTCTCGTTGAATGTGTAAAACCGTCGAAAAATATTGAGAAAAATAAACTCAAAAGTGGAAAATTGTGTTTTATTTTTATTACAGATAAACTAATCGTGTGGTATTTGTTTTAGGGGGTAGAATGCTTGGCTCTTGATCCAGGGGACTTGGGTTCGAGCCTGGACACGTTCAGATTCCTTATTTATAATAATGAGCAATTTCTGCTCATATTGAAGATTGTAAAATAAATTCTAGTATAATTAATTCAAATCTTAGGTGTTTAAAAAAACTTGAGGCATTAACACGGTGGAATTCCATAATGACGTTTTTTTTATTATGTAGGTATTAAAACATGGTTTTACACTTTTAAAAAAAGTTTCAAAAATGAAAAAAAACCTTGTTCATAAAAAAATCGTATTTTTATCTAGGACAATGGTGTAAAACTCCATATTAAATAATGAATATGAATAAAAACGTCCGTTTTCTAGATGTTTTATTATATTTAATGTAAATGACATTATTTTCTGATTTATATAATGCCATTTAGTAGTCGTTTTCTTTATAAACATTGTATTAATTAATGTAAGTAATTCCAGGTAATACTTTTCTGTATTCTGTTTTTTTTGGTTGTTTGTTCTTTTTAATTATTATAGTTTTCTACAATGTTTTGGGCCACATCAATTATTATATTTACCGTATTTTGCTCTTTAACTCGTGTATTTAAAGAGCAGCGTGTTTGAATTGAATAATACCTTAGAAAGGTGAAACATGTCATTCATATAAAATATAATAAAATTTCCAGAAAGCAGACATTTTCTGTCGTATTTATTAGTGTATTATTCATAAAAAAATCGTGATTATTTTGAAAATACTGTTTTCAATGAAGAGGTACAACAAACACCCTAAAATAACTTGCTGGCTAATTAATCTAATCATCACGCCGTTTCCCAGAGAGGTGGGCAAAGAGGAAGAACCGCACACTGTTCTCTCGCGCTTCTTCTACCTTCATTCCCCGTGACACACACGTTCGTCGATTGATTAGACTTCAAACATGGCCGTATCTTAGTAAATTAATTGAATAATTTATTTATGCAATGTCTTTCTCTTCTTTCGATTTCTGTTTACATCCATACTACTCTTATAAGTCTATATGTTCAAACCGTCTAAGTGACCTTTTCTTAATTTTATTTAGGACCAATTTATCCGGCTTAGATTCTAATCTTACTTCTTCGTTCGGTATTATATCTTACATTGTTTTTTTTACAGATTTTTCTTACTGATTTAAGGCATTGTTTATTTTATATCTTAAGCTCTAAACTTCAGTGATCTCATTTCTACGGCATATATCCTACTTATTTATCAAAGGATGTGCGGAAAAACAATATGAGATAGAGTACCGAACGACGAAATAAGAAAGAAATGTAAGGCAGATGATTGCATCATAAGTAAAATTAAAAAAGGATCCTTCCGATGGTTTGGACATACGGAAGGAATGGATGAGAGAAGAATGGTTAAAAAAAATATACAAGCGGCGTGAATGGAAAGAGAAGTCGTGGAAAACCAAGGAAAGCATGGCATGACCAAATTAATCAAATACTAAAAGTCAGAAAAATCGACGAACATGTATGTTACGATGTGTGTATTTGGAGGAAGCAAGAGAGGTATGTCTGGACAGAACGGTATGCTGGTCCATCCTCTCTGCTTACCCCTTCGGAGAATCGGCGTGATGGTTAGTTAGTTAGTTAACTCCAAACTTCACTTTCATATATAAGGGTCAACACTAGAACCTCATTTGTTGGCGAGCTTATGAATTATTATTATTATTTTATTGAATAAACCTTTTTCATTACAGCGCGACCCAAATCAATGCCAACGACACGTTTCTAAAGTTTTATATAATACTATCATAATTCCCTTTATATAATTTTCCCGATTTCATTGCCAAACGTCATTTATTTGAAGAAACATGTTGTTGGATGCCATAAATGAATTGATATTAATCTTAAATAATATTTGTTTAAGTCATAAATTCTGTATGCAAAAAATCCAAAATAGCATTATAAAAATAAAAACAAAATAAGAAATACACACCTTTACCAATTTTTTTAAACTTGCGTTGTAAAGGGTTAAATTAATGTTTATGATTGACCGAGTACCATTTTATAAATAGAAACATTGTCACCCGAGTAACAATCAAAGATGAATCTTTTGTTGCGCCTTGTTGAAATGAATACCAGTGTATCTAATATTTTGTATTTTTTCTTCGGTTATAAAAACTATCACAATGCTTTACTAATACATGGAGATCAAATAGTCACAACTACAAATAAATGTGCACCAATGTAAAAAGGTGCCCAGATCTGGGGAAATAAAAAATATATATGAAACTTGTTCTAACATATCCAAACCACCTGGAATGAAAGGATGAGGGAAGACTTGTTAAAAATACTCGTATACTCGTATATACAAGCAATGTGAAAAAATAAAAATAAAATAAATCAGTTTATTTTCTCAAAAGATATTACAAACATTTTTTATAGTTTAAGACATCTATTGAGAACAGGTAAAATGTAATAAATATATAATACCAGAAACGCATGAGAGATGGTTCGACATTAGGAATACAAGATACTCTCCAAAGTCAAGAGTATTTGTCTTCTGAACGTACTTTCACTAATATGAAAGACATCGATCTCCGAAGCAATCATGTTCAGCAGTTCAGAATGAATAAAGTAGTCGAAGAGGGCCAAGGAAGACCTGGCATAACCAAATCAACTAACTAACTAACCATCACGCCGTCTCCCGAAGGAGTAGGCAGAAAGAATGGGCTGTTACACTTTAACTGATGCGGTACTCCATCCTTCTCTTTTCCTCCCGTGGGAGAGGCAGTGTGATGGGTTGCAAACCTCATCGCCACCAATGGGCACCTCCGCGCCCACTTCAATCGTCTTAAACAAACATTATAAAATATTATACAATGATATGAAATAATGTTATTTTTTATGATGCACGTGTCAGCTGGACGATCCGGACTTTTGTGTTTATTTAATTTATAAACTGTAATTAGGCAAAAAATCCAAATCCAGCAAGAACTTCAAAATGTTATCAAATAAATTATTCAAATTGATATTGGAACAAATGCATTTAAAGGTTCGAAAAAATCACAAAAATTAATTTAATGTTAAGTAATTTTCCTGTTTATTATTAATAAAATTAATAAACCAATAAAGGGCGACCAGACTAGAATTCAAATAATCGATGAGCGTGCGTTTCATGGTATGTGAACGTAGAAAATGCACGAGACTCAAGCTAGGATAGAACAGTGTGGTTATCCATCCTCATTTGTGTATAGCCTAGATTTGATATTTTGATTATAATTTAATGAAGACGATGATAACTTCGTAAAAAAGTGTGTAAGTTGAGTACAAAATATCAATAATTTTGAAGAAAACATTGCGTGAATATATTAATCTAATTTGCTCGCTTAGAATAGTACGAAACCACAAATTGAAAAATATAAAATTAATAAAAATCTGTGTATTTAACCACGGTATGGTTATTATAATTGGTGCCAACTAGTTTCGCTTGGACCTCAGCTTCATCAGGGCAGTATAATAACTGATAGGTGCAGGATATAGTCTCAGGAAATAGTTGTTATACTGCCCCGATGAAGCTTGGGTCCAATCGATTTTATTAAAAATCCGATTTCCGATTTTATTATTGGTGGTCCGTATAAATTGGAAGAAACATCAGTATCAGGTCTATTGTCTTTAAATATATCATAGATATATTTTTACCATGTTTGCAAAATATCTAAAAAGGTAAAATGGCAGTGCACAATGGTGTTCTTCTACCGACCCCTATAAATGGAAGCGAAGCATGGATCTGGCAAAAGAAAGATGAAAGTAGAATAAATGAGATCTCTTAGACGAATGTGTGGATACTCTGTGTATGATAAAGTGTCGAATGAAAATATAAGAAGTGATTGCGGTGCGAATGATGTTGTCATGAACAAAATAATGAAAGGATCATTAAGATGGTTTGAACATATGGAAAGAATGAATGAAGAAAGAATGGTAAAAATATTATATGTTAATGATGTAAATGGAACCAGAAATAGAGGAATACCGAGGAAAACGTGGCACGATCAAATAAATCAAATATTGAATGTCGGCCATGTGAGGAGTCAGAGAAATCGACGCGCGTGCATGACACGATGTATGAATGTTGAGGCAGCGAGAGAAATATGTTAGGAAAGAAATGTGTGGCAGTCCATTCTTTCTGCCTACCCCTTCGGGGAGACGGCGTGATGGTTAGTTAGTTAGTTAACAAAATATCTTTTTCATCAAAAATGAGTTTATTGGAATCGTCAACTAAACATGATGGAGTACTCTTTCTTTATGTGACTGTCATTTCTTTGAGTTTCTTGTGTAGCATAAATGCGTTATGGTGGCTTATTGTCCTGTGCACTCAATTGTATTGTGCCTCATTATTCTTGCATTTACTTTGCTTATCCATCAAGATGTGCTCCGTCATCCAATTATTTTTCATCCTATGTCCATCAGCTTTCAAATGAGACCCTTTTGCCAATTTTTTTATTATCTGGGATAGTGCATTCCCCAGTTAATGTAAGTCCCGCGAGAATGGAGTGCGGGCCCAGGGATTGTATGAGCGAAGCTGACGAAAGGGCACCGCTGCGTCCTATAACTTTATTTAGCTGTATGTTTGTTCATTTGTATGGGTATGAACAATCACTGTATGTTACCCTAAAATAAATATCACATATCACGAGAAACCCTTATACCCTTACATCGATTTGGCTCGCGCTGTAATGATTTAAAATAATAATAATAATATTACCAGTGGCGGTCGGTGTACTTTTATTCACAGTACAAAATGAACAGTTTAATAATTGTACGCCCGCCTATGCAACAGTGATTTTGTAAATTTTTTTGAGCTGTATCAAACTGAAATAAAATAAGTATCAAATTTGGTCCACCGCTTAATGCTGTTATCTATTGTGGTTGTGGAATTGCTTTTCGTATGACTTTAGATGGCGGCATCGCCACGTGCTTTGGTGAGATTTAAAATGAGATGGTAATAAGTAAAAGGGAGACTATTTGGATAGCGGACACCTGTGTATTCATGACATCGAAGGTCGGACTACATATATGTGTTTGTGTGTGTGTGTGTGTGTGTGTGTGTGTGTGTGTGTGTGTGTGTGTGTGTGTGTGAGATGTCTGGATATATACTCAGGTCTTGGTCCCTCTTCACAATGCATTGTTCAGGCTAGCTACATTTGAAGTAAAAAAATATTGTTGACTGTTCGGCTGTTTAGAAATTAAAAACGCAATTAAAACAACAAAGATATTATAAACAACCAAGTAAACTATAACGGGGAGTCAGACAAGGGGACGCGATATCTCCGAAGCTGTTCACCTGTGCTTTGGAAGATATAATATATTTAAAACTCTGGACTGGTTTAAACATGGCCTCAACATAAATGGCGAGTGCATTTCCCACCTTCGCTTTGCAGATGACATTGTCATTCTGGCGGAATCTGTAGGGGAACTGTAGGCATGCTTAACGAACTTAACACTGCATCCAGACGAGTAGGTCTTGGGATGAATTTGGACAAGACAAAAGTCATGTATAATGAACATATAATCCCGAAATCAGTAACCGTCGATGGGTCGGCTCTCGAAGTGGTACAAGAATACACATATCTTGGCCAAATCATACAATTACCGAAGAATTCAGTTGAGTTGGGCGGCCTTTGGAAAATTACGTCATGTTCTCACCTCTAAAATACCACAATGCCTCAAGACTTAAGTCTTCAACCAGTGCGTCTTGCCAGTCATGACATACGGAACCGAGACGTGGACACTGACAAAAGGTCTAGTCTACAGATTCAAGGTCGCCCAACGCGCCATGGAAAGAGCCATGCTTGGAATAACCTTGAGGGACAGATTTAGAAACGAATTTATTCGTCAACAAACCAAGGTGACTGAGGTGGCTCTGAGGATGGGCGGGCTGAAGTGGCGATGGGCTGGCCATATCTGTCGGAGAACTGACAGCCGATGGGGGAGACGGGTTCTGGAGTGGAGACCGCGTACAGGATTCCGCAGATTCCGCGATAGGGGGCGGTGGCGTGCTTTGGGAGAGGCCTACATTCAGCAATGGATGACAGACGGCTGATGATGAAGTAAACTTAACTTCTTGTCCATTAATTGATTTTTTCCCCTGTCTCATAATTCTAACTTAAAAACCAATTAAAAAGACACTAAATTTAATTCCCCCCTCCGTAACTTTTTCACTCGTCATTTAGTATATAAGTAATGACTATCTTTCATTTAACTGTTAAAATTCATACACTGAAGAAAGGAAGTCTGTGTCCCTAACATGTTTTTGAAAGTTGCAAAAAGTTGTTCAAACAAAAATATTGGTCTCAAACTGTGTCTGAGTACATTCGCACCTTAGACAGATAGTCCCCTTTCTTCATGATATTGTATTAGATATAAATCTTTGTAATGATGTTATATGGCTCTCTTGACTTATAAGTTTGCCGACCACTGCCCTAGACCAGTGTTACACAACCTTTTTGCACCTGCGGACCGGTAACACAAATAAAAAAAAAAACGTTAATGAACCTGTAATACTGAAATAAAATGGTTTTTATGTATAATAATATTTTTTAAATGTTATAATATGACGGATGGACATAACTATAACAAACAAATATACTTGAACATATAACAGTCTGATACAATTATAATTTAACCAAACCAATGTTTTTTCTTCAGAAAACATTTTGTTGCATCTTCGCTAATATAATATATTTGATATTCTTGGCAAAAGAATTCACGTCCAGTCTATTTCTTTGTTCGGTTTTATTGAGGACATGGACGAACATGTTTTTCCGTGTAAATAATCCTATATATTTAATATTTGAGGGTATTATTTGCAAACCTGGCAAGCTCCATCATTAGATGTTTTGAGTAAATCGCAAAAAACTGATACGCTAATAAAATGCGCTTTTTTACGATATTTATTTTTTTCATCTCAACCAGTTAGTATTTTAAAAGTAATCAGCCATGAAATAATCATCATTATGTTGATAATTAAAGTAAAATAATGAATTTCATTTTGGAGTTTGCCAGCTTTGCAACACTCAAGTGGAGGTTGCCATGTTTGCAACAAACCCTATATTTTAATAGCAAAATTCTTTAGAATGAAGCCGAATTTGAAACTGAAAATCAATAAAAATTGTGTGCAAATGTATTATGAATAAGACCCAATTCATATCTCACTTTTGATTGTTGGTGGAGTTTGCCGGGTTTGCAAATGGTACCCTCATTTATGCATGGCGAATTTATTTATATTTAGCATACTATTTGAAGTTCGGCGGCACCGGGCCGCGGACCACCGTTTGGGGAACGCTGCCCTAGACCATCACCCGGTTATTATAGATTATGAAATCTTTATAAGAGCCTGTAGTTGGGTGTTGGATTAATATATTATATTTAAAAAATATAACACTCGGCCTTGCAAGACAGTGGCATAAATCTCACCTCTCAGGTAATGGGATTCGACCAGAATCCATTTTCTTAAATTAGAATTACGTAATACAGTCGTTACTCCCACTGATTCTTAACGCCCTTGCGACTCCGTACAACTTCATATGCCTCCACAAAATATCTTCCATCATTAAAACACATTACTACGGTGAAGACGATTCAATGACATTGAACACAGCTTTCGTATTATGAAATCCACAGACTATTTAAATAAAACATTAAGCGAAACATGGAACTGGCAAAAGAAGGATGAAAGTAGAATAAATGCAGTAGAAATGAGATCTCTTAGACGAATGTGTGAATACTCTGTGTAGGATAGAGTGTCGAATGAAAATATAAGAAGTGAATGCGGTGCGAATGATGGTGTCATGAACAAAATAATGAAAGGATCATTAAGATGGTTTGGACATATGGAAAGAATGAATGAAGAAAGAATGGTAAAAAAATTGTATGGTAATGATGTAAATAGAACCAGAAATAGAGGAAGACCGAGGAAAACGGGGCACGATCAAATAAATCAAATATTGAGTGTTGGCCATGTGAGGAGTCAGAGAAATCGACGCGCGTGCATGACACGATGTATGAATGTTGAGGAAGAGAGAGAAATATGTCAGGAAAGAAAGGTGAGGCAGTCCATCCTTTCTGCCTACCACTTCGGGGAGACGGCGTGATGGTTAGTTAGTTAGTTATTATAGTTTCACGATTTAAAAATAGTAAAATGTTCTTGATATTAAATTTTTTTTCTTATATAAAAAATAATAATCGATTACTCTAAAACAAAACATATCAAATTCCTATATGTTCCCCTTTAGTACATAATACATTAAAAACATTTTCGTAAACGAAAAATATTGATATTAGGTTTTCACTTCTTCAATTATATATGACTCATCGGTTATTATCTACTAACTCACTAACCACCACGGATAACCATAAACGGAACAAGAAACAGAGGAAAACGTGAAATGATCAAATTTTAAATGTCGACCACGTGAGTAGTTCTAGAAATATGAATGAATGACGAAATAGCTGTCGCGAAAAATTAAAATATATAAAAATAAAAGTTGTGATACATAAACAGAGTTTTATGATATAACAGTTAATAATATTGAATTAACATAGTGTTTCGGCCAAAACAATGGACTATAAATTTTTCATATGAAATCATATATAATCATAATATGTAATAATATATAATAATATAATGGATTTTTATATCATTAATACGATTGAAAACGTAAGTTTTCTAGAAGTTTTATTATATTTTATTAGAATGACATATTTCACGTTGATAAGGCATTATCAAATACTCTTCACAGACGTTTTCATTCGTATTAATTATTTAATAGGGAGTTTTACATCTTTGTTCAAGAAATAATAAAAATTAATTTAATATAATTTATTCTACTAAGGCAAAATATTACTTAATACATTTTAAGAACGCTCATTAAGATAAAACACATTCTTCTTCTTCTTGTTCCCCTCCTATTTGAAGTTGGACATTATCAAGGCTATTTCTACCATTGATAGAGCAGTTCTAAACAGCGATGTTGTGTTGCAATCCTTCAACCAAGATTTTATTCGTCTCTCGACACTTGGTTTTTCGTTTATTTTACCATAGATAATCAGTTCCAGCACTTTGTATTTATGGTTTCTTTTGCAAAATACATAAATAACAAAAATGCAAATGAAAACAAATTAAATACATAAATTTTAACGTATAATATTTAAGATTGAGTTTTACATCACTGCACATGCAACAGAAAAAAAAATTTAGATCACTAAAACTCGACTCAAACATCGAACGCATCGTTGACTTCGTTTACGCTCAAGATTTAAATTGCTTTATAAATTATTTGTTGATCTCTTGTGAGCCTAGCTCGCTGGTTGGCCACAGAGCTATATAATTACTACGTTGTATGAAAGGTACAAACAAGTTTAGAACGCGTTTCAATTGCTATGACAAAATGTATAATTTAACGTTGTTTCAATCGCCGGCTGCTAATATGAAAGATTTTCAAGTCAACTAATAATGTATGAAGCATTAACAAATGTGATATTTCAATAAATGTGCCTAAGCCTTAATCCGTTATTGCCAATATATGGCGTTTAAGAAAGGGCAGACACACTCAATACTAAATAAGTTGTGAGGACATCCGTGTTGAAGACACCGAGGATGAAAACAGGCAAGATACTAATAGATCGCGGAACACTAGAATAAGAGAGATATGTGTAGTTGTGGATATTATGGCACGATCAAATCAATCAAATATTAAATGTCGGTCACGTGGGGAGTCGAAGAAATCGACACAATGTATGAATGTACACAGGGTATGATAGAGTGTCAAATGCAAATATAAGAAGTGAATACGGCGCGATTGAAAGTGCTATGAACAAAATAATTAAAGAGTCGTTTTGATGGTTTGGACACATGGAAAGAACGGGTGAAGACAAAATGGTGAAGAAGGTATATGTAAACTACGCAAACGAGCTAGAAAAAGAGAAACACCGAAGAAAACGTGGCACGATCAAATCAATCAAATATTAAATGTCGGTCACGTGAGGAGTCGAAGAAATTCGACGACCTTCGTAGCAGAGTGGTAAGAGCTCTGACTTCCATACCAAAGGTCCCGGGTTCGACTCCCGGCGATGGCAGTGTGATTGTCACACTGTCTTTGGCCTGGTGTAGAATTCACGTGACAATAAAGTGACAATAGATTGGCTACCTATTACATGTCACGAGAATCAATATAATAGCTAAAATATAAATTGTATACAGTAATATATATAAAAAAAATTCACAGGACAGAACAGGCTACCCCTCTGGGAGATGGCTTGATGGTTAGTTAGTTGGTTAAAAAGATAAAGTGTTTCACAATAGTGAACAGCGAAAATGAGTAATGTGGAAAAAGTTTACACGTAATGCATAGTGCAGATTGAGCGCTCGTGACGCGTTTCCGTCACGGTGGGCAGTGCAGAGCTACTAGAGCAGATAAAATATACCACTGACACATCTCAAGCGAACGTGATTAACACAGATACTAGACACTAGACAAACACCAAGGGCGAGAGTACAAAACACGAGTAAAAACATGCTTTGCTTAAGTAACATTTAATTGTATCTCAATAGAGACGAAGATGTAAATTATTTGGAAACAGAATATGGTAGTCGAGGCGTTAACAGTGACTTATGACCTGTCATTGGTTGGGTTAAGCGATCACTTTATGTTTAACAACATTCACTATTTCGCCTTTCTTACGATACCACGTCTGACAAATTTTTGGAACTTGTATATATGCTAATATTTTTTAATAACTTCACTGTTGGTAGGTCCATCTACACTAGCGCCATCTATTAAGGTAAACGCCTCGACTACCATATTCTGTTTCCAAATAATTAACATCTTCGTCTCTATTGACATACAATTAATCCTTAAAAATTATTAACCCGCAATGAGTAAAAATCCAGTATTTGTCTACAAGTATTTGTACACAAAAAAACTAATTATAAGTAACATTTGTTTGTTATGAATTTAATGAATTATTGTGAGAAAATTACAGGAAGAAGGAATATCTAATACATTGATAAAGACTGTCCAAGATCTGCTTACCAATTGCAAAACATAAATTAAGGTTTACGATGAACTGTCTAGGGAAATTCCTGCAACCAATGGTATAAGAAAGGGAGATAATTTGAGCCCCTTTCTGTTTAATCTTATTATGGAAAAAATCATAGAAAAAGTAGTTGGTTTGGGACTAGGTTTTAAAATGGGCAGTAAAACTGTAAACGTCATTTGCTATGCAAACGATGCCGCATTAATAGCTGAGTTTGAAGATGTCTCGTAAAGAATGTTGTACAAATTCCACACAGTATCACAAAATCAGAAAAACAAAAAGTCTTACTATGTCTAGACAACCCACAATATGTGAGCTGACCGTTGATGATATATTTGTAAAGTAAGTAATGAGTTTCAGATATTTGGAAGTGGAGATCTGCAGCCATAATGACCTTTATACTGAAGTACGAGAACAAGTCAGTAAAGCCTCTGCCGTGTCAGGGTGTCTGAAGAATCTGGTCACGAAGAACAAGCATAAGCATATCGACAGCAAGGTCAGAAATTAGACATGCGTGCGACCTATCATGACACTGTGCGAACCCAAGGTATATAGAATAATATGGTAAGATATTGCGCACGTAGCATGCTATCCCTTTCTAATAATTTGCTGTCAAGTGACGTCATGTGGTGAACTCGAAATCGAAACGAAACTATAAACAAACCTAAATAACTATAAACAAGCTAAATCAAATGGAGTTGATTTGCCATATCCAGTTAAAAATCTTTTTTATCGATGTAAAATGTTTTTCAAAATAAGAACAATGAACTTAAAGCTCATTGAAGATGCTAACTCTAAAAAAAGAAAAATAAAAAAACAATAACTTAAATAAAGAAAACGATTTGTCATAATTTATTTAATACAATTACAAAAACTTCTTTTAATTAGACGTAATAAATAAACAAAGAAAAATTCCATACCCAATGTATAAATATATACTCAACTCATACTACACAACCTAATGCTTGGGTCTCCACGTGACGTAGCTGCGCAGTAGATGTCAAAAATAAAACGCGGAATATCTTACCATATTTATTCTATATACCTTGGTGCGAACCATGGGTCTACTATGAAAATACCGTAAGATTAATTACTGGAAAAACTCTCCGAGATCGTGTCCGCATCGCAGACATAATAAAAACATGCGAAATAGATGATATCGTTCGGTGGAGTAGATCCAAAAGAGGATACTGGAGGGACCATGTAGCCCGAATGGATAGTGAAATCCCCTCCGGATACCTCTCACCTGGGAGACAGCCTAAGAGATAAGGATTAAAGTAGGATAAAAGGTTGAACCTCATCATCCCACGAGACATGATTTATGTGTCACAGATCGTCAGAACTATTAGAGAAGAAGAAAAATAATTTAATGAGAAGTAAGAAAAAAAATGTGTTGACCATATTCATGGCAGGGTGGCAAGAGCTATGACTGCCACACTGAAGGTCCCGTGTTCGATTCCCGGCGATGGCAGTGTGTACAATTTGTCACTGTCTTTTACGTGACAATAAAATGGCGATAGATTAGCTACCTATCACATGTCATGAGAATCAATATGATAGCTACACCTTTTACATCGATTAGGCTCGCGCTGTAATGATGTTAATAGCGATTCAATAAAATAATAATAATATACAGATTTACTGACATTCATTTTTGAGAAATTATTTCTATTCCATTTATTCTACTTCTATCCTTCTTTTGTAAGTTCTATGCTTCACTTTTATACATAAGGCACAATAACACGATTGTGCATTTACTTTTTACGTACTGATATTATATTTCTGTTTATTGGATCGTGGATAATAAAAATGTTTTAAATATCCATTAGAACGTGAAGTTTATATTGTATTTAATATAAGCATATGACATTGAGAATTAAAATGACCTTATTGAAATATACCTGTTATGAGATTATGTGTTTTTGTCTATGGGTAAAGAGGTAATATCTCGCGCTCTACCTGCCTGCCCGTGCCATAGATAGGCGTGGCGAGATAGGTACTGAGATGACATTTTATTTGACAAAAAATGTTGCCGGCCTTGGCTGTATATAATGTTTGTGAACGATGCAAGGCCGAAGTGGACCAAGCGAATATTCTAGAGGTGGAAACGTAAGCATACGTCATAAAAACGCGTGAACTTAGAAGAAGAAGAAACTAAAAACCAACTAACTAACAGATATAATGGAGTGGGCGAGTGGTAAGTGCATTGACTGCCACCCCGAAGGCTCCGGATTCGATTCCCGGCGAGCTTTGGTCTAGTGTAGAATTCACGTGACAATAAAATGGCGATAGATTAGCTACCTATCACATGTCACGAGAATCACTATGATAGCAAAAAAAACCCTTTACATCGATTTGGCTCATGCTGTCATGATGTAAAGAGCGATTCAACCAAATATGCAAATAAAAATATGCAAATGGACTTCCTCAATTTCCTTTTCTGACATATTTTTCTCGCTTTCTCAACATTCATATATCGTGTCATGCACGCGGGTAGATTTATCCGACTCCTCGCGTGGCCGACAGTCAATATTTGATTTATTTGATCGTGCGACGTTATCCTCGTTCTTCCTATATTTATAGTTCCATTTACATCGTTAAAATATATATTTTTACCATTCTTTCTTCATACATTTTTTCCGCGTGTCCAAACCATCTAAATGATCATTTCATTATTTTGTTTATATCACTATCATTCGCACTGCATTTACATCTTATATTTTCGTCTAAGAGATCTCATTTCTACTGCATTTTGCCAGTTCCATACTTCGCTTCCATACATAAGGGTAGGTAAAAGAAGACCATTTTGCACTGCCATTAAAAATAACTATTTGCTATTAACTAATTAATTAGCTAATCATCACGCCGTTTCCCCGGAGGGGAAGCCAGAGACGATGGACAGCCACTGCTCGATCTTGACATACCACTCGAGCTAGTTCAAATTAAATATAAAATCAGTTTATTTTCTCAAAAGAAATAACAAATAAACTTGTGGTTTAAGGCATCTTTTGAGAACAGGTAAAATATAATATATAATACCAGGAACGCACGAGAGATGGTTCGATATTGGAAAGACAGTATACGCTTTAAAGCCAATATTATATGTCTTCTGAACGTACTTTCACTAATATGAAAGACGTCCATATCCGATCTTCTTCCATATTCAATATATTCATACAACTTAAAAAGTACGCTTGTCGATTTTTCCGAATTCGTAAGTGGCCGCTTTTTATTAATTAATTAATTTGGTCATGCCACGTTTTTCTCAGTGCACTCTTATTATTTTTCCATTTACGCTACTTGCATACAACTTTTCAACCATTCTTCAAATCATCTAAGTGATAAATATATAATTTTACTCAGAATGCAATTATCCACCTTAAATTCCTCCCTCATTTCGTCGTTACATCGTTTTCCCACACATTCTTCACAGTGAACTAATTTCTACCGTTTTTATCCTATTTTACTCCCCTTTCTGCCAGCTTCAAGCTTCACTTCAATACACTTCCAACTATTAACTAACTAAATGATAATGTTATATGTGTATATTTTCTTCCATCTATTGTATATATCTATCACTCTAAAGTGTATTCACATTTAAATATTTTTTATTATTGTAAATTTTTTGAATATTCACGACACATTATTACGTACGGAAGGAGAATTTATAACACTGGAATTCCATAAGAACGATTATTGTATGAATTAAAACAATGTTTTTTTTGTCAATTTTGAGTTTATTTCCCTCGACATGTTTCGAAAGCTTTACTGACCTGTCGAAAAATTAAACTCAAAAGTGGAAAACACAGTGTTCTACTTAATAAAAAATTCGTAAGTATTTTTATAAACATAATTATATCACAAAACGTTTCGAAGATGATCTCCATTCACAGGTAGGAACATAGGTTATATTTATTATGTTTAAAAAAAAATATTGGATTTTAATAGTTTTAATAAATTTCCTTCTAAATTACATTGGGACTCTATTGTGTTAACACATTCACCTTCAATAAAGATCATTTTTTACACTTTTCATAAATATTTTTCGGGCCGCAGACACCCTTCCTCGGCGTAGACAATTCAACAAGTTGTTGAAAATTTTGCACTAAGCTGCGGCTCGAAACGTGTTTGTGAAAATAACATGTTTTAACAAGTTCGTCATTGTGTAAAGATGTAGAGAGTTACCTTGGGCCTCTTCCAAACGAATTGGAAAGGCGGAGTCTGGTGGTAGAAGACGGACGCTTGTGTGGCGGGAAAGTCCGGGTCCTCCCACAGCACGCCCCGCTTCAGACAGGAGCGCTGGATGCGCTCAAAGTCAGTCATGGCGCATGACCTGGAATCAAAAAATATTCATTAAAATAATACGCATAAGTAAATGGGGCTTTAAAAACCATTGTTGGATACAAAAAATAATCAATGAAAGTTCAGATTGGAGTTCTAGTTCCAACCCTTATGTATGGAAGTGAAGCATGGAACTAGCAGAAGAAATATGGGAGCAGAATAAATGCGAAAGAGATGAGATCCCTTAGAGGTATGAATGGTAAAACGATGCACGACAGGATCTCAAATGCTGATATAAGAAAGGAATGTAGAGCGGAAGAAGGTTATATGCACAAAATTATGTGAAGATCGCTGCGTTCAGAATTCAGTTGGATTGGGCGGCCTTTGGAAAATTACGTCATGTTCTCACCTCTAAAATACCACAATGCCTCAAGACTAAAGTCTTCAACCAGTGCGTCTTGCCAGTCATGACGTACGAAGCCGAGACGTGGACACTGATAAAAGATCATATATGGATGGATGGGAGCGGCAATGGATAGGGGGCGGTGGCGTGCTTTGGGAGAGGCCTACATTCAGCAGTGGATGACAAACGGCTGATGATGATGCTGCGTTGGTTCAGAGAAATGGAGCGCATGGATGGAGAAAGAATGGTTAAGAAAGTATACGTTAAAGATGTAAGTAGATTACGAAGTCGAGGTAACCAAGGAAAACATGACAAATTAATCGAATTTTAAAGGTTGTTCAAGTTAGAAGTCGGAAGAATCGACGTGCGAGTATGACTCGCTGTATGGATGTGAAGGAAGTTAATGAGGTGTGTCAGGATGGAGTAGTATGGCGGTCCATTCTCTCTGTCTACCCATTCGTGGAAACGGCGTGATGGTTTGTTGTTGTTGCTGTTGTAATACGCATTAATACTTTGATATCGCTAATATGTTTATTATGTTCACGCTAATATCCGTTTGAATTTTTATTCTATCTATGGAACAGGTAGAATTTAATATATATAATAATACCAGATACGAAAATAAAGAGATGGTTCCTCTTTAGGAAGACAAGATTCTCTCCAATATCAGGGGTATTTACTTCTGAACGTACGTCACGAATGAACAGATTGGCGGTCCATTCGTTCTGACTACCCCTTCGTATAGATAGTGTTATGGTTATTTAGTTAGTTTAAAATGTAGAGGTGTCGAACAATGTTATGAATTATTCTGACGGATCTGGTTAGCTACAATGAAGCTTTAAATAGAGCAGACATCGCAAGAACAGCAACTTTTCAACCATGAACTTGGTTAGCTTCATGGCGAACCCACCGTGGCCTGATTACACATGCAACGGATGATGCACAGACCGTATGCCGTTAACATTTCTGACATGCATCTAGACAGTCGCATGAATGATAGAAAAGAAGTTCGCGTCATAAGGTATTCGGAAGCGACTAAATAAATAATCTTTTAGGAGGCAGTGTGGTCCACAATAAACTAACTCTATGATTAACTATCGTTTCACTAAGGCAAAGAGACACTCTTCTATTACGACATGTGGCTCTGACACGTTTTCTTCAGTCTTCAGCTATTTTTAGCTTCTTTTAACACCATTAACGCAAAGCTTCTTGAATTATTCTAGAGGATGGCGGCGAGTTGCCAAAGTAAACTAACTATAAATTGTAAAAAAAAATTTATATTAGTAATATGTATGAAAAAAAAGAGATTGTTTTCAGGGAGTTTTATTATAATATATATGTATGACATGTTTCGCTCTTTTAAGGCATTGTCATCATCATCAAATGTCACATTTGTTATTTTTTTATACATTTTTAAAACACATGACCTCGATAAATTAATAAAAAACTTAAATTCGTTTATCTCAAAAATGGTTCACTTTTGCATAATGCCTTACATGACATAATTCATCGGAAATAACCTCCCCTACAACCTCCTAGAAGGAATGTATTCAATAACCAATAACCCTGTATATTATAATGTGGAATTTTAAATATTATATAATATTGAGTTTTAGGTAAGACACCGAGAGATCGCGTGACGCACACCAGAATTAGAGAGATATGTGAGGTTGATGATATTATAAGATGGAGTAGACAGAGAAGGAGGGACTGGTATGATCATGTGTAAAGAATGGACACCACCAGACTCCCCTATATTGCACTACTACATAATCAGCCTCACGAAACTCGTCCTGGAGTAATACCTCCTAAAAGCTGGAAGGACAGCTGGGAATCCACCACACAGGCGGAGCAAGACTCTGTAAAACAGACCACATACGTCTACAACAAGGACGAAGAAGAAGAGTTTTACATTATTGTTTAAGAAACAAAAAATACGAATTTTCATATATTTTTCATATAGTTTTGCCTTATTACGTCACATTTGATAATGCCATAATAATACAATCAATGTAATTACTATAAAGGGGGAGTACGGGGGATCCTATTGACTTTTCGAGTGGTGGATTGATTTTGATTGCTACGCTGGAGGATTGATCTGATCCCAAGTACCTATCCACACCTCCTCGACTTTGGTCTCCTCTGGAAACTATGCGAAATGTTAGAGATCGAGTGTGAATAACCTCGGTGAATAATATTGATGCATAGGCTAACTTGGAAGGACACCTCGCCAACCCAAGCGCGGCGTTGCAATGCCAACCACCCCCCGTATGAGATGTCATACATGGAGAAGTATGGGGGAGGCCTATGTCCAGAAGTGGACAACAACGGCTGTTTAAGAAGAAGAAGAAAGAATTACTATAAAATTAAATAAAACTTTTAGAAAATAGGCGTTTTCACGTATATACTGAATCATTCATGTTTATTTCTGATAATTCAACGGAATTGCAAGAATAATAGTTCATTATGCAGTAATTTATGGGGATTTCACATCGGTTGGTTAGATTTATGTTATGCGCATATCAGCATAAATTCTAGAATTGAATTTAACATTGTAGAACAAGTTATTATAAAGCGTGGTATCATGTAACAGAAGTCATTCACGAAGACCGACATAGACGAGTATTGTAATACCTCACATACTTATGTATTGTTTCTTTAACAATGGTGCAAAACTGCAAATTTTAATATTATAATTAATACGAATGAAAACGTTTGTTTTATTACCGTTTATGGTAATGAAGGTGAAACATGTCATTTACATAAATTATAATATAACTATAAACTGTAAAATTAAAAAACTTCGTTTTATGTATCACCATTGTATTTTTATACGCGACAGCTGTTTCGTCAACCTGTGTTGATATTATGAGGTGTTACAATAATATAAAAAAAAACGGTGGATACGTGTAACATAAATTAAATAAACACAAAAGTCCGGATCGTCCATGTCAACATGTGCAACATTGAAAAAAACATTATGGTGTATTACATTATGTGCTAAATTAAAAAAACGGTGAATACGTGGAACATAAAATAAAAATACGATATGTGTATCTTCTAAAAAGAACATTTTGTGTTAAATTATTTTTAATTTTGTTATTTTATTTTATATCATTGTATTTTATATTATTTGTTTTAGATTTATTTTATGGGTGTTGGACTATCGAAGTGTGCGCGGGAGATGCCTATTGGTGTAATGAGGTTCGCAACCCATCACACCGCGTCTCCCGCGGGGCGAAAAGAGAAGGATGAAGTGCCGCATCAATAAAAGTGTGACAGTTCATTCTTTCTGCTACCATTTCGGGGAGACGGCGTGATGGTTAGTTAGTTAGTTAGTTTACAATAATATATCAAATGTCAAGATAAAATGATCGTCTTTAATTTATTATGTTTCATCGTTTTTGACTCTATATTATGTGTAATTGTTCCTTCTAATTACGGTTCTTATTATTAATACTTTTTATTATTATATTTTCCATTATTACAATAGTAACTTATCGTTCTTTTAATAAAAATAATTAGGTACCCACTCAACTCCAACAAGAACTTCAAAATTATATCAAAGAAATTATTCAAATTGACATTGGAACAAATACACGTAAAGTCAACATAGGTTGACGAAACAGTTGTCGCGTAAAATAAAAATACAATTGTGATACATAAAACAAAGTTTTTTAATTGAACAGTTTATAATATTAAAGTATCATAGTGTTTCGGTTAAAACAATGGACTGTATAATAAAACTTCTAGAAAACAGATGTTTTCATTCGTTTTAACCTCACATACATATGCAAGCTCATACTCGTATACTTAAACACTCATATTCAAGATAAAATTTAAATCCTTGATATTACTCTTTTTTTTAAATACGAATGACATGTGCCAGGTAAACAACTCACAAAGTTGGTGCTGTTATATTGTTTCTTGAACAATGATGAAACAAAAATTCGTATGAAGCATTCACTTTGTGGTTAGACATTTAATTTTTATTTATTTATTATTTGAATTTAAAATAAAATAAAAAAAGCACTGTACATGTTTTATTACCACTATGCGGTTATTTTAATTGCCGACTAGTTTTGCTTGTGCACAAGCTTCCTTAGGGCTTCGTAATAACTGAACCTGGTTAAGTTATTACGAAGCCCCGAGGAAGCTTTAGTACAAGCGAAACTAGTCGGCAATTAAAATAACCGCATAGTGGTATAAAACAAAGTACAGTATTTTATTTTAAATACAAATAATAAAAAAAAACGATGAAAAACTTCATTTAAAATAATTAATACGAATGAAAACGTCTGTTTTCCAGAGGTTTCATTATAAATAATAACTAAATAACACGAAGTTTTGAAACTACTTCCACTTTTGTCTTTTTTCGACAGCGACCGGTTTCGCCTGGCTCGCTGGCATCGAAATACTGGTAACACCGTTGCAAACTGAGTCCTATATATGAGGCAGTCAAAGCAAAAGTGGACTAACCCCATCTACCATAGATTTGAGTAATGGCGCATTTTAGAAATTATCAAATTTCATCTCTTTGTGTTACGTAAATTTTACAACAAATACTAATTGTAAAGAAAGATTCTTGGTAAAAAAGAAAAGTTGATTTTAATGTAGATCCGTTTTTGGCCAAAAGATTAATAAATACCTCTTTTTTGGTGGCTTGGTCCACTATTGCGTTGAAGTGTTATTATGTTTAGTCCATTTTTTTATTAGGATAGAAGAAAAGTGAAATGAAATTTAAGGAATATAGAAAATATATCTATTATAATTTTAATACCTTTCGGAATCAGACACGTCTATTACATCTGACTGAATATTATTGGTTTTAAATTTTTTATAAAAATGGTGGAAAATTGGCGGTACGAAATCAAGAAGGAAATTAAATCCTTCTCCTTCATCGGTGTGATAGTATTTCCTTGTGGATACAATGCATCTAGAGTAGTGATTGAGAGTGACAATCTTTTTGAAATATCCACTATGGAGAAAACCACTTCAATGTTGTTTGAGTATTTGAAATATATTTTAAATGGTTCGGTTTTTGTATACCTCAACCACTGTATTTTCAACCACTCTACTTTGGATCCATCAAGTGAGACCTTTATATTTACTATGTCACTCTCCAATTTAATTGTTGAATAAAAATCATCCCTTTCCATGGAGATTATTTTAAATTGATTACTTTTCCTGGCTGATTGTATTACTTGAATCCAGTGTTCCGGATTGTAAATTTCTAGAAAAAATCCTTTTTGTTTTTCAATTAAACCTGATCACATGGTAAATAGGAATGACCACTCACTAAAAATTTATAGTCAATGTCATTCACCACATAATCAGAATTGGACACAATATACATGAACTTCATTTTCGGCACTAATACTTTGGACTGACCATTATGGTCCACTTTTGCATTGAGAATATTTTTAAATATTTAAATGCAAAAACAAAAAAAACACTTCCATCTAAAGAATATTTTTGAAACTAAGTTTAGTCCTTCTTGAATCGAAGAAACACATGTTTTAGACACATTCCCATAGTTAACTCAATATTGGCCATAATGTGGGTTGGTCCACTTTTCCTTTGAATGCCTCATATATAGTATACTCGTATACAGATTATGGATGGTAAATATGATTCTATACAAAAATAATCATAAAATAATTATGTAAAATTAGTTTCATTACAGTTTATGGGAATGACATGATTTATTTTCATTTATAGTAATGGCATTTGATAATAAAGAAATTCGGAAGGCGAAACATGTCATTACCATAAACTATTATAAAACATTTTGAAAACGGATGTTAATAAAGAAATTAGGAAGGCGAAACATGTCATTACCATAAATTATAATAAAACATTTTGAAAACAAACGTTTTCTTTCGTATTAATGATTTAATTTGGAGTTTTACATAATTTTTCAAGAAACAATAAATCCATGTTAAATGATTAATACAAATGAAAACGAATGTTTTCTATTATGTATTTTATATTTTCGTGTGAATAAGAATTACTTAATTTTGTTTGGTTTAATAAAAACAATGTTGGGTTTTGAAATTTCATGGTAGAAGTTCATTGTAATAAAAAAAAAAAAAAAACTTAAAAAATGCATATTTAGTTAAAATCTACTGATGCTTGTGTGTTCGACCCTTTTCTTTAGCTCGCTGCTATCTTCTACCATCAGAAAAAAATCGAAGACACAAATATCAGCGGATTTTATTACATTTAAAACATAAATTTAATTAATTTTTATTTTAATTGTTAAGTTTTAAGTAATATTTGTACATATTTTCACATATTTAAAATAACTCTATTTAACCAGCTCTAGTATTGTATAAAAGAGTTATTGATGTCATAAATATTGGGGTATTAATAATGAGACCCATCCATTATTATTATTTATCTATTCTTATTGTTATTTTTTTTACAACTGTTTATTTGATTCCAAAAAAGAGAACTGTGCATACATTTTTAGTTAATGATTCTCTAGACATGTGATAGACAGCAAGTCTATCGCCATTTTTATGTCACGTGATATCTAACAGATGAAAGACAGGATGAGATTTTTTTACACTGTCATCAACGAGAATCGTACCCGGGACCTTCGGTGCGTCATAGCTGTTGCTACTCTGCCACTCATACGATTGAATCGAATTAATAAATATTTATATGTGTATCTATTCGTAAGGGAAATATAGTACATTAATAAAAATGCAATCAACTTCAGAACGCCACTCCTCTCAAATCAAGTTTAAAATTGATATACGTATTCGAATTCCACTAATTCCGTTATTATTTATATTTAAAATAAGAACGCTTTTTATATTGCATTGAATGCGGACCACAATTAAGTTTTTTTTCTTTTGTATAATTCATCAATATGTTAACGTCGCGTCCCGTTCGGGCTCAGCCATATGCCGCTGGACCAGCAGCGACCGCCACTCCGCCTGGCGGGCCGGTGGACCAACACAAGATTACTGTCTGATTTCATAACACATAATCTGTCTAATCTTTAACTCCCGATATTAGCCACCAACGGAAGAATCGAATAAAAACCTTGCGTGTACTATCTGCGCATATCGATGCTTAATAATAATAATTTATAACTGAATAACTACTTAATGCAATGTTTTGACGGAAACACTTTGAAATTTCAACATTTTTAACTGTTTAATTGAAACACTGTTATATAATATCACAATTGTTTTAATTTCTATAAAATTGTCGCAACAGATGTTTCGCTTACCAATTTTAGCATCGTCAGTTGTTACAATCATTATTATTAACACTTGATGATGCTAATATTCAAGGATTAATTGTATCTCAATAGAGACGAAGATGCAAATTGGAAACAGAATATGGTGATCGAGGTGTTTACAGGACTTATGACCTGTCATTGGTTGGGTTAAGCCCACGCTTTATGTAATACAACATTCCCCATCCCACTTTTCTTACGACCACCATGTCTGACAATTTTTTGGAAGTTGTATATATGTTAATATGTAACACCAAACATCACACGTTAGTTTCAATCTACACACAAAAACAAAAACATCACAAACACAAAAAACACAAAAACAAACACAAAAAAACACAAAATAAAAACTGGTCCAAGTGCCATGTCTACCTCGACTCCTTACTCCATTTACATCGTTAATGTATACTTTTTAACCATTCTGTCTTCACCCATGCGCTCCATATGTCCGAACCAACGCAGCGATCCTATCATAATTTTGTTCATAATACCTTCTTTCGCTCTACATTCCTTCCTAATATCAGCATTTGAGATTCTGTCGTACGTCGTTCTACCACACACACGTCTTAGGGACCTCATCTCTACCGCATTTATCTGCTCTCATCTTTCTTCTGCCAGTTCCATGCTTCGCTTCCATACATAAGGGTTGGGACCAGAACGAAAATCAATTGTGATACTATATAACAGTGTTTCAATTAAACAGTTAGCTTACTAACTAGTATGCATGAGGTATGCATGCGAAATGATCTGATGATGAACGTGAATAAGTCTAAGGTAATAATTTACAAAAAAGAAGAAATCATATAGACTGCAACATTTGCGCGAATGGTGAAAATCTGGAACAAGTAGATGAGTTTGTGTATTTATAATAGGTAGTATGTTTACAAATGATGGGCGAGTGGAGAGGGGTATTGAAAGAAGGGTTGGGGCAGCTAACAAAGTGAATGGTGCACTTAAAGTTGTCATCGCAAACAAAAACCTATTAAAAAAAAGCTAAAATGGCAGTGCACAATGGTGTTCTTCTACCGACCCTTATGTATGAAAGCGAAGCTTGGAACTGGGAAAAGAAGGATGAAAGTAGAATTAGTGCAGTAGAAATGAGATTACTTAGACTTATGTGTGGATACTTTGTGTATGATAGAGTCGAATGAAAATGTAAGAAGTGAATGCGGTGCGAATGAAAGCGTTATTAACAAAATAATGAATGGATCATTAAGATGATTTGGATCCATGAAAATAATTAATGAAGTAAGTAATTTAAATAATAATATGTTAATTGAACTAGAAATAGAGGAAGACCGAGGAAAACGCGGCACGATCAAATTAATCTAATATTGAATGTCAACGTGCGTACATGACAAGATCTATGAATGTTGGGGAATCGAGAGAAGCCTGTCAGGAAAGAAAAGATACATACCTCTTAGAAGGCGTGATGGTTAGTTAGTTAGTTAATTTTAACTAACTATCACGCCGTTTCTCCGGATGGGTAGATAGAGAGGATGGACCGTAGTATTGCTCTGTCCTGACATGTCTCTTGAGATTCCTTTTATCCTGTCTGTGCACATCCTTTTGCGAATGTGCTACATTATGAAGAGTAAGCCCTTAATGATAAATAACAATGTAAATTAATTTTACTGACTAAATTCACTCGTAGAAATTCCGGTTTGAGAACACGATAACCTAACCTAACGCGGATGTGCTAATCGGTCAGCTATATACAAACGCCACGTTACACAGCATAACACGTGTTTATTGTTGAAATTGATAGTAAAGCAGATCATATATTTCATTTTATTTATAGTTTATAAATTATAAATAAATGTCGCTCTCCAAGTTGTCGCTGCAAATAGAAATATATCTACTGAAATTAAGATGGCAATACATATTAGAGTTCTAGTGTCAAGCTTTACTTATGGAAATTAGCTTGGAGCTGGCTGTAGAAGGATGCAAGTAGGATAAATGCCGTGTTAATGAGAACACTTAGAAGAATGTGAGAGAAAACGATATTTTATAGAATACCGAACGACGAAATGAGGAAGAAATGTAAGGCAGATGATTGCATCATCAGTAAATTTAAAAAAATATCCTTGAGATGATTTGGAACGAATGGATGAGATAAGAATGGTTAAAATGTTGTATACAAGCAGTGTCAGTGAAAAGAGAAGCCGCGGAAGACCAAGGAGAGCTTGAAATTAGTAATTTAATGAAATACTAAAAGGCGGGCAGTTTCGACATCAGAAAAATCGATCTGTGTGCATGACACGATGTAAGAATGTTGAGAAACCGAGAGAACTATGTCTGCCTGCCCATTCGATGAGACGGCGTGATGGTCAGTTATTGTTAGATTAAATTAATATTAAGCTATTAAATTTGGATGCTATTTTGTTGATAAGACGAATCGCTTAATATATGATGGATTTCGTGCGGCTATTATAAACAGTATTTACGAAACAACGTGATGATTAGTTAGTTATGATTTTTCTTATTAATTAAAACACTGTTTTTCCGCTTTTGAAATAACAGTGAATTAAGTATTTCAAAAAACGGACTTTGACAGTGTTAACTCCTTAAGTTTTTACTTATAAGATTGAAAACGTATGTTTTCTCGAAGTTTTATAATGTTTCTAGGGAACGAAATGTTTTGCCTTGCTAAGGCAATATCAAATGTTTTTTATCAGGCATTTTCAAAGTCACATTTGATAATTCTTTTGTATGATGAAACATGTAATTCTCATAAAATATAATCAATCTCTGCAAAACAGAAGTTTTCATTCATAATTATTGTATAATTTGGAGTTTTACATCATTGTTCAAAAACACTAGAACTAATTAACCATCACGCCGTCTCGCCAGAGGGGTAGGCAGAAATAATGGACCGCCACACCGTTCTATCCTGTCATACTTCTCTCGATTCCTCTACATTTATACACCGTGTCATGCACGAACGTCGATTTTTTCTCACGTGACCGACATTTAATTTTTAATTGATATGATCGTGCCACGTTTTCCTTGGCCTTCCTCTATTTATAGCTCCAAACACGTTGTTTAGATATATCCTCTTAACCATTCAGTCTTCATTAATTCTTTCCATGTGTCCAAACCATCTTAACGACCCCTCATTAATTAGTTCATAACACTTTCATTTGATGATTCACTTCTTATAATTACTTTTGACACTATCATGTACAAATTTACCACAACATTCATCATAGAGAACTCATTTCTACTGTATTATTTCTACCTATATCCTCCTTTTGCCAGTTCCATGCTTCACTTCCATACATACGGTTGGCACAAGAATATCACTGTAATTTTAGTCTAGCTTAAGAAAATATAAATACTGTCAAAAGTTAGTTAGAATAATTAAAGTAAATCATGAACAGGATCTTAAGTTGTTTTTATATTATAGTAAAAAAAAGCCTTGAAATAGTGAATAAACCTTAATTGATCTCAAGCCGTTACGCTCTAGACTGGTATTCCAATACAGTTGCAATAACTGTCGCATGTTCTTGGCTTGCCTCAATACAGAGTATGCGTTTTCTAGATGATCAATAGACTAGTCTGCTATTAGGTTGAATCAATCATGTATACAGCTCTGCATGACCGTAGAATAATACACAGGAATTACGATATTAACGTATTTCATGCCCAGTCCAAAAATTGCCGGTATTAACCCATTGACCGCGGGCGTCTCCCCTGTGAGTTACCCAATGCTTGTCCCGTTCTTCGGGGACTCACCCGTGTGTCGTCATATGTTAGCCCAGTTCTCGGGAGACACTTCTGAGTCGCGAAATTCCAATCACCTCATACTAAGGTCATTTATGTCTATGATTTTACTTAAATCTAAGGATAGAAGTTCATTTTAAATAATAAATAAATAAAATGATGTTTTGTAACTAATTCCACCTTGGTTTTCGGTCGAAATAAAGACAAAACTGGAAATACATTAGAACTTTGTATTCCGGATATCGATTTTCCGGATAATCTAACCGGGGCTAATTCATTTATTAGAAAAATTTAATAGAAAAATAAGGCGTAAGTCGTTTTTTTCTTCGGCTCATTTATTGATTATAAAATGACAAATTTTACTGCAAAAAAAATGTATGTATGTTATACATGTACTTAAAAAGGCTTACATTTCTCTACAGTAGGTACTGGAAAAATAAACATATATTTTTTTAACAAGATTTCCTCTTCTTAATTGCGTTGAGTTTTTTTCTTGCTCTTCGAACCATGATAGAACGCTTCATCATCTCGGGTTGTCCGGATAATTGACGTCCGGATAAAAGACATTCCACAGTAGTTAAAAAATATCATTTTATTTAATTATTATTTCAATAATTCAGAAAAGGGTCCAACAGATATGGCGATAACTTCATATATAATTTATATATTCTTTTCGAATTTGGGTCAAATCAAGTTCAAACATAATATAATAATTTTATATTATTGGTTTTATAAGATAAATTACATTACCGACAATTAAATTAAATACGTTAAATTAAATTAAAAATTAAATACATGTTTTTTTCAAACCTCTGACTGCCCCTAACCCCCGTTATATTGAGAACGATATAAACTGATGTTCTTCCGATAATGAAGGTGTAAAAGCTTCGAAACGTCTTGAGAAAAGAAAACTCAAATGTGATTTAATTCAAAAATTAATTTGTCAATTGATTATTCTTATTATTTTTCAATAATATGATTTATTTTTTGCATATTTCGGTAAAATACCATATTCGTAAGATAGTCAGTGTGCTGACTGGTCTCTCATTAGCTGCAGCCTGGAGTCAGACGCCATAGTCATTGGTTTACAGGATGGACACGTCCCTCAATCATGAGGAATACGACTGAGAAGAAGTAAGATTTATTTTTAAATTCGAATATAAAATATTTTATTACGAGTGCGTTATGTAGCTTCTTATTTTGGTTTGTAATACAATGTTATGCATTTTATATGTGTAAAGAAATATAAAATGTGAACACACTCATTACGCTTGACTTGTGGCGTGACTTATCGTAAAAAAAGAGATTTAAAATGATTACTTACGCATTCACGCGCGAGTTCAATGGAATGAATGAACTTTTTTGTAAAACGAAACAGGTGGTTCAATAATTATGGTACGGCGTGTATTTGATTACGGTCATTTGTTAGGGTCACGGCAAGCACCCACGGACAGGCCTGAGTATCTATTGGCACACTCATCGTTGCTCTATGGTGACACATTACACAGTACCTACATATACAAATGGTGTTCTGATATATCTGATTATAGAAAAAGTAAAAGTGAAAATCGATTAATACTTATTTTGATTGCAGCATTTTTATTGTTAATAAATTCCAACTTTTTTGTATAACATATATTTATGATTTAAAACAATGTTTTGTGTTTTTACCCTTTGTGTTTTTTTTCGACGTGTTTCGAAGGTTTTACACCTTAATCATCCGGAGAACGATAAATGCTACACATACCAAAATTTTTAGAATTCTTTCAGAAGTTTAGAGAACGAATATACGTCATTTTGTTGTCAAGCCTCTATATAAGGGTAAGGGGTCTTGTATGGACTGTAGAAATCACCGGACAATAAGTCTGTTAAGCGCCGTTGGAACACTCTATGGTGAAATTTTAACAGAAAGAGTGAAAAATACGACTAACAGAGTGTGCGATTTATTCGAATTGCGCACTTTTTTCTGATCTTTTTAGCAGTTTCAATCCTTAGAATTGCTTTGCAGCAAATTCTTGCATCTTGATCTCCACTGTGCCCGTTCTTCTACGAGGGCCGTTCAGCTCAACATATGAACATCTATTTCTAATACTTCCGTCTTGAAATTCATCCCCAAACATTTCCCTTTATTATGTCATGCAGGATAGCCTCATGGGGCATAGTGTGACCGATCTAATGGGATCGTTGATTATGTTTTCATATAATTCCAGAAATTCGGGCAATGAATTTAATCGTCTAGGATTTTGGCATTTTTAGTATCAGTGAGGCAGTGTTCATAGCTATTCTGGAAAGACGACATATTTCGGATCCTTCTAAAATATGGTATTTCTTAGCATGTACATATTATATATGCTATGCTATGTACAGTTTTATATAGTTTTTTTGTTTTTGTTAAACCGTTTTGTGTCCAACTGAGTCGCCTAAATGATTTTCGTTTGTTATGTCTCATTTAAATTTTTTTTTAAACCCTTACGTATGGAAGTGAAGCATGGAACTGGCAAAAGAAGGAAGAAAGTGGAATAAATGCAGTAGAAATGAGATCTCTAAGACGAATGTGTAGCAAATCTGTATATGATAGAGTGACAAATGCAAGTATAAGAAGTGAATGTGGTGCGAATGAAAGTGTTATGAACAAAATAAGGAAAGGGTCATTAAGATGGTTTGGACACATGGAAAGAATGAGTGAAGACAGAATGGTAAAGAAGGTATATGTTAATGGCGTGAACAAAGCTAGAAATAGAGGAAGGCCGAGGAAAACGTGGCACGATCAAATCAATCAAATATTGAATGTCGGTCACGTGAGGAGTCGGAGAAATTGACGTGCGTGCATGACAAGATGTATAAATGCTGAGGAATCGAGAGAAGTATGCCAGGACAGAACAGTGTGGCGTTCCAATCTTTCTGCCTACCCCTCCGGGGAGACTGCGTGATGGTTAGTTAGTTGGTTAGTCTTATAATTCAGGGCTGCCTTTAATTGTTTAATCTGTTTTTTTTTCCTTCGAAACTTGGGACACCATGTGGTGTACGTCTTAATTCGTGAGCTAATCGGGAATTTCACGAACCACAGTTTCAGTGGCATCCAATGGAAGCGCGCGATAAACAATGAGGCGCGCGGCTCGGAATTAGAAACCGCCGGCTCGGCTGTACCCTACTTTCATTTCTTGGGCTGCTTGAATACCTCGGGCCGCCTGTAGTCGGTAGGTACTCCGGGTTCGCGGTACTCTTCCGCTCTCGCCGCGACCTCCTATTGGATAACGGGCTGGTGTAAAATGCGCGATAACGCTCGCGCGGATTGCGCTTGCGTCGCCGCGCCGTGATCAATCGAGACCTGGAGGACACCCGTAGCTCGCAATGTCCACGTGTTTGTTTGCATTTCTTCTTTCTTTCCATACACCTGTGCTGTCTGTTCTAATAAGAAGAATAGCCATAGAGTTAAACCTCTGTATGCCAGAAGATCCAAGTTCAAACCTAAGTTATAGCTTGGATTCAAATATCGAACACAGTTTTAAATTTTTTAAGTATTCTATATTATTGGATTCTTGGATATTGTCTTTTCGGGAGTTGTTGTTCTCCCCCACATGTTGGAAATTTCTTTCTTGGAGATGAAGTTGGATATTGTTGGATGGTGAGGGGAGGGTTGTTTGCTGGATGTAGTGGGTTGTGTCCGACATTTGGACCTGACAACCCGGGTAGGGAGGAGTGCAGAGGGGTTGGGGATGACCTTGGAAAGGGGTCGAGGTCTTGGGTGGAGACCGGGGGACGGTGACAGGGAGTGGCCATGGATGGTGGCCAGTTGGTTCTGGATATGGAACCAAATGGGACAAGAGTGGCCTTGGGCGTGGGCCGGTGGCTTTGGGTGGGGACCGATATGGCAATGGAATTGAGATACAGGATGGGATAAGGATGGTGGAAAGAAAAGGTTTAGGCATATAGCATTGGAGTAAACAGCAGGTCAGCAGCGATGGCGGCGGCGGGGCAGAAGGAGGCGGCATGATAGGGAGAGGATGCGGTGCAGGATGGAGGCATTCGAGGAACGCCAGCTGACTTGGAGATGGCAGCGGGTCAGGAAGATGGTAGCAACGGCAAAATGGAGCCGCCACAGTACCTGACTCTTTCGCCTCCATTGGTTGTTCGTCAGGGTTATAAAAACAAACCACCAGGGTCACAAAAATGGTTTGTTTTAACCCTGATGAAGCGGGAGCTAAACTACTAAAGTGTTGTAAAAAACATAGTAATATCGTGTTTTAAATTCATATGTACCTACCAATACAACGTGTACATATGACAATAAACATGGCGATAGACTAGCTGTCTATCACAGGTTATGAGAATCAATAATTAAAAATATATATACAGTAAAAAACCTGATGTAGACAAACGTGAAAAGCAACGGGAAACTAGCAGCTAAATTATCTTACACTGCTGAAAACCAATCTCTAGGAATGAAACATAAAATAAAATGTGCCAACAAATAGATCTGATACATAAAATTAACTATATATTATTGTGTCTTTATCTATGGAATGTTTGGCGGTAAAATTTTACAGTTGGCCCGTTTCTTGATACGCACTTTATCAGTTCTTTGCGTCACTCCAGTCAAATCCAGTCAGTCCCAGGAATACTGTCGATCTTCGCAGTCACTACCGCGGACCGTTACAACCTGTTGCATAGCTGAGGCGCGTTAAAGCCGCTTTTTGCTTTTATTTCTGTTCGTGGAATGAAAAAAAAAATGAGCGGAAGACCGTTTTATTAGAAGTCGCTTCACAATCCACTACGCTTGAGCATTTGAAGCCGTACGACAATCTAGTGGCAAGCGTAATTTACGATACGATAATACAATGACATAACTTATTGTTTCTTGAACAATGATGTAAAAATCCATATTAAATAATTAAAATGAATGAAAACGTCTGTCTTCTAGGAGTTTTTAAAAATACATATTTTTGATGTAATGACATGTTTTGCCCTTATAAGGCATTATAGAGACATTTGTTAATGCCTTAGAAGGGCAAAATATGTCATTCTATCAAAATATAATAAAACACCTATAAGACAGACGTTTCATATTAATTATACAATGTCATAATGCAGAATAACGGTAAGGTTACGGTCACACCGAAGTGTTTCGGATAGCGACTCGCTTGGTGTCTGTTCGAATATAACAGAGACTGATTTAACAGCGTTGTCAAATTATTTTATTTGAAAATGTCACGCTATTGATTATGCTTTTATATTCACTTTAATTTATGAATATCATTAATTAAAGTAATGGGCACCAATGATTTGTATTCACAAAGTAAACTGTCTAAGATGTATTAACTCTCATTTAAATTTCTTGAGTAAAATTTGTTAACGTTTTAAGTTTTTTTTTTCATTTATTTGATTCTTCGCAAGTAATAAGCAAATTTAACTTAACGTAAAATAAATATATATTCGAATTGAAAAGGGTTTACAAAGTTTTGATCATTAATTTGAAATAAAGTGTTGTGAAAATACTAAATGAAATTTTATTTATTAAAATGTGAATCCACAACAAAATGTAAAGGTGATTATATACAGAAGAAACTCGTACAAAACCCAAATAAATGCTCTACAGTTGGTGACTCTCGTATCAAATATTTCAATGACTTGTCTTTACACAAATTGGACTCTCAATTAAAAGGCATGATTGCATCTTAGGTAAAAAAAAAAAACACTTTTATGGTTTGGACATATGAAACGGCTGAATGAGAGAATAATTGTTATAACATTGTATACAAGTTGTAGCCAAGGAAAACATGGCATGACAAAATTAATTAATTACTAAAAGGGGGTAACTGAAAAAAAAAGAAGACCACGAGGACGATAGCATGCAAGATACTGAGAGATCGCACGAGGAACACCAGAATAAAGAGAGATATGTGAGGTTGAGGATATTATAAGATGGAGCAGACAGCCAAAAAAGGACTGGTACGGTCAGGTTCAAAGAATAGACACCACCAGACTCCCCTATATTGCACTACATAATCAGCCTCATGGGACTCGTCCTCGTGTAAAACCTCGTAAAATATGGAAGAATAGCTGGGTGTCTACCTTGCAAGAGGACCAACACTCTGGAGAATAGACCACATAAGTCTGCAATAACGAAGAAGAAGACTAAAGTCGGAAAAATCGACGAGCGCGCGTGTTACGAGTACGTGTTATAGAGGTATACCAGGACAGAGCAGTGTGGCAGTCTATCCTCTCTGGATACCCCTCTGGTGAAACGCCTTGATGGTTATTTAGTTAATTAGTTCTGGAATGTATTTTTTTATCTATTTCGGAACGACTTGTTTAATTAAATAAGAAACAAAATCAAACGCTGCTTCTTGCAACTGAGCGATGAAGTTCGGCGACCTTTGGTGGTACGTGGATACCACAATATGTAAATCCTTCCAATATCCCTGTTAACAAATGATGTGGCAGTATATTAGTGCACCTACCCAAGACCACGTGGTGACAATTTTAAAACAGGGCTGCCAGTCTATACGTTTGTAATGAAGATCAGAAAAATATTAGAATCAAATCAAATATGTTTATTATCTCAACAGACATTACAAAGAATATTAGTGTTTAAGGCATCTATTGAGTACATGTAAAATATAACATACACAATAAAATACCAGGAACGTATAAGAGATGGTTCGACATTAGGAAGACAAGATACTCTAAAGTCGAGAGTATTTGTTATATGAACTAACTTTCACTAATATGAAAGACGTCGATCCGAGGAGACCGTGATCAGCAGACTAATTGCTCTTCTCACCGGTGTCACCAGAGACAGATTGGTTCTGGCAGCCCGGAGGTAAAACTAATTATGCTGTCGCTGTCGGAGATATCTATCAGGGACAAACATACAAACATCCTCCAGCACGGCCGAGTTTTCGAAATATCTCCTGATTAATATAAAGAAATGGGTTATAAGATGCCCATCGAGTTGGTTCGATCGAAAAGAGTTGGTCTCAAGCATTCGCAAAATAAATGCCGTGGGATAGATGGATATTAAAAAATTAGCCCTTAATTCCACTAGTGTTTAAATTATAACAAAAACATTATAATTATATAATACTAGAAAAATAAAATGCGATAAAAAATTATTTTAAAAACATATTATATAATATTTTAAAATTTATTTCAGAAAACTATTTCAGAAAAATACGCGAATAGACGAGAAAGTTAAATTTGATAATGTTTTTTTTATCAATCAATTGGAATAAAATTAAATATATATAACAAATTAAATGTATACTATTCGCACGCTTAATAGAACACTGGCTTAACTCAAAAAAGCAAGTTTCGGTGTTTTAACAAAAAGATTCGAAAAACACGTACGAATGGATAGCGTTAACGTTGTGGAAAATAGATGGACAGCGTTAACACAACCCTCTGTCTAATGTTAACTCAATTGTGACCTAAACCATAATCGGTCAGTTAACTATTAAGCGTGCGAATGTA
This sequence comes from Lepidostoma basale, assembly GCA_022606425.2. NCBI lineage: Eukaryota > Metazoa > Arthropoda > Insecta > Trichoptera > Lepidostomatidae > Lepidostoma > Lepidostoma basale. The sequence continues at coordinate 276,407 of JAHDVF020001258.1, forward strand.
TAATATATTTTATTACATTTATTTAAAATAAATTAAAAAAATAGTACTATTCATTAATCTAATTTGTCAAGACAAGAACACATTTTGTGGAAGTTATTCCTTATTCTCATATTAATGCAAAAAATATTGTTATTATACGTTAACGATGTACATGGAAACAGAAACAAGGAAAGACCGAGGATAGCGTGGCACGATCAAATAAATCAAATATAGAATGTCGGCTGCGTGAGGAGTCAGAGAAATCGACGCGCGTGCATGACACGATGTATGAATGCTGAGGAAGCGAGAGAAATATGTCAGGTAAGAAAAGTGTGGCAATCCATTATTTCTGCCTACCCCTTCGGATAGGCGGCATGATGGTTAGTTAATTAGTTAGTTATATTGTAGTTTAAAATAGTTCATCATCATCATCATCCTAAGCTTGATAGCCCTGGATGGGCCTTGGCTGAATCCAGGAGCTTCCTCCATTCTTGTCTGTTTGATGCCCTTATTCTCCAATTTCTCACTTGCAACACCGATGCATCCGTGTTGACACTGTCCATCCATCGCATTTTGGGCCTTCCTGGTCTTCTACGTCCCTGTGGTACTGAGAGCGTGAGGCGTTTTGTAGGGTTGTCGTCGTCCATTCTGATTATGTGACCAGCCCATCTCAAGCGCCCTACTTTGATGGATCTGATCGAATCGGGCTCTTTATAGATATCATATAGCTCTCGGTTATATCGACGACGCCAACCATTGTGGTCTCTCACTGGGCCATATATTGTCCTAAGAACCCTTCTTTCAAATGCTGCGATGGACCTTTCAGTGTGTTTTGTCATCACCCAGGTAGTTCAACATCAGGTTAAAATACAGAATTTAAAATATATACGTACACATTTTTACATGTAAGACTTCATCTCATGATTATATTAAGAGTGATCGCACTAATGCAAGATGAACTAAATTACACCGTTAGAATGCATTATAAGAGATTGTATTATATAACGCAAAGAGCTTAAAAAAAACATGTATTGGTAACCCTTGTTTGGTTGTGTTCCCAAACTTCCTCTAGCAACAGTTATCCGAATAAATTAATGACCACTGTATACAGAATCGTATCGATTGCGTTCAGTTATTTTTGTGGCAGCAGATAGTACCTGTTATGGATCTGTCGCAGGGGAAACCTTTTTATTCGGCTGATACAGGGCGGCACCGGGAGGACCAGAAGGACGAAACACAGAGACGCTACGTGAACATTATTAAACGTATTAACATATAATCGATACTTATTCTGATTTTGAAAATTTGGTTCATGTGGTTCTCCTGTTAATTTGGAGATATTTTGCGTATAAGTGAATTGTTTTGGTCAATTTAACTGTTGTCGCACTTTATAATAGTGTTGTAATTGTTTTGGTGTTAAAATTATATTAGTTTTATCGTTTTTATAAAGAATTTCGACAGATGTAAAAATAAATTTTTCATTTGTTCCAATGACAATTTGAATAATTTCTTCAATTTTTATTGTAAGTTCTTGCTGGTAAAGTGCCTAATTACAGCTAATTTAAAAAACGGTGGATACGTGTAACATAAATTAAATAAACACAAAAGTCCGGATCGCCCATGTCAACATGTGCAACATCGAAAAAACATTATGTGTTATTACATTATGTGCTAAATTAAAAAAAATGTGGATTCGCGGAACATAAATTAAATAGACAATATGTGCACCATCTAAAAAGAACATTTTGTGTTAAATTATTTTTATTTTGTTATTTTATTTTATATCATTGTATTTTATATTATTTGTTTTAGATTTATTTTGTGGGTGTTGGACGATCGAAGTGTGCGCGGGAGATGCCTATTGGTGGCGATGAGGTTCGCAACCCATCACACCGCGTCTCCCGCGGAGCGAAAAGAGAAGGATGGAGTGCCGCATCAGTAAAAGTGTGACAGTCCATTCTTTCTGTCTACCCTTTCTGGGAGACGGCGTGATGGTTAGTTAGTTAGTTAGTTACATATAATCGAATGATTTTACTAAAATCTCTTGATAGAAATTCATTTTAAATAATAATTAAATAAAACTATGCATTTTGACGTCTTCGTACGATGACCCAGCAGCCCCTTATAACGAGCACCGTTAGAGCCGGTCGCCTAGCATGGATTGGGCACGTATGCCGAGCCGAAAATACCAGACCATTCAAGACCCTGTACGCGTCTGGACCTCTAGGAAAGCCTAGACAGCGCCTAATGGACATGTTCTGGCTGATCTGTCTAGGTTGGGAGAATCGGACTGCTGGGAGCAAAAGGCGCAGGATCGAGAAGCTTAGAGGAAAATCATCAAGGAGGCTAAAACTCTTCAAGAGTTGTTTGGCCATAGGAAGTTAAGTCAAGTCATTTTATTATAACTACTTCCACTTTTGTCATTATTTCGGCAGCGATCGGTTTCGCCAGGCTCGCTGGCATTGACACACTGGTGACACTGTTACAAACGGTCAGTTTTCGACATGCGTAAATGACACGATGTATGAATGTTAAGGAAGCAGTAGAAGTATGTCAGGAAAAAAAGTGTGGCAGTCCATTCGTTCTGTTTGCCTCTTCAGGGAGACGGGGTTAGTTGGTCATTTACATATTTGGCGTAAATATTTTAGTTTTCCACAATAAGTTTAGAATACAGACGAATTCATTCGTTTTAATTATGGAATAAGAGCTACACTAGAATCTGATAACGCTGATAACTTTCTGGTTGCTGTGAGCAAAAGACATAGGATCGAGGATCTTGGAATAAAATCATCTAGGATGCTAAAACTCTTCAAGAGTTGTACAGTCATCTGAATTAAGAATGTTTAAAATCTCTCTTTTAAAATGTGTAATGATTTCACCTGTGCTTTGGAAGACATATTTAAAACTTTGAACTGGATTGAAAGTGGCCTCAACATAAATGGCGAGTTCCCACATTCGCTTTGCAGATGACATTGTCATTCAGGCGGAATATGTGGAGGAACTCAAAGACATGTTTGATGAACTGAACACTGGATCCAAACGACTGGGTCTCGGGATGAATTTGGACAAGAGGAAAGTCATGTATAATGAACATATTATCCCGAAATCAGTAACCGTCGATGGGTCGGCTCTCGAAGTGGTACAAGAGTACACATATCTTGGCCAAATCATACAATGAGGTAGAAACAATTTCGAGAAATAGGTAGACAGGTTCTGGAGTGGAGACCGCGTAAAGGATTCCGCAGAGTTGGACGCCCCCCTGCGCGTTAGACCGACGATCTGAAGAGGATTGCTGGACATGGATGGATGGGAGCGGCAATGGATAGGGGGTGGTGGCGTGCTTTGGCCGTTTTGACCGCGTTTTGGGAGAGGTCTACATTCAACAGTGGATGACAGAAGGCTGATGATGATGATGATGATGATGAATGATTACACGATACCGTAACGCACGGACTTTTTAGCGCCGTAAAGGTGAATCTAATAGGCTGTTACGCCACTGATGGATTATGACAATCTAATAGGGGGAAAAAGTGATGGAAATAAAACTGTCATAAACAATAGTTATATAATTGCCTGTATTTTTTCTTCGGCAGTAATAATTATCGAAATTCAATAACGTTTATTGAAAGTTTTCGTCTTTTTCTTATAAGTAAATCTTGTACGTTCCAAATTGCCTTCGTTATATAAGAACTCGACACTGACACGCGGGGCATGGAATATACGCAGTTTCTGTGACGAAAATAAACGAATAAGGAAGAATATGATGACGAATACAGTTGAAAAGATATTAATCCCAAAGAGTGCTGTCAAAGCGTAGTAAAGGTAAATTGAATATCGTATGGAAAGTATCATAGAAAAAGACATTTAAAAATGAGATTTTAGATTATTAGAAGTCTGAAGTATCGCCGTGCGTGCAAGTTTTGCTATATGAATGTGGAGGAATTTAGAGAGGTGTGCCAGGATAGAGTAGTGTGGCGGTCCGTTTTCTCTGGCACTACACGGGGTGATATGTAAATTTAACAATGGTTGAAGTAAAATAGAATCTAAGTACAAAATAAAAACGAAATATCGCCTCTTTGCGAGAATAAAGTGTTATCTCGAAAATTTTAAAAATGAATCAAGATACCCGTCTGAAAGAGACAACGTGACAATACAATATACCACAGTTGTGTTGTCTCTTTCCCTCATAAATTATCTGTTTTTCACTTTAAAAATATCATGTTTAAGTATAAAATAAAGTTGAACACGGCGGATTTGATTTTCGAAATGTCACGTTATTCTCGCAAAGAGGCGATATGCAGTTTCGCTCGATATGACATACAGGTATATGTAGAACGAAATTGCATACTTATTTTTTGGTACTTAGTACCTACTCGTATTTAACTTTATCCATTCATTTAACGATTTTCTTGTACAGTAAAATCTCGATATAACGAACAAATTGGGGGGAGAGGATGTCGGTTAAAGCCGAAAGTCTATTATAATAAAATAAAAAATAATAAACAAAATATTTATTTGATAAACAAAACAAAACACAAACAAAATTCTATTTGAAGTGCCGTTGTTATTTGATATCGATGCGCTTGGTTTCAGTAATCCCGCTTTGAAAAAGAAATCAAGATTTGTTTGCACTTTTGAAGTTTGCTGCTTTTTTTTATTATCAACTCTATAAAAATACGAAAATGCGTATAATATAGTTGAACTTCGTCATCTAAGGAATAGTCAATAAATGATTTTAGATCGTCGAGATGTGATCTTACTACTGATAACTTCATTTTTGTCAGTGTTGTTCCTTCTTCTTCGCTATCTTCATTTTCTTCCTCGGCATTATGTCTCAAATTATAGTGCTAGACGTATGACGTGATTATCATGGCCGCTAAAATTTTTTTACATGCGGCGACACTTGAATTTAAAAAAAGTTTAATATTAACAGGACATTTTCAATTTTTTTCCATTTGACCGGATTTTTTGTCCGTTATATCCGAAGTTCGTTAAATAGAGGTCCGTTATATCGAGTTTTTATATATCCTTTAAATAGGCTAAACATGTAAATCATATAAAATATAATAACAACAGCCACAGCAACAAACCATCACGCCGTTTACCAGGCGTAGGCATAGAACATGGACCGCCACAATAATTAAGTTTCTGTGAAGACTATTTATATTAAAAGTTATTAACAAAAACGTTTTTATTTATAAAAATTGCATTATGTAGTTGAAATGACACAAGAAAGCATTGAATATCCATTTAATTAACTAACTAACTAACTAACCATCACGCCGTCTCCCCGAAGGGGTAGGCAGAAAGAATGGACTGCCACACCTTTCTTTCCTGACATATTTCTCTCGCTTCCTCAACATTCATACATCGTGTCATGCACGCGCGTCGATTTCTCTGATTCCTCACATGGCCGACATTCAATATTTGATTTATTTGATCGTGCCACGTTTTCCTCGGTCTTCCTCTATTTCTGGTACCATTTACATCTTTAACATATTTTTTTTTTACCATTCTTTCTTCATTCATTCTTTCCATATGTCCAAACCATCTTAATGATCCTTTCATTATTTTGTTCATGACACTATCATTCGCACCGTATTCACTTCTTATATTTTCATTCGACACTCTATCATACACAGAGTATCACACATTCGTCTAAGAGATCTCATTTCTACTGCATTTATTCTACTTTCATCCTTACTTTGCCAGTTCCATGCTTCGCTTCCATACATAAGGGTCGGTAGAAGAACACCATTGTGCACTGCCATTCTAGCTTTTTTGGATAGGTTTTTGTTTGCGATGACAACATTAAGTGCACCATTCACTTTGTTGCCTGCCCCAACCCTTCTTTCAATATCCCTCTCCACTCTCCCATCTCTTGTAAACATACTACCTAAATACACAAACTCAACTACTTGCTTCAAGACAAATTTAATTTATACTCGTATACGAGTACATTTAATTTATATACATAATCATCTCCATTTCTGAAGGTCTGATTATTTTAACGATTTCTGCTGAAAATGAATTCGTAAACATGTTTAAAAGCATTGACATTTACCAAAAAGGTCAAAACGATTTTTTTCATCGCATTTCGTAGATGGGTTTGTTTCTTGTTCTCGCCAGTACTTTGGCGTTGACTGTCAATGGAAAAAGATCCTCACCTTCTCATTTTTCGAATTTCATTGTTTTGGCCGAAACACTATGATACTTCAACATTATAAACTGTTAAATTAAAAAAAGCTTTGTTTTATGTAGGTATCACAATTGTATTTTTATATTATATTTCGCGACAGCTGTTTCGTCAACCTATGTTGACATCACCAGTTGTCACAATAATATAACAACTGCTAAATTTTAATGATTTTTCGAACCTTTATGTGTATTTGTTTATTTAATAATTTATTTAAGCCGTAAAACTAATTTTTTTGTCAATTAAAACTATATTTAGTAACGATCACGCCGTCTCCGTGAAGAGGTAGGCTGAAAGAATGGACCGCTACACTGTTCTTTCCTGATATTCTTCTCTCGCTTCCTCAACATTTATACATCTTCTCATTTTCGCAAGTCTCCTATTCATCACGTGGCCGACATTCAACATTTGATTTATTTGATCGTGGCAAGTTTTTCTCGATCTTCTCTAATTTCTTGTCCTGTTTACATCTTTACCGTATATTTTATTACCATTTATTCTTGTTATTTTTTTCATATGTACGAACCATATTAATAATCTTTTCATTATTTTATTCACAACACCCTCATTCGCACTGTAATATTTTATCATGTTTTCATTTGACACTACAATACACAGATTTTGCACACATTCGTCTAAGAGATTTTTCTTCTTCATTTTTTTTATTATTATTTTCTATTATCAAGAGAAATACAATTATTTAAAAATATTTATAAAATGGTTTCTAGAAGAGTTGTTTTAATTTATGTGAATGATAATAAACTCGATGCAGTCTGCACAGGACAGAATGACATGGAAGCAAATGGAGGAGGCCTTTGTCCAGGAGTGGACGGGAATAGGCTGAGGAAGAAGAAGAAGAGAAGATGTGAATGACATGTTTTGCCTGTCGAAGGCATTGTAACATCAAAATTATATCATATTTAAAAAATAATTTCATCAGCGTTTTAATGGCAATCAAATGATTTTTCTGGAATCCCTTGATGGAAGTTCATTTTGAATAATAATTGACTAAAATGATGTTTTATTTAACTTTTTCCACTTTTGTCTTTGTGACGACAGCGATCCTGGCGAAACCGGCCGCTGTCTAAATAAAGACAAAAGCTTCATGCCTTAGACAGGCGAAACATGTCTTTCACATAAAATGTAATATTTTTTTTAGGAAATAGACGTTTTCATTCGTGTTAATAATTTAATATGGAGTTTGACATCGTTGTTCAAGAAGCAATAAATTTGAAAATAAATCGTTTGGCGCTAATTTGATTGATACGTGTGTGCAATCAGTTTTGTATCATCAGTACTGTTTTGAAAATATTGTTTATCAAACACTCATTAAAATGAAACTAATATTATTAACTGTATTCAAATTACGCGATAACCCGTTTATACACCGTTGATAATATTGGTAATGTAATGGACTTATCGAAATAAACTGCATAACCCTTCATTGTATGGTGTAGCAAATTTACTAATAACCAAAAATAATACTAATATTTGTAAAAATCTACTAATTTCATACACATTCCTATTGTACCCTACACTCTACAATCTACCTATTAAGGTTCACAAGCCAAAAAATCTATTTTACTTTGATATTTGGTTGATGGTTGACCTGTTTTGATAACTGCCAGTTTATTAGACGCATTTTGAGTTTTTAATATATTTTTTTAAAAATAAAAACAATACTTTCGTATGAAGCACTTGTGGTGTGACATTATTAAATATCTATTTTAATAATACATTGTAAAATTTGTATTTAAACCACTTTATTCGTTATTCTGTTTCCCTGAAGAAGCTCCAACAGGAGCCAAATCGGTTTGTGTTTTTAACGAATACAGTGTTTTATAAAGAAATTTTACAAGTGTATTATTATTATATTAAAGAATAACAACATTGCCTGAATTGAAGGAAATGTGTGTAAATCGAATCCACTTATTATTTTTTTTTTTTAGAAAAAACCAAAGGCGCAATGTGAGTTTAATTCAAATTTGCAAGTACAATGTTATTTTTCTTCTTCTTCCTTGTTGTAGATCTATGTGTTATTTTCTCCAGAGTGTTGCTCCTCCTGTGAGGTAGACTTCCAGCTGTTCTTCCATTTTTTAGGAGGTCTTCCACTAGGACGAATCCCATGAGGCTGATTATGTAGTGCAATATAGGGGAGTCTGGTGGTGTCCATTCTTTGAACATGACCGTACCAGTCCCTTTTTTGCTGTCTGATCCATCTTATAATATCCTCAACCTCACTTTTCTGGTGTTCCTCACGCGATCTCTAAGTGTCTTGGTAGTAAATGTTGGAGACATAAAAACATATATGGAGAGACAATAGGAACAACAAAGCATCATGCAGTTTATTAAAAACGGTAGGCAGTGATAATGGAATGCCACATTAGTCTATCCTAATACAGATCTCTATCTTCCTCTATGAACATACAGCGAGTCATATACGTCCGTCGATTCTTCCGATTTCCAACTTGGCCGACCTTTATAATATAATATTAATTTGGTCATGCCATGTTTTCCTCGGTCTTCCTCGGTTTCGCAATCTATTATATACCATTCTTTCTTCATTCATGCGTTCCATATATCCAAACCAACGTAATGATCCTTTTATAAATTTGTTTATATTACTTTCTTTCGCTCTATATTGTTTTGTGATATTAGATTATGAAATCTGATGGTGGAGAGGGTGCAGAAGAAATTTCTGCGATACCTCGATCTTAGGGAGTATAGATATTACCCGTGGCTCTTTCCGACTGATTTCTTGCTAGAGTCGGTTTCATGCTAGACTACCAGACACTCGAGAGGAGACGAGACATTCTCTTGGGTGTTTACTTCTTTTGACTGTTATCCTGAATAATGTAGGTTGTTTCGTCCCTGATAATTATCTTCGACAAACGGGCCATAGATTGTTTTATCTCCCACGATGCAGAAACAATCTGCCAATGGTTATGCCGGTAGGCAGAGCAATATCTTTGCTAAATCGTGTCACCTCGGAGGTCGACGTATTTAGTGATAGTGTAGTTGACCTGGGGGAGGCGCAGTCTCTGTCATCGTTATAATTTATTGTGAGTTCATGATATTATTTCATTATGTGTTATTATTGGTGTATTGGAATGTAGTTCTGTGATGCTTTTGATATGCTTAAATAAATAAATCAAATTCTATCATACATCGTTTTACATACATACGTCTAACGGATCTCATATCTATCGCATTCGTTCTGATCTCATCCATCTTCTGTCAGTTCCACGCTTCCTCATATGATTATATGTTTTTAAGATTTCAGTAGAAATAAACAAACCTTTAGGCACTGGTTGTCAAAGATCCAAAGAAAAGCGTATAAACCTCCAAGCAGGTAAGGTTATTCAGAAAGTTTTCACTGTTTTACGGCGACGTAACATTTTCAAAGAAAATCACTTTGTAAGAAACACGTGTTTTATTAAAAATCTTCATTTTGTTGGACACAGTCCACCGAAACTTGTTTTTAATTTGGCATTAAAAAATCTCTCCTCTATCTAGATCCGAAACAATCGAATCTCGTAATTTAAATCAACTTAAACTCTCATTCACAAAAATTTATCGTCGTACGTGTAACCAATTAATATTCGTTAATTGTTTAATACATTAAACATAATGTTTGATAATTTATTTAAATTGTTTAGCGACTGTGTTGTTGATCGGCGGGAGGTGATCGCACGACATCCTCTGTCGAGATTTAGAAACTTACTGACTAGTGCCTGTTGCTTGAATGCTGTCTTACCGGTAGATGCTTTGTTCGCCCTCATATCGAGCTAGGCAACGAGTGCGATCAGTAGTAGAAGTCGTAAAAAGTGTTTCTCTTGCCTTATAATACCTGTTCTCGAGCCGTTCCCGCTGTTCCGTTCTTACGGAGCACTTAAATATATGGATAAGCTAGATCTAGTATGAATTTAGTATGCGTGTGTATATAAATAAATACACACATATACAAATTAATACTAAAAAAAAAAACTAAGTAACTAATCATCGCGCCGTCTCCCCGAAGGGGTAGGCAGAAAGAATGGACTGCCACACTTTTCTTTCCTGACATATTTCTCTCGCTTCCTCAACATTCATACATCGTGTCATGCACGCGCGTCGATTTCTCTGACTCCTCACATGGCCGACATTCAATATTTGATTTATTTGATCGTGCCACGTTTTCCTCGGTCTTCCTCTATTTCTGGTTCCATTTGCATCATTAACATATAATTTTTTTACCATTCTTTCTTCATTCGTTCTTTCCATATGTCCAAACCATCTAAATGAACCTTTAATTATTTTGTTCATGACACCATCCATTCGCACCGCATTCACTTCTTATATTTTCATTCGACACTCTATCATACACAGAGTATCCACACATTCGTCTAAGAGATCTCATTTCTACTAAATAAATAAAATTATTAGAAATCCATAAAAATGCGTCTATTCAAAATGATATTATTTAAACTTTAGTAATAAGCCAATACTTGGTGGTTTGACATTTTTAAAATACGAATTAAACATTTTTTTAAAAACTTTTACGATATCGTATAAAAAACTATTTATTTTGAATACACAGACAGTTTGTGTATAGCCCTGAGGAAGCTCGTTACAGAGTGAAAACAAAGTTTTTAATAAATTATTTTTATTATATAATAATAATTATTATTTCCACTATTAAAAAAAATAATTAAACACTTTGCATTAAAACCACTTTATTTTGAGTAAGGAGTGCCAACCGGTTTCACTTTGTGTATAGCCCTGAGGAAGCTCGTTACAGAGTGAAACGGGTTGGGGCTCCTTACTCAAAATAAAGTGGTTTAAATGCAAAGTGTTTAATTGCAATTTTTAAATTTTATTAAAATAATTGTTATTATTTTTGCTTTATTGGTTTAAACATAATACGAGTATACTGATCCTTGCTGGTGATTATCTATAATATTTATTTATTAATTTTTTTTTCTCTGTTATGAGTTAACTTTCGACTCAACAGAGCTTACCCAGTCAAGCTTTGGAGTCCATGGGTTGTCTATATACTCGTATGTTCCGACATTCACCTTACAGCCGAGGAAACCATGGAAATTATAAATATCCCCATCGTTTAAAATGAAATAGATTAATCGACAGAAATATTTTCTGTCTATTCGTTCTGAGAGACGGCGTGATGGTTAGTTTTGGAAAATTACGTCATGTTCTCACCTCTAAATTACCACAATGCCTAAAGACTAAAGTCTTCAACCAGTGCGTCTTGCCAGTTATGACGTACGGAGACGAGACGTGGACACTGACAAAAGGTCTAGTCTACAGATTCAAGGTCGCCCAACGCGTCATGGAAAGAGCCATGCTTGGAATTAGAAATGAATTTATTCAACAACAAACCAAGGTGACTGAGGTGGCTCTGAGGATGGGCGGGCTGAAGTGGCGATAGGCTGGCCATGTCTGTCTGAGAACCGACGACCGATGGGGGAGACGGGTTCTGGAGTGGAGACCGCGTATAGGATTCCAAAGAGTTGGACGTCACCCTGCCCGGTGGACCGACGATCTGAAGAGGATTGCTGGACATGGATGGATGGAAGCGGCAATGGATAGGGGGCGGTGGCGTGCTTTGGGAGAGGCCTACATTCAGCAGTGGATGACAGACGGCTGATGTTGAATGTTTATGTATCATAGTGTTTCGGCCAAAACAATGGACTATTGAATTCTACAATGTTAACGTTATAAGTTTATCGGAATTGTTTTAGTGTTATCTAGTAATATTATAAAGAACTTGTCCTATCAGTAACATTTATGTATATTATGTATTTATTGTTTATTGAACAATTATGTAAAACTCTGTATTATATCAGTTGTTCATTGACTTCAAACAGGCTTATGATAGTATCAGTAGAGAGAAACTGTATGATATACTCGTACTCTTGAACTTAAAAATTCCTACGAAGTTATAATAGTAAGACTGGTAAAAGCAACCATGGATAATACAAAATGTAGATTCAAGATAGGAGGAGAGCTCACAGATAAACTCATGGTATCACAGGGTATCAAACAAGATGATGGTTTAGCCCCAACACTTTTTAACCTGAGTTTGGAATATGCCATAAGGAAAACTTACCACGTTAACACGAATCCCAGCACATACTTTCAGAGCAGCCAGATCATAGGATATGCTGACGACCTTAACATTGTAGAAAGATCCCTAGCAGCCGTACAAGAAGTATTTGAGCCTTTAGAGACAGCAGCCAAAGAGTTTTAGAGATAACCGAAGAAAAGACAAAAATAATTTAACAAACCAGGAATGCAACCCATAATTCACGGCGAACCATCAAATTCAAGGATAGATACAACTTTAAGGTGGTGAAGGACTTCACTTACCTGGGCTCGTCTATAACAAAAGAAAACGAAGATCACAAGGAAATCGAAAGAAGAATCACAATTGCGGCGTGGACAATGACAGCAAAATCCGCAGAGCAACTGGATACTTTTGAGAGAAGGGTGCAGCGCAGAATTCTGGGACCTGTGGATGACGGTGAAGGTTGGAGTGTGCGGCATAATGACGAACTGTACCATATTTACAAAGCTCCCAGTCTCTCCACACAGGTCTGATTGAATAGACTGAGATGGGCCGGTCACGTGCAGAGGATGCCGTCATCGCGAACCCCAAAAAGATTGCTGTAGTGGTACCCAGGTGGTAGAAGACCAATTGGATGACCATGGCTGCGATGGGAGGATGAAGTTGGGAGAGATGGGGCGAAGTCGTTACGATTGTCAGATTGGAGGGTCGAAGCGGAGGACAGGAGGAGTTGGAGGCGAAGAATACTGGAGGCTAAGGTTCGATATGTGCTGTAGGGCCATCGAAGAAGAAAGATCTCAGTTTCATAAAAGTTTTATTATAATTTATGGGAATGACATATTTCGCCTGTCTAAAATATAATTTTAGGAGCATTAGATAATAACTTAGACAGGCGAAACATGTCATTCCCATAAAATATTATAAAACTTGTATAAAACAGACGTTTTCATATGTATTTACTATTTTATATGGAGTTTAACTTTATTGTTAAAGAAACAATAAATACATACTAGAAAACATACGTTTTCATTCATATAAATTAAGTATACTATGTAACTCAGCAGTGAGCGCATTCGTTTGGAAAGTGGAAGTTTGCGAGTGCTTGTTATCTTCAATTTTGTTTTCTTATGAGGTCATCAATTATACTTACGAGGGGAGGATACCACATAGGATATTGACTTTGGGGTGGGATTTTGTAGGATTGTAGTACCCCCTAAGAGTAGTCCATAGTAAAAGTAAGAAAGCGCAATAGCCAGCCAATTTCTAGAAAAAGACAAACTTTTAACCGTTGCTTATATATATATATATATATATATATATATATATATATATATATATATATATATATATATATATATATATATATATATATATATATATATATATATATATATATATATATATATATATATATATATATATATATATATATATATATATATATATATATATATATATATATATATATATATATATATATATATAATATTAGGTCCTTACATATGAAATTGGCGTTTTGTATGGGAGGAACATAAAGTTTTTTTTTTTTAAATATAATATATTTATTGAATCAAAGTATGTACCATTGCTATCTATGCATTTTGCCATCTCATAGGTAGTTTATCGATCCCTTTACTTAAAAAACCATTCGGACGGGAATCAATAAAATCTTTGAAGTCGGTTTGGACTGCCCCATTGGAGTTGAATTTTTTCTCTTGCAAGAAGTTAGCCAAATTTCGAAAAAAATAGTAATCTGTTGGGGCAAGGTCCGGAGAGTACGGTGGATGTCTTAGACATTCCAATTGAAGCTCTTCTAATTTGGTAGCCGTCAGTTGTGCAGTGTGTGGTCTAGCGTTATCATGAAGCAGCAGTGGCCTAGAGCGATTAACCAGCCTCGGTTGTTTTGCAGCTAGCTTTTCCATCATGGTTTGCAGTTGCTGATAATAGACATCTGCCGTAATCGTCTGGCCAGATTTAAGAAAGCTGTAGTGAACGACACCAGCACTAGTCCACCAAACGCTCACAAGTAACTTTTTTGGAGTCAATTTTCGCTCGGGGCATGGTTTGGCTGGTTCGGCAAGGTTCAGCCATTGCGATGAGCGCTTCCGATTATCATACAGGATCCACTTTTCATCACAGGTAATTTCATCATTCGATTCAAAATCCCTTCATTATTGTGCCGGTTGAGTAATGCAACGCAGCAGTCAACGCGCGTTTGTTGATTTGCTTCACTCAATTCGTGAGGTACCCACCTTTCAAGCTTTTTCACCTTCCCAATTTGCTTCAAGTGGATTAAAACAGTTTTATCACTAACACCGCAGCCTGCAGCTAACTCGGACGTGGTTTGCGATGGATCCGCTTCCACAATAGCCTTCAATTCTTCATTATCAACTTTGGTCTCCGGCCGTCCACGGGGCTTGCTCTGCAGGTCGAAATTTCCAGAACGAAAACGTTGGAACCAAAAACGCACTGTGTTTTCTTTTGCGGCACAGTCGCCATACACATCATTAATCGTTCGAGCCGTTTCTACAGCACTGGTGCCACGGTGCAACTCGTACTCGTAAATAACGCGATATTTCAAGTTTTCCATTTTGTAAACTGAGTGACGCAAAGAAAAAAAATAATTGAGGAAAAAACAAATGAATTTTAATTTTCGAAACACAAATACTTGAGTAAATAGCTGTATAAATTTGAATTTGGAATTCCTAACCAAAGAGAAGATATTTGAGATCAAAGTTGCCAGTGCGGCAAAACGCCAATTTCATATGTAAGGACCTAATATATTTGAAATTTTGCCACAAGTTTCAATTGTTAGGTGCCTGGGCGGTTTGATTATCTTCTCTTTTCCGCTGGTTCCCCAGTTCAAATCCCGCGTCATGCGATTTATTTTTTAAATGAATTTTAAATACTCGTACATAATTTTTTTCTGAAAAAATAAATATTATACCATATTTTGCTCTGTTTTGTGAAATTGGGACATAGAAGTGAATTAAAATTAATCTGGATTAAATGTGGCCTAGATACCCTTTTGCCTTTTGTTTTTTTTTCTGGAATTGTGCATTCTCCAGCTAATGTAAGTCCTGCGTGGATAGGGGCGGGCCTAGGGATTGTTTGGGGTAAGCGGACGGTAACATTCTGATAGTTTATTCATAACAAAAAGTATTTTCAAAGTATCAAATTATTATATTATACGTTTACTACTAGATCCGCTACCGCCCCGCTAGAGAGCTTCAGCGCCCGCTTGGGGGCGGTATCGCCCCCGTTGGGATTCTATGATCTAAACCATAGGTTCCCAAAGTAAGAGTTGGGAGGGAATTGAGGGGGTAATTCTGGCCCTGGGGTGTAGGGGAGCCCTGGCAAGCGAAAAGGGGCCACGAGGTGTTAAAATTTATATCCTTATAGAATTCCGTTATTACACGATGTACATACTCGTATGTATCTAATTTGTTATTTACCAAAAGTTTTTGATAAAATCAAATAAAAAATAAATATCCATGATTTCGAGATGAATCAAATCTCAAAAAAAAAAATAATACTCTAGTAGTTGAATATATTTTTTGATGATTTCGAATCACCTTAGTCTTCTTTCACATTAGGATTATTTAATAATCATTAATTACTCAACAATTTCTGTATCAGCGTATCTTATTTACAACACTATAAGTAAGTATATTAAAAATATGTTCACTACATTTTTCTATTTTATTTATTTTAATAAAATTTAGCCTTTTTATTTTTGTGTCTGAAAAGGGGCCATGGGACATATAAGTTTGGGCTACACTGATCTAAACTGTCAAATTCCTTAATACTAGCAGTTCAGAAGAACTCTATATGAGTAGTTGAAGCTCGCCATATATTTGAAAATAGAAAACTCGATATGTGTGCATGACACGATGTGTGAATATTTAAGAGGTGAGAGAAGTATGTCGAAATATCTACACTACATATTTTCTTGTATGCGTATAGGCTCACCTTCTCTGACCACCATGTAGGGAAAACGGCGTGATGGTTAGTTAGTTAGTTACCTTTATTTACGTGTCCTTGAACTGGAAGTGTTGTCACAAACCATCTCAGTGATTAAGGTTATATTTGGAAACATTTTATGAAGTGTTTAGTCTCTTGAGGTGTTTACTTTGGCTCATACATAAACATGTTTAAGCATTTTAGCTTAATATTAAAGTGTACTAGGTGAACATAGCGAAATTTACACACTCATTTTTTTTTAAATAGTTTTTGTAATTATGAATTTTTACAAATTATTATAAGAATAACTTCAATGAAGAATATTAACTGTTAAATTACAATACACTTTTATATATTTTTATACATTTCGTTGTTTCCTGAGTTTTTTGCAATTGACGCCATCTTTCGTGAAAAAGACCCATTGAAATAAAATGACTAAAACAATTTCTGTATAATATGATTTTGGGATCTTGCGAAATCCGTGTAACTCGTCTTTCTGGAGCGACGTTTCGTTACGAGATTGTTGCAGTTTCCATCTTCAGGCTGGTTATGACAGGGTGGTTATAGCCACCCTGAAGATTTTTACACTCACCCATTTCTTCAGACTTATCAGGGGATTCTTAGAGAACTCCGTTATCTTGGAGGCTATCCATCTTTATGTTTCAGATGGTTATCTTCGACAGCGTCAGCACAGACTGTTTTATCTCCCAGCATGCAGAACTAACGTGCTTCTGGTGATGCCGGTGGGGAGAGCAATCAAACTGCTGAACATGATCGCTTCGGAAATCGACTTCTTTCAAATACTCTTGACTTTGGAGAGTATCTTGTATTAATAATGTCGAACCATCTCTCATGCGTTCCTGGTATTATATATTTTTTATGGCTTACCTGTTCTCAATAAATGCCTTAAATTATACATTTTGTTTGTAATATCTTTTGAGAAAATAAACTGATTTGATTTGATTTGATTTGACTGAAGCGATTCCGAAACGTCGGTCCAGAAAGACGAGTTACAAGGATTTTCCCAAGATTCCAAAAAACATTTTGCTACAAACCGTGAAAATCTTCTTCTTCTTCGAGTGCCATGTCAGATCCTCCAGATGTCGGCTATCATCCTGGCGTAGGCCTTTCTGTCCTGTGCCAGACAAAACAACCCCTACCCCCCGAACTCCGGTCCATTTATTGATATTATCGAGCCAGGACATCTGGAGTCTTCCCACACCGCGCCTATTCTCGATCTTCCGTTTTATGATGAGGTGCAGCAGATCGTATCAATAACAATTCTCTTACTACTCTAGCTCTATGTAGCACCTAATTGTTGGTGACCATTTCAGTCCATGAGATCCGCAACATTCTGCGATGGAGCCACATTTCAAGTGCTTCTATACGGCTTATTGTGTTCACTTTGAGGGTCCAGGTGCCCACTCCGTATAGTATTATAATATGGACCAAATATAGTACTTGACCATCCTCTGTCTCAATTTCAAGTTGATATTGTAATTGCGAAAGAATGGTCTCATATTATTGAATGCGGCCATCGCAATTTCTTCTACACCTCACTTATTTATTGCAATTATAATTTTAAACTGTTAATGAATAAACTTTATTTTTTGTATCACAATTGTATTTTATTTATGCGACAGCTGTTTCATCGACCTATGTTGACATCATCAGGTGTTACAATAATATATCAAATGTCAAATTTTCAAAATTTTCAAATGAAAAGTCACGAAAATTTGACATTTGATATATTATTGTAACACCTGATGATGTCAACATAGGTTGATGAAACAACTGTCGCGTAAAATAAAATACAATTGTGATACAAAAAACAAAGTTTATTCATTAACAGTTAAAAATGTTAAGGTATCATAGTGTTTCGGCCAAAACAATGGACTATTCAATTATAATTTGTGTATATTTTTTGTATTTATTTAATTTGTTATAAATGTCATTACCGTTTCATGACAGTCTCTGCAACTTTTGATGCAAAGTTTGCGATCAACCTGTTTGAGTTAAAAAAATGGGAAGTAAATATTTGGGTTATGATCTTTTGCAAATAAAACACCATCGCTGATTAGGTCATTTATTGACTCAACTTTCAATGATACATCAAGTAGGTTATACATCAATTTACATAATATGCGGTAAATGGTTAATACTTTACTGAATTATAATAATTACTGTTTCAAAGAGCGAGAGAAAATTTCAACAAGTTCCACTACTTTATTACGCTAAAAGATAAACATTTTAATACATCAATATCTGACTCCAATAGCCTTGAGATTCATTCCACCCCACACATAGCTTAGTATGCTGACACAAATCGTCCTAGACATCCTAGACTCTTATAGACGAGTGAATAATACATTTTTTAAATCGTTAATATCTGGTATAACATGTTTTGTACGTAGGTACCTACTGATCATATAAGTATGTATATTTCATTTGAAAATGCATGCAGAAAATCCTATTCTATGAAAGTTTAAAGACTCTTTTGGATAGAGATCTAAGCAAACCGTTCGGTTTTAAATAATTTAAAGCAGATTCAACAGATATTTAAATAATTATTCGAAACAATTGAAGTTGAAGAACAGAGAACAGGCTGTTCAAAAGGAGACGAGAAACGGATTAGCATCGTTATAACTAACTCTATTGAGACCACCGATGACACACATATCTATAATTGAAACACTGAATTTGTATTATATGACTCCAACATTTTGAGATTTCTATTTGATATACTTAGGTTTCATTGAGAGTATTTATTTTTTTCTCTTTCTTTATAACATTTATATTACTTTAAAACACAGAGATTTAAATATCTTCGTTACGATACACATGTAATTCGCTATTAGCTATTGTAAAGTGCTAACATTAAGTGTACGTATGTATATATATATGTAGGTCACACAGAATGGAAGGTTAAAGCGAAGCAGTCACACAAAATCTTTTTCTTATTATTACAAGTATCGAAATTCAGACGAACATTATATATTTATAATCATAAATAGATATCATATATGGGATTATAATTGAATACAAACAAATGTTTAAATTAAATCTTTCAAGTTTGCGACTCCCTTTCTAACAGATCAGCTCGACATTAGAACTGTACACGAATGGTTCTCCAGTTGCAGGTTAAACGAAAATGTGTTGTATTGAATACGTAGACATGTGTATATATGTATTATAGTGTACGCCTAGAAGGTTAAAGGAATATGCACCAGCCCGTGACGGCGGTGGTGTTCGACTCGAATACACAATGTTTCAAAGTAAGCTCTTTCACGTTAAACGATTTTCCGATATGTACGTCATCTCTCTAAGGGTAAACCATAAGCTTATTCAGTCAGTCAAACCAATCGGGACAAGTCAGAGCAGCACTTACGTTACGTTAAAGGTTTCCTAATCATTTTGGTCAAAGTTTCTTCCCACGCACGTGCGCAATACCATCAAATGATATGGTGAACACAGCTGTACTCTAACAAGTATTTCAAACTTATGCGGGGTAGTGGGACGCTCCATATTCACACGTTAAGATTTAATATCTCAGATTACGTAAGTTTCTTACGAAAATACAATATTTTACAAATTTTATCACTTTCCTCTTTAATTCCTATTTATCATACGCAGTACATCTTTACACAAACAAATGGACGAATTCATTTTATATGTCTATCTACTTTATCTAAAAAAGACTGAAATTTGGGAAACGGTACTCGATTCTACGGGACTCGGAGTCCCGACCATTGAAAAATGTTCGACCTGAAAAAATTTGACTTCGAGTTGAGTTTACGTTATGTACACTTTATACAAATTAATAAGAAACTCCAAAGTATTTACAAAGTAAAACGGTCATGACAAGTTACAAAAATTTACAAGGGTGACTTTGCGATTGGAAAAGCACGAAGTACGAGTGGATACGTTTACAAGGTAATAAAATACATTTCACGCTAATGATACGCGCGCGGTCAAAAAGACCGGTCGTCCCCGTGTGCGATGGACTACCCCTGCACTCCTAGCTCTGTCCGGGCTCTCTAAGGCCAACCCTGAACCGTGTAATATCATATTCTGTGAGAAAACGACGTTTTAAAATCACTTCAATTGTCTAAGTACATTTCTTGATTGTCTCCTAAAGACTTTGAATAGAACGATGGACCAGTTTGTTGCTGCGGGCTTGTTGAAAGAAGCACGGGGAAAAGGATTTCCCTTAAAGGGTATCCAACCACGCCCGCTCTAATGAACCGCCAAGTACTAAGACACTGGGAAGAGATTGCGGGTCGCTCGCCCCTAACTCGAGTACGCCGAATGTCTCGCGTTCTTGCAAGGTTAAAAATTAAAATACGCCGCTTGTACAATAGTTCAAGCAGTTGCCTTCACGTCCGAGTCGAGGGACCGATGAAGACGAAGAGGTGTCGGAAAGTGTGAAGCACTTTGCCACCCAATTTTACGATGAGAATAATTTTAATTACAACAGTATATTGGATGATTGACATTTTATCTTATAAAACTTCTTTACAATATTTAACCCAACATTTCGCCTATATACTTAAAACCCCTAAGTCCTCTCCGTTTTTTCACTGAACCATCACTTAGTAGACCCTAATGACCTAACTTATCATTTATGAAGCTCGAATATGTCTTAAAACCCAATTTTATTAAGAAAGAACTCTGATAGGTTGGGTGTTAATAACAAATTATTTTCATCTTTCATTCAATTTTCAATATTTTAGAAAACATAATATTATATTTCAACAGGCTTTAATTAAGATAGCTTTAAAAGTACGAAATAGAAAAATAGAGAATTTACAATGGCTGCGTCTATTCTTTGAAGACTGTTGAATCATTCAAATCAAGTTATGCGCAATGTGTTTTCCATTTATTCTTGAAACGGGTGTTAATAAAGCAGCCATAACAGTGATTTATTATTGTTATTATTAGTAATTGAAGATCGCCATTAACAGTTGCAAGGCGGCTGAGTGGAAGTTAAAGCGTGCTTGACCCGTGCCATCTTAGTTCTTGTGTGGCCACGAGTTTCCCAGTAATCAACACCACCGGCTCTTTTGGATGGTGGTGGATATCTTTGGAAATATTATAGGACAACAATTAGAAACTAGAAGCATCCAGTCTTCGCTGAACAGAGCGCGCGCGATACGTATACGAATAATTGATAGAAAGGTTAGGTACTGTAATAATAGACTTTGAGCAAACGGCACAACCATTGGAGGGAGCATTACAGTCAGAACATTCAAGATCGAAGACAATACGGTAAACAGGAGAATAATACTTCTTACAGAGACACTAGTAAGACTTTAAAATACACACTGCGTTCTCCTTCACACTCTGATCCTCGTCGAAACATTTTTTTTTATAATTAAAATTAATCGGGATTATATAATACATCTTAAATATATAAAAATATCATCTTATCATACGAAACACAATGAAACAATAAACGGGGTAAATACAATATATATAATACATACAAGTATAAGAAAATATCATTAGTATATTTAAGTGATCCCATGTATAATACAGAAGCGGATCTTAAATTACTGGGAACATGTATACATAGCAAATACATTATGTTATTACAGATGCATTCTTCGAGTGCAGCCATGACATTGCAGCGTTCACGTACTGAGAGAAATAATGGAGTAGCTACTCTCTAGGGAGAACACCGACTACTACCGAGAAACATTATGGCTAGAATCTATCGTCATGTGACGCCTCCGCTGTGGAGGCGCCCGCTTCCTTCGCAATACATACTCAGTCGAATATTCTTAATTATCATTTCTTCCTCTCAGCTTGCGCCGATACGCCGTCTTTGGAATCACAGACTGATACGACAAGATCACTGACGATTTTCTTAGCCTAACAATTTATATGTGGTATAGATATATATGTTATAATAAATATTCATACGACTTTAAAAGATCAAATGTAAATATAACTTTGGGATCAAGATTGTCAGAGAATTACACAAGGCGAGACTCAGGGAGATTAGACAAGTCTTGGCTAGTTTTATATTTAATAGATTTTAGATAGATTACATATTATATGTATATACGTTTATAAAGTAGATATATATCAACATCAATGCACTGGTACAGAAAGAATTGAAAGGCGAAACATCTTCTATTTAGCAGGTTCCTGGTTGAACAAGGTGAACGGGGAACAGTGGTGACAACTTGAGGGATACATAACATCAAACATCGATCAACATTAAGAAAGAGCCGCCGATGTGCCTCCTAGATCTATATCAGAATGGTAATCCCAGCATTGGTTTCTGAGAGGTTTTCCACTGTAAACAATCATGTTTCTGATGCGTGACTACTCACGGGCATTGCTTTCATCCTTAAATCATGGGACTAATTTCGGAGAGACACGTACAGAAACACGAGCAAAAAATGTCTGTTTACATCTTATGTACGGCCGGAAAACAGCTGGTACTGTAAATGACAATAAACGTGGTTAGATCATTAGAAACTCCTCCATGGCATAACAGTCTACTCTCCTTAAATATCTCATTCCTCTAGTCTACTGGGACACCACGCGAGCGGCGGCGGTTGCAGGCGACACTTAATCGTTAAAAGTGATATTAAGGGAGGGGCATTTCCGGACGGCTACCACGGGCGCGGGCGGGGGGAACACCCGGCTGTTGATGGCCGCCCAGTGGTGGCCCTGCACGGAGCCGGTGAGGTGCCTTACCATGCCGGAGCCGAGCTGCTGCAGCAGGCCGGAGCCCTGTGAGCCCCCCAGGGCGGCGGAGGGCCGGCGCGAGCGGATGGACTGCATGGACGACGACAGCAGGAAGGGCACGCTGCTGGACGTGTTGGGCATGGAGCCTCCCTGCAACACGCGGAGTTTCAAGCTCGGCCTGGCGCTCGCCGCCACGCGCGCCCCCTCCCGGGGGCGGAGCGGGGCGCGCGCGCCGGGCGAGGCCGCCTCGTCACCGTTATATAGCACGCGACAACTTATTTTTGAAACCAATTTATAATTGGGTCGAATTATAAAGAGAGTTGTAATGCCAAATCAGTTCAGCGCTATAACGGCTATTCGATACAAAACATGGCTTACTCATGTGAAATGAACACAACAACACGAACAAAGTTTGCGCCCATTCATGATACAAGTATGATACTTGTACTCGGTATCACGTGACAAGTGAAGCACATAGTAAACGCTAATGACACATTGAGTAGGTTGTATGGATGATCGGTTTCACTACATATAGGAAGAGTACTCACGATCATGCTCCGTGCAAGCTGCATAGAAGAACAGATAGCGACAGTCATTGGACTCACATACAATGGCAAGGCGTGTTGGGACACGGCGACATGGATTTCTGTGTATATTTTTACAAAGGTGCTGCGACTTTCTGAACGGCACCCCCTCCCGCCTTCAGCCGGCGTGAATCGGGACCCGTCATCGTCCGTCGTCCGAGAGGCGCGGAGGTGGTTCGTCGGCGAACTTTGAAAATGTGTCTCTGTTTGTAGAAATATGAGAAGAGTATTTTTCCATCCATGTTGCGCATGTAAGTGTTGGACAATCACAAATGGCATGATATGAGATATTCAGTATGTGGGTAGGTTTGTGAGATGTTAAGAAACGGATAGTTGAGTTAATAATACTTACTGTACACTGTAACTATTATTAATTCAATTCTACGGTTATGTGTCAAATCAGTCATTATTGGAAATGGAGCACAGTTTTTTTATCCTAGCGAATTTTGAAAAAGTTTAAAAAATATTATTATAGTTTTTTTTTTAATATTTATATTTTAGATTAATAAACACATGGTTTTTAGATATATTTATAGCCGGATTAGTTTCACATTTCTCATCTCTTGTAAAATGGTATGAAACATATATAACTGCTGCTAAATAAGTTTTGGGTTCTCCGTAAACCAGAATGAGCCAATTCGCTACTTCTACAGAGGGTCTCACCACTAATCAAGACGTGCGTGTAACTTTACAGAGAGAAGTAGGTACAGAGCAGAGGAATGCATCTATGTAGGTCGGTTCCCACCGGGTAAGAGATTCCTACTGAGTAAGTAAGGTACCATGGAGGGGATGAGTACATTAGCCAATGGGGGAGCTATGCAAGTAATGACGACAACCTAGAACCCCGCAGTCGCTTCTTCGGATCCGGCTCCCGGAGGACATCACTTGAACACAGATGAATGAGTCAAGATGCAAAACGAATATTAAAGCGGAACAAATAAAACAACGGTTGACGTATTGTCCCGTCAGGCGTGCAATGATCGGTTGCGGATGGACACGCCACCGCCGGCGGCGGCAGCACACGGATATTACTAGCAAGGAGGCTCTGGAGGCAAGGAGCCCTCCGTGCTGTTAATATGGTAGGGCAGACTGGACAAACAAAGCCAAACTGAGAGAGGAAAGGGCAAGACAGAATGAAAGAGACGGCACGGTGTTTGTTGCTGATCAGGAGTATCACTTACAGCATAAGCTGTGGAGGATGGAACAGACAAGCTGGAACCAGAGCCGCCGCGTCCACCGTAACGGCCCTGCCAACACATTACCAGGTCACTCCTACACTTCAATAGCTCGGATACCGCCGGGATATGGTATCATCTAACAATTATAATCTTCCAACAAGAGTTAGTACATTTTGGTCTAGCGTGGACAGTCTTAATGCGTGCCACTAAATCATTTCAAGAGGGTAGTTGTCATTGTCACCCCGGGCAGTCTATGCCCGGGGGCTCTACAAGAGGAAGCTAATCGGAGAGATATCGTCAAGTAATAAGGTGTGCAACTAACAGTCGGCGGAGACAGGTTGACGTGGGAGCCGCGGCGCTCCTGCGGCCCGATGCTGGAGTGGCGGCGCACGGGCAGGCCGGCCGTGGAGCCGGGCGAGCCACCGGGGGACGAGGCGCACGACGGCGCGATGCGGATCTTGGGCGTCATCAGGGTGTTGTCCGACAGGCGGCGGTTGGGGAAGGCGCTGGCCACGCGCAGGAAGTTGTTCCCGTCCTGGGAGGAGGAGCTGGCCCCGAACCACCAGGAGCCCAGCAGGCCAGACCCCCCGCTGGTGCCGCTGGCGCTGGGCGCCGTGGTGGTGGTCGCAGCACCTGCTCATATCCACATTCATCTTCATTACTTACCCTCTGCGAGAATCCTACGATATTTAACTAACTAACTAACTAACTAAAAAACTACCCACGCCGTTTACCTGGAGGGCTAGGCCGAGATGATGGGCCACCAATACATAACTCTGACGCATCTTCTACGTTCACACACCGTGACACCCATGCTCTTCGATTGTTCCTACTTCTTTTATCAGTATTTGATGAATGGTCATGCCATGTCTTCTTTGGTCTTCCTCGACTTCTTTTTCTATTCACACTACTTGTATACATCTTTTTGACCATTCTTCATTCATCCATCCGTTCCATATGTCCAAACCATCTTAGTGACCATTTCTTAATTTTATTTTGGACGCATTCATCCGCCTTACATTACTTTCTAACTTCTTCATCGGGTATTCTATCATACATTGTTTTTCCGTGTGATATCATTTCTATGGCATTTATCCTACTTTCATTCTTCTTCAGCCAACTCTAAACTTCACTTCCACATATAATAGTCGGCACTAGAACCCCACTGTGCACTGCCATCTTTGCTTCAGTGGATAGCTTATATTCCTATTTGATGTGATGGTTTTGAGTGCACCATTTACTTTGTTTCCAGCACCAACAGACACACCATTCTCTTCACTGAAACACTATAATATTTCAACATTATCAAATGTTTAAACTTGAAACACTGTTATTATGTATCACAATTTATTTATACGAGTTTGTCGCGACAGTTTTTTTTATTTATTAAAATTGTACGTAATAACAGTGTTCCAAATTTAAAAAATTAATTTTATATTTATTACTAATTCACCACTGTGATTTAAAATCCTTAATCGAATCAAAAATTCCAATTGTGTTCATTGTTTACCTTTTTCTGAAAAAAATCGAAAAAACGAAATAAAAAAATATTTTTCAAATCAACCAATATTAAAGTTTTTTTATATTACCGGTGGTTGAACCCAATTACTGTACAGGTATGTTATATTGATTCTTAACCCGACGATCGCCGTGTGCACACATGTGTGCTCTACGTAGAAGATCGCCATAAGCGCAGCTGTGCGCGCTTCGCAATATTCGAAAGATGTATTTCAAAATTAATTCCGATTTTCTCACAACGACATCTATGAATATTTAAAAATATTAACAAACCAAAAAGGATTGACATTTTTCGATAGTTTGGGAGAAAATACGTGGCGTACCGTTTCTACAAACATATGGCGATGAATGGGTTAAGACATGCCATTTTATTGTCATGTGAATTCTACAACAGGCCGATACAGTGTAGGAATCACAGTGCCATCGCTGGGAATCGAACCCAGGACCTTCGGTATGACAGTCATAAATCTTGCCACTTAGGTGCGGAGGTCTGCAAAGATCTGTCGTCCTGCGGCATCCTGTACCCCACTGACCGGTAGAGTTCTTCCTGGCCATGTCCTCGGCGCTGGAGGTCTTGCGCTGTTCCACGCGCAGGTTGGGGATGTTGAAGGGCGGAGCCATGTTGTCGGTGCTCAGCTGGTGGCGCAGGGTGCGCTTGGTCTCCACGTTGGCCATGTCCACCTTCAGCTTGGTAAGCTGGCTCTTCTCCACCAGGTCGAACATCTCGCGCAGTATCTGCAAGTTGGTGATTTCCGATTTGTGCTGCGAACGCTTAACACTCCTGATCTTTACATTACTAACTAACAATCACACCGTTTTCCCGGAGGGGTAGGAAAAAAAGATGGACCGCCATACTGCTCTGACCTTATATACCTCTTTAGCTCCTCTAACTAACTAACCATCACGCCGTCTCCCCGAAAGGGTAGGCAGAAAGAATGGACTGTCAGACTTTTCTTTCCTGACAAATTTCTCTCGCTTCCTCAACATTCATCAGTCGTGTCATGCACGCGCGTCGATTTCTCTGACTCCTCACATGGCCGACATTCAATATTAGATTTATTTGATCGGGCCACGTTTTCCTCGGTCTTCCTCTATTTATGGTTCCATTTACATCGTTATCATATAATTTTTTTATCATTCTTTCTTCATTCATTCTTTCCATATGTCCAAACCATATTTATGATCCTTTCATTATTTTGTTCATAACACCATCATTCGCACCGCATTCACATCTTATATTTTCATTCGACACTCTATCATACACAGAGTATCCGCACATTCGTCTAAGAGATCTCATTTCTACTGCATTTATTCTACTTTCATCCTTCTTTTGCCAGTTCCATGCTTCGCTTCCATACATATGGGTAGGTAGAAGAACACCATTGTGCACTGCCATTCTAGCTTTTTTGGATAGGTTATTGTTTGCGATGACAACTTTAAGTGCACCATTCACTTTGTTGCCTGCCCCAACCCTTCTTTCAATATCCCTCTCCACTCGCCCATCTCTTGTAAACATACTACCTAAATACACGAACTCATCTACTTGCTCCAAATTTCAACCATTTAGGTACGCTAATGTTGCAAACTGTCGTGATTTCTTCTTTTTCAAAAATCATTACCTCGGACTTATTAACATTCATCACTTCAGCTCCTCTATATTCATAAATGGTAACATGCACGCTCCTATTTGATTAATTTGGTCATGCCATGCTTTCTTTGATCTTCCACGCCTTCTCTTTCCACTCGCACCGCTTCATGGGTACAACATTTAAAAATACGAAATTGCGAGAGGTTTCTGTATACGGAAGTTACAATTCTTAAATAAATGTTTGACCGAAATAAGTATTAATGGTCATGTCAGTTTTTCATAATATTTTGAATGCTTTGCGGGTAATTCTTACTATACATCTATTAGATAAATTATCGACTATGACTAACTAACTAACCATCACGCTGTTTCCATCTGGAAGGGTAGGCAGAGAGGATGGTTCGCCACACTGTTCTATCCTGACATAATTCTCGCGCCTCTTCTTAATTCACACATCGTGACATGTACGCTCGTCGATTGTTCCTACTTCGAACATGGCCGCCTTTCAGTAATTGACTAATTTGGTCATGCCATGTCTTCCTTGGCCTTCTTTGACTTCTTTTCCCATTCACACTACTTGTATATATCTTTTTAGCCATTCTTCCCTTATCCATTCGTTCCATATGTCCAAACCATCTTGGTGACCATTTCTTAATTTTATTTTGGACGCATTCATCAGCCTTACATTACTTTCTAACTTCTTCATTAGATATTCCATCATACAATACATTGTTTTTCCGCACATTCTTCTTAGTGACCTCATTTCTACGGCATTTATCCTACTTTTATCCTTCTTCTGCCAACTCCAAGCTTCACTTCCATACATAAGGGTCGGGAGTAAAACTCCATTGTGCACTGCTTTCTTTGCTTCAGTCGATATAATTTATTATTTATTTCTATTTGCGGTTACAAAATATATCGACCATGACTTTATATTATCTACTGAATTTACTGCCGTATACTGCATATAGATAAAATAATAAAATATAAACAATAACACATCCGAAAAATAAATAAAAACAGTGACAAATATCTAAAGATAATAACTATTATCCAAAATACAAGATAGTAATTTATTAGTTAGCACTGATATCTTTTAAAATAAAAGTAAATTTTTATCAAAGACGCAATTACATTATTAAAATTGCTAGTAGTTGATAAGTATTGAATAGAGATGTCGTTTTTCTCCCTCCCTAAAGGGGTTTTCAATAAAAATATGTTTACTAGAAAATGAGAAGCCATTTTAATGTAGTAAATAAGTACTAAGTTTTAAAGCTTGTTATTTAACAGTATGTGTCTATTTAAAATGCTGTGCAGTATTTTGTTTTATTTTTAATAGTAGTTATGTTAACGATATGAAAAATATAAGAAGAAGAAGAGGAGTTTCTTGAAGTTTTATTATATTTTATGGGAAAACCAAGAGACACTGCATTAGCAAAGCACTTCTAGAAAACAGACGTTTTCATTCATATCTAAAGATCACCCGTCGAAATAGAAGTTAAATTTAGTAGAGACGCAAACCAAAAATTTAAAACTATTAGAAGTTTATATATTAACCTAACAGATGTCGCATAAATTTATCTGGTCCACAATAACATTTTCAAAACATTTGGATTTAATACAAGCCTATTTGCTGTTACGAACTAATGCTTAAATTAAAAGATAGCATTGCTTGGGATAACAGCATCATGAAACGATTTCAATTGATTTGTGAATTTAAACTTAATAATGATTGCACAAATAACGTACTAATTCCGCTACACATTCATAATAAAGAATACACTCTCAACCTATTCTAATAATTTGAAATGAAAAAACCTTAATTTAACTTAATTCAATGAACAAACTAACGTTTATTCAACCCCACTCCTTAATGTATTTCCGATATATAATTAGATTCATAGAAATCTTGATTCTGCACTGTATTTATTTCACATTTCAGATGCAGAAGAGAAGAATACATCAGATGGCGACACCTGAATAGAATCATTAGTGACTTTGAAATAATGTGAAATCATTTGTAAACAATTTGTAAAAATATGTTTTTCTTATAAACACTTAATTTCGTCCCACCTCAAATAACTTATTTTGATTTATATATCATTTAGTATCCCCTAACTATGTAACTATTATAATAAAAATTCTTAACGAGTTCCTAGAAACACTTTCCAATATTTCTGGACCTACCAAAATAATTATTTGTTAAAAATATATAAAGTCACATAAATTTTCGTTAATTACCATATCCTGCTCCATTAACTAGTGTATCTAAACTGCAACGAGTTGACGTTTCGTCATATTTGATAATTCCTTAGAAGGGCGAAACATGTCATTCCCATAAAATATAATAAAACTTCTAGGAAACCAACGATTTCATTCGTATAATTTATTGAATAATAATCAGTGAATTTACTAATCGTTATGTCGTCCACGAATAGTTAGCCAGAAAGGATGTACATATATACTTTATATTCTTACATGTTTACATAGTTTATTCTACATTCACACAGCGTGATAAAATATCTTCAATAATGATTGTACCATTTGATTTATTAATCGATCTCCATTGTTTTCAATGCATTCACATTTTAAATATATAATATTTATGCATTATATGTCTATGATTATTAAGTGATTTTTATTTTTACGTTTAAAATTCATTCATACATCCATAACATTCAAGATACGACAAATATTTCATATTGATAATATAAATATACATATTTTGGAGAATTAATATTTGATTCTGATTTCAAACTTATGAAATAATTTATAAGAATAAAAACAAAGAGTCGGCAAAAATACCTTCAATATTATATTTTTAACGAATGGTTTAAAACATTATCTCTTTATAATTGAGTCTATCTTAGAGTTCATAGTCATAATTTAGAATAACATAGAAATATACTGCGCTATATGCGCTTATGTATACCTGCTTAGTAAGACGAACGTGTTGACAGCGTCACGCTTTTTGACTGGCTTGGAGTCTCTGTTTAAAGCGCGTCAACCATCCAGAAGACACATTGAAATCACATTGTAATTTCAATTCATTGAAAAAGTGTTAAATTAAAGACAGTGTTTTATGAGTATGAACTACGCTGCGGGTGCTTTATTGCAAACTCGAAACTTTGTGACACGACTATAGAGCCACAAACTTATGTTGGCGGTGGCGCAAATATGAACTAAACGTCTAATGTCATTGTGACTGTATTTCATAATATATTTTATTGTTACATATAATAAATGAATGACGATGATATAAACAGTCACCCGGCAACGTAGCTATACTTATTTATTTGAAAATAACGTTTTTTTTAGAACTCAAAATGTGTCTAAAAACAGGTTAACCGTTAACCAAATGTTAGAATAAAGTTTATTGTTTTTGTTTATGATGGCTTGTGTACCTTAAGAGTACGGCCACACCGGAGTATCTAGGTAGGAAACTAGTTGGGAATTTTATTCTGACCTGCCACACTGTAAACGCAAGATATTGTAGCGCTGCGGTAATCTTTTATGGTACTAACCACAATAAAAAAATATTGAATTTGAAAATAAATGTCAGTTTATAAATTATGTGATAATTATTATGATCCTTAATTTAGTGGTTACTAATCATTATTACCCTTTGCTTCAATTGATTAATTCACAAAATAAAGTAAATATAGAAAGTTTCATCATTTCGGAATAGTGTGAACTGACAGCGCCGTCATTAGTTCCGTTTAATTGTGGTTAGTACCATAAAAGATCACCGCGGCACTACAATCGCCGAAATGTCCGCTCGTTTACCACAGGTTGTGATCACGCGCTTGGCGCGAAGCGTATAGTGTGGTCGGTCTCATAGTACGCCATACGTTGGTTCGCCAGGTGTTCATTTTGACTCCTACCCTGGCACTCTGGTGTGGCCGTAGCGTAACAGGTAGATGGGAATGTGGAGTGTAGCGTATAACAAGCGTAGTTTGAAATTCTTAGTATTAGTATAGGTTTGTTTGTAGTAAATTTGTTGCACCATGAAATGAAGGGTTAATGTTTGGTTCTGTGATGATACCTCAATGAGGAGAATGAACTGATCCAGGTTGAGAGAAGGGTTGACTGTCTGCGGCATCAGGAGAGGGATGACGCGTGTGGCCATCACGCTCACGGTCAGGCCGTACTTTTTGTCGCTCATCATCAGACGGTAGATGCCTGAAAACCAGGTCCTTATTTAACACACCAACTAATTCCGCTTCATCAACTGCTTCAACACTCAGTTTAACCCTGTTCAAATCAATCGTGATTAGGTACTAAATTTTTTTTTTTTTTTTTTAAATTATCACTTTTTTTAACTTCCAACCGGTTTCGTTTTTTTTTAATCAGGATAACACAATTTGTTTTGTTATATAATGCATTACAATATAAAATTGGATGATTTATAGAGCGCCTTTTTTTATGAATTAAACATCTCCTTATCTCGATGAAGCTCCGCTTGGAACGAAACCGGTTGGTAGTAAAAAAATACAAAGTGGTGTAACAACAAAAAAATATATAATTGTCAAATATATAATATGAAATAATATATAGTTTATTGTCTGATTCAATTGGTGTTAAAACCAACATAAAAAAGCTTTAAAATACATCTTAAAATACTTTTTGTTATAGTTAATTACATATATATAGTTATAATACGCTGTTTTTTATTACAAAAACATTTTAATTATTAAAAGTCGCATTAACATTATATTTCGTTTTAAATATGGAATTAGTTTTACAGATTTGCCGTAAAATTACATATTACATAGTAAAAATAGGAGATATATTTAAAAAAATACATTAAAATATAACGGTATTATTTATAGTTCATATACAAAGGGGTAGGCAGAAAGAATGGTCTGCCACACTTTAACCGATGCGGCACTCCATCATTCACTTTTCGCCCAAGAGACGTGGTGTGATGGGTTGCGATCCTCATCACCACCAATAGGCTAATTATGTAAACTTAAAATCTAATATTTTTAAATCATATTTCAAATAATAATTTCTTTACGAACCTGTATTTTACTGTGTCTTAATAAGTACCAAGGTAAATTAGTATGTAATATAATTTTAATAAATAAATTAAACATAATCATATTATGAGAAAGTAAAAATTGAATTTATGGTAAATATTTTAACGTAAGCATATCAGAAACATCAAAAATACGAGTATTAGTAAAAATTCAGAAAAATATATTCCACATCACAATCTTTTAACGCATTAAAAGATGTATAATTCGGCCAGGAACATTATTTACTCCACCCTGAAAACATTAACACATTTATAAGAGCCGAAATCCACATGAAAGATAATTTGTCAGTAAGTCGCAATTTTGTTTAATATAGTTATAGTGATATTAACTACGCCGCCGCCCACACAGGGTGTTGTATTAAATAATATAGCGAAGGGTGGGAACAATGAACACGCAAAATAACGTTTTTCCCACAAACAAAATAGCGCAGATCATTGCGTTAGAGCGAATATTGTACCTTCGCTATGATAAAACACAGAGCTGAAAGTAAAATCACTTTGTATGTAACATTTTTTAAAGTTAATTGGTGGCGACCGTTTATGCGCGCGAGAACCTTTTTGAAAAACATGTATAAAATATAAAATCAGTTCAAATACATGTACCTAATAGATTGTATAAATTTAGTACAATAATAAAAATATATTTTTGATTACGCATAAATAAAATTATGCATAAAAAATTACTTTACTTCGATATAAATAATAAATGAAAAAAATAATTTAACACCCAACCTTTTTCAATATTAAATTATCAGTTCATTTTGCCATGATACAATACGCTAGAAAAACTAATCGCTAATTTCGAAATTTGAAATTAAAAATGTGCAAAAAAAAAAAAAAAATTTTAATTACAGATTACATCAGTGTATGAATAAAATGAAATGAAAATTATTATTGTCGCCGTTTAAATATGTTTTTTCAGTAGGAAATACTTACTGACAACGCGGACTGCGATTGTGGGGTCATTGATACGCACTTCCCAGAGCAGCGGCAGGACTTCGTCCATGATCTGACCCTTGTCCAGGCGGTCGATGGTGCGCTCGATGCAGCGCAGCACGCTGGCTATGATACGCAGGTCGCCCTGGTTCTTCTCGAACAGGACGCGCGTCTTCGGGATGATCATCCTCCTCACTGCATACTCGTCCAGATAGTCCGACACGTCTGTCACGGCGTTGAGCGCGGCGCTCTATGGACAGAGGTTACACATTAGCTACAGTAGTACTTCCATACAAACCGAAAAGCCGGGCATGCCTTAAAAAATCCATAATTAAACGATGTTTTTTGCGCGTTTGAGCCGTCTGCGAATAAAATAATACCGCTGACATGCACATAAATGACCTAAGTGTATGTTTTGTTCCACTCATACGCGCCGTATTTTACGTACCGTGGGTAAGATACCCACAAATTCGCCTACATCCACATGTTTTGTTTCACTTTTTTCGATGGGCTTCGTATTGGACTAGCAAAATGTAAAAGGGTCTTTGTCGCACTTATGTATTTTTGCCTTGTAATCATGTAGCTAAGTGCATATATAACAGAAGATTTTTTGTATGGATTTGAGGCTGGGCTGTTTCAAAATACATTATCGTGACCCTCTACTAATATTATAACACACAAAAGTCGGACGGGCTTGCCTTACTAGTTGACCCTAGGCACGCCACTGATTTAGGTAATGCCGTTATAACAGACATACTTCAATATTATACGTAATGTACGATATTTCATTTTTGGTGGTCTTAAACTGCAGTTGGCTGTGTTTACAGTTCAAACGGATAGTCCCAGATCATCATAATATAACATATCATCATCATCATCATTATCAGCCGTCTGTCATCCACTGCTGAATGTAGGCCTCTCCCAAAGCACGCCACCGCCCCCTATCCATTGCCGCTCCCATCCATCCATGTCCAGCAATCATCTTCAGATCGTCGGTCCAGCGGGCAGGGGGACGTCTAACTCTGCGGAATCCTGTACGCGGTTTCCACTCCAGAACCAGAAGGAAACTCAAATTGTATATACAATTATACAATTTGAGTTTCCTTCCTATATAATCCCCGTAACCCTTTTTATATTTTGTTAGGCATATTTAAAAAAAAAAAATTGTAAATAGTCCATTGTTTTGACCGAAACACTATAATACTTCAACATTATTAACTGTTGTAAAGCGCATAATATCACAATTGTTAGTATCCACTATTTAAGTATTGCGACATGTTTCGTAAACCAATATTGGCACCATTAAGTGTTACAAACTATTTGTTTGCTATGATGATGAACTGATGATGCCAACATCAGTTGGCGAAACAGTTGTTGCCTACTCAAAAATTGAATAGAAAAATTGTAATATAATTAAAGTGTTATAAGTTAATAAAATTTTGTTTGTACGACGAGGCATAGAGGAAAATAGCGATAGATTAAATGTGGCCTGGGTCTCTCTTGGTTCCTTGTATATTCTCTACGAGGATGGGGCCTAAGGATTGAATGAGCGAAGCTAACGAAAGGAGTCGTTCGCCTATAACAGCTTCGGGTATGCGGTGGGAATCCTCTTTTACATAAAATTTAATAGTGAGGAACTAAAGAAAAAAGGTTTGTAAGATAAATAAAAATATGTACTGCAAATGTAGCCTCCTGCAGTTCGAAACCATATTTCGGACTGCAAATGTAGTCAGCGGCACTATTAGGATAAAATACCAAGCAATAATATTCTCTCGAGCAGGTAAGAGTTTCCTATTCTCAGTAGAATAATAATATTCGAACGTATTTATGCAGAGCCGAACAACGAAAAAGTAGCATCTATCTGTTTTCTCGTAGTTTGATTCTGCATGGATACGTTTGAATGTCATTATTCTAGGGAGAATAGCAAATACAAACCTGCTTGCTAGCATATTATTCCTAGATAATTAAAATTATTATCGCGAGCGAGTCTTTCTGGTACAAACAATGATATGTGATAACTTCACGTCACGTTGCTTTTAATATTATTACAGTGCAAGCCAATATATACTGAAACACCTCTAGTATAAGATAATTATTCAATTGCAACTCTTGATACGAGTATATCAATGAAATTAGAAATGTTTTTTTCAAGTCACTAGGTGACTAAGAAATACTTTTCACCATTATTGGTCGGATCGTTTCTAAATTAATTCTAATCGGATTTAATTTTTACTCTATCTAAATAATTCTAATACTAATAAGAACACACTGTGAAATTTTCAGTAAAATCGGCCCAGTAGTTTTATAACCTATAGAATATGCACATACAAACTTTTCTACCAACTACCAAACTTCAACTACCAACTACCAAATTTAAAATTCTAGTTCATTGCAGATTTTTAATGTGTTATATCTACCAACTACCAACTTTTCTTGCCCTAATCAAGTACACGTATTATAAAATATTTTCTGTACTATTATACAAAAAATAAAGCCGTAAATATTTCAATAAAATATTTGTAGTGATACGAATACGAAACAATTTATATGTCAATTAAAAAAATTGCTAACGATGAATTGAATAATTACGTTATTAATTTAAATATGTGTGTTATTAATAATATTGAAAATAATTAAAACTGTGCATTATAGTATTACGGAGTAATATCAGATTTCCCGAACGTAATTTATTTAAAATAGATAATATAAACCTATTCTTATTAAAGTAATCGCAGTATCACAGAGTTTGCTCTGTTTACCTTCATACAACGGAATAGAAAAAAATTCCCTAATTATGAATGTGATTATACCTTAAAGCCGTGGCACACTGTTTTAAACAAGCTCTCCACATCGGTCTCCACCGGCGGTTTAAAACTGTGTAGACACTTGTTTGAAACCAAAATTCGTTTGACCTTCAACAACCTTTGTGGACGGACGCGCATAGTATGCGTGTTGTAAACTGTTGTAAACACGCATTCCACATGTGGGGCTCCACATTCCACCAAGGTCACCCTTGTGTAGAGCTTGTTTCAAACAGTGTGGCACGGCCTTTATTCTAAGATTTACCTGTATCTGGATGGTGGTGCTGTCGAAAGCACTATACAAGAGCGGCAGCACCTCGGAGCGTATCTCCTCGCGTGGGGTCTTCTCCAGCACATACTGCAGATTCTCCAGGATGGTCACAGAAGCCTGGATGGACTTAGGAGACGAAAAAATCTGCCTACAATTACAGATAAGCATATTTATTAATATGGGCACGGTAATGCATTAAATACGATCGAATTTTTCGTAGACTCGGAATACTTAAAACATATTTTATGACAGCTCTTGGTAATTCTGCAACAAAAGTTTTTTTTTCTTTTGTAAAGTTCTAACTAAAATGTCGTTATAACTTCCACCGAAGTCATAAAAGAAAAGTTTAAATGTTATTATATCTTCACGGTTTTTGGACGTTTTTGAGTTCTCGTGTTCTTTGTAACTATGCTAAAAATAATTAAATGTCTTTATACGAGGGATTTTAGGGAAAGGGCATTATAAAACAAAATATTTCGAGGCCATAGTATCATAGACAATTCATGATAATTTATCTATGTATTGTTTATTGTTTATTATACAATGATTTAAAACTTCATATTAAATTATAAATTCAAATGAAAACGTTTGTTTTCTAAAAAGTTTTATTATATTTTATAGAAATGATAAATTTACATTGCTAAGGTATTAAAATTTTTTGCATTGTATTGCATTTGATAACGCCCCAGCAAGGCAAAATCTGTCATTCCTTCAAAATATAATTATACTTTTAAAAAAATATTTTTTTTTGCTAGAAGTTTTATTTCCGAAGATTTACTATCGAAACAGCTTCATCGTCCGCGCCGTATTATATGACCAGTGCCGGATTAGCCATTTATCAGAAGTAACAAGTACCATGGGCCCGCATTTTTGAAGGTCTCGTGCCTAGATCAGGAAATGTTCAGCTTGCAAAATTTTTTTTTTGAGATAATTTTTTTTTCAGCCTTTTTTTTGATTTTCCGATAAAGTCGTTTTTTCTTTTCTTTTTCTCATTGGAAGATGTTCTTGAAAATTTCATTATTTACGCCTATAGTTGAGTACAATCAAATATTAAATGCCGGTCATGTAAGCAATCACATAAATCAAATATTAAAGTCGGAGAAATCGACGCGCGTGCATGACACGATCTTTGAATGTTAAGGAAGCGAGTGAAGTATGTCACGAAAGAACAGTGTGACGGTCCATGCTTTTTGCCCATTCCTTTGGGGAGACCGCGTGAGGGTTATTTAATTAGTTAGTTAATTTGAAAAAGGGCAATTTTGGTTATATATGTTTTAGGGTCCGCGCTGGCATAATCCGGAACTGGGTGTGACAACTTACTTGAGTGTGGGAACCATGTGGATCTCATACTCTTCCATGGAGGACTCCTTGACCATGAACATGACGGGCATGAGCACGGCGGCCAGCACCTCGCCCATGTTGATCTCCAGCTGCAGGTTGGGCCAGACATGTTGCCACCACAGTTTCTGCAACAACACCAGTTAGTTATAAATGTCTACCTTTCCTTCATGGAAAAACAATGAAACAATGAAAGATCATCGCCATTATCAATTTAATAAATTCCCGCATTGAAATTAATGATTTTTAACATTCATTTTGAATTAGGTCGCTCATTTTCGCAATCAGTTAACATTTTATGAGATAACTTTCAAAATACAAAACGCTGTTTATGGTATCACATTTTTTTATTATTCACAACAGCTGTCGCGAAAAACAAAAAGTATATAAAACAAATTGTGATATTATAACCAGCGCTTTATATCTAAACTGTTAATAATGTTGAAGTATCGTAGTGTTTCAGCCAAAACAATTGACAATTTTATTAGGTAATAATATAAATTATCGGTGTGCCTCAAGGAAGCACACTCGGACCATTGTTGTTTCTACATCGACCCGCTATGCAGACTTGTAACTGAAGGGAAAGACGACACGGTACTCCAGTTTAAGATGAACACATAGGAGAAGAAGCATTCAAGAAGGCAACTAAAGGACTAAAAATTGTGAAATATTGGTTGGACAATAATCTTTTTACTTTAAATAAAAATAAAACGATTTACCAAACTTCAACTATTGACAATATACGAGAACTATTAGGCAAAGATAATCTCATTATACGTAAATTTAATAATAACAACAACTGCAAATGCCTGTCGCTGACTAAAATTAATTCTGCCAAATACTAAGAATCCATTTAGAGGATCAGCTTAGATGGACAGATCAAATTGAAGCTGTCTCCAAGAGAATCAGAAGCCTTATTTACATTTTTGAATAAAACAAAACTGTGTATTATGCTTTCGTGCAATCCACCCTAAACTAATACGATGGGGAAGAACTACAATAACTACACTTAACGCAGTTATTGTAGCCAAAATTACAATTATTAGAGTTATTAACAAAAAAACATATCTTTACCCCTCTGACCAACTATACGATGAATTTCAAGTACTGGACATGATTCAACTACATTTAAAACATTTAGCGGTGCACTATCACAAGGACACCAACAGACACATAAAAGGACAACAAACTTATAACACACGCAACAAACATAACCATGCTGTATCAAAAATTAAAACTTCTTATGCACAAAGACATTACTACTATGGACCAAACTATATACAAACAAAATTATAAACGACCAAAAGAAAATGACAATGATTTCAAAAAACATGTTACTTCAAAGACATTAAAAAATTAGAGAAAGTAATAGAGAAAAAAATAAGGATATAATTTTAAATAGTGTTATAATATATTTTATAAGATATTTAATTTAAAATTATTAAAAATTATGATGTGTTTTGTACCCCTTTTTAATTGTTCCCTAAATTTGTAATTTATATATTGAGCTAATATAGAGTGCGTAAAATACCTCCTTAAAACCGGTTACCCCAGTTGGGAGGTATAAAAACCATGTACTTGGTAAATAAATAATAAATAAATAATACGATTAATTGTTTCTTGAACAATGATGTAAAACTCCACATTAAATAATTAATACTAATGACAACGTCTGTTTTATACATACAAACAACCGAACCATTACGCCGTTTCTCCGCAAGGGTAGGCCGAGAGAATGGACCGCCACACTACTCTATCCTGACACACCCCTTTAGCTTCCTCCACAGTCATACGACGAGTCATACACGCACGTCGATTATTACGACTTTAAACATGACAACCTTTTAAATTTGATCAATTTGGTCATGCTATATTTTCCTCGGTTTACCTATACTTTCTTAACCATCCTTTCTCCTGGAAATGGAAATGGAAATGGAACCAACGCAGCAATCCTTTCATTATTTTGTTCATAATACCTTCATTCGCTCTACGTTTCTTTCTTATATCAGCATTTGAGATTCTGTACATCGTTCTAACACACATTCGTCTTGGGAATCTCATCTCTACCGCATTTATTCTGCTTTCATCCTTCTTCTACCAGATCCATGCTTCGCTTGCGTACTGTTTTATGATAGTTTTATTATATTTTATGGGAATGACATGTTTCGTCTGTCTACATGTATACATTTGATAATGCTATAGACAGGCGGAACATGTCATCCCCATAAAAAATAATTAAACTTGTATATAACAGACGTTTTTATTCGTATTCATTATTTAAAATTGAGTTTTTATTTATTAAATAACTTCTTCTGCTTTGTCTTTACTTCGACAGCGAGTGGTGTCGCGAAATCAGTATATCGTGAAAAAACATGTTTTCTTATTGATTAAGATAATATAATGATTTCACTGAAATCTCTCTCACTCCATTTTAAACAATAATAATTAAGACCATGTTTTTTAATAACTTCGTAGAATTTTGTCCCTTTTTCGACAGGGATACGTTTAGCCAGGCTGGCTGGCGCCGACAAACTGAATCTAGTTTGTCGATGCCAGCAAGTCTGGTGAAACCGGTCGCAA
This sequence comes from Lepidostoma basale, assembly GCA_022606425.2. NCBI lineage: Eukaryota > Metazoa > Arthropoda > Insecta > Trichoptera > Lepidostomatidae > Lepidostoma > Lepidostoma basale. Next base: position 317,149 of record JAHDVF020001258.1, read on the forward strand.
GAGAAAAAAATACAAAAGTGGAAGCAGTTTTTAAAAAACATAGTTTTATTGAATAGTTATTAAGATATATCTGTAAAATCATTAGATTTATTTATTTATTATTTTTTTATATATTTAAAATATAATGTGTCTTAACACTTTGATATAATTTTATACAAACACTTTTTTAATGGTTGGTTAAATCGAAATGCGTGGATGATACAATGTACGGATGATGAAAAAGCGAGAGAATTATGTCAGGAAAGAAAATGTGGCAGTCCATTCTTTCGGTCTACCCCTTCGAGAAGACGGGGTGATGGATTGTTATGCAAAAAGTTACATTTTATACACTGAAGAAAGTGCACACTTATTAGAATAATATAATATTGTTAAAACAGCTGTTTTGTCAACCAAAGTTGGCGTTATCAGACGTTATAAACAACTTTATGCATATTTACTGTTTCTTGAAGAATTATTTAAAAGTCTATATTAAATAATTAATACGAAGAAAACTTATTTTTCTAGAAATTTTATTTCACCTTAGGCATGCAAACGTGTCATATCCATAAATTATAATAAAACTTCTAGAAAACATTCGTTTTTATTCGTATTAATTGTGTGTTATACAACTCCTGTCAGTTTGTAAAATTTATTTAAAAAATATATTTACTTTTTTTATATTTACCTAATGTATAAAGCATTGGGAAATTCAATGAATATGTTGTTTTATACTAAATCAATACATTGTTTTTATTGTTTTTTAAAAAAAAATATGTTTAAATGAATTAGTGTTTTTAAAATACTATAATAAATATGATATAAAGAAAACGTTTAAATTTTATGTGGGATAACGTCATTCTCATGCTATAAATATATTAATATACGGTGTATAAATAAATAAAAAACTTAAGTTATTATTTTTTATTTAGAAGTGCAACAACCAACATCTGATAAAATAAAATAATGCAAAATTGTATTATATTATATAATAATTTAACAGATTTCGTTTTACATTACCATATATTTTGATGTATCTAAAGAACCCATGTTAATAAAATAATCACACAAATTGTTATTTTATTATAATGGAAGAGCTGAAAACAACATTAAAAAATTCTTTTGTGTAAGGAAGGATGTAAGCCGAGATCGGAGTCTCTTTACAAACTTGAAAAGCTGGAAGCGGATGCTGCAAAGAGTTGAAGAGAGATTGCATGAGAGTAGAGATTAATGGAGAGTGCTACAGCGGTGAGGAAAGTGTCTCTTAAGATAAATTTGAAATATAAGAAGTTTAAAAAATATGATGGAACAAGCTTCCTTTAGAAATAGTTTTAAATTCTTTAATATTATATCCTTCTTCTTCTTCGTATCAACGACAAGCTAGTCTTGCAAATAAAATTATATTTTATCGCATATTTCACTTGTCATTGTGATGGATATAGATTATAACTAAACTAACTAACTAACCATCACGAACGTCTATCTGAAGGGACAGGCATAAAGAATGGACAGCCACACTTTAACCGATGCGGTACTCCATCCTTCTCTTTTCGCCCCCGCGGGAGACGCGGTGTGATGGGCTGCGAACCTCATTCAGTCCTCGATCTCGCTAATATGGAAGACCTCGATCTATGAGGAGACCGCGTTTAGCAGACTGATTGCTCTTTCCACCGGTGTCATCAGAGTATGAGGAATTATGAGTAAAAACGCGATTTTTAAACTACACCAAAATATCTTCTTTTTCTTCTTCTTCTTCTTTTAATAGATCTGACGATCTGTGACACAGAAATCATGTTGGATGATGAGATCCAGCTGTCCCTCCATCTCTTAGACGGTCTTCAAAGTGGGTGGTGTCCGGAGGGGACTTCATAAGCGGCTGTATATGCAGGTCTGTCACCATACATTCGGGCTACATGGCCCTCCAGTATCTTCTTCTGGATCTACTTCACTGCTCGATATTCTGTATTTCGATATATTATATATTACAAAAATATATAAAATTGAAATAAGCTGATTAAATCATATACTATGTATTAAAGCGTGAAGTCTAATAAATAATTTGGAATATAAAAGTCAGTCAATTACGTTTGCTGAAATGTTTGAAGAGCTCCAATTTCCCGGTTTTAATACAAATTACACGAGGCAGGTGAGGCGGTGAAAATTGAAAAACGTAGAAATGTACAAGCGCGTTTTGAGTAGGGTTCTCCGGCGAGGAAGGATGCTACGGGAGCAGAGGTACGCTCCCTTTATACGTTAGTTTAGACCTTTTTGGAATCATCGGATTCAACAAATTATCGCGTAACAACTTGACAGGACATTTATACTATAACAAACTAATTCGCTTTTGATACTATACGAATTGAGTTTTTTTGCAAACGTCAAAATCAATCAAATCGTGGGTATTCTGCGAAAAAGCACTAAGTCAAAATTACTAATTCTGAGATAATTGAATTTCAAAGTTTGTAAGGATATAACAATTTTTTTTTTTACTAAAATTGGACTAAGCTGGGCAGCTTTCGGAAACATGAGTTGCATCCTTAAAAAACGGAAAATACCGATCAACCTGAACCGAAAAGTCTATGAACCCTGCGTTCTCCCAGTTGGTACTTATGGTCTTGAAACTGTTACATTGTCCAAACAGAGTGCCGAGAAGCTACGAGTGACCGAAAGAGCCACGGAAAGAACCATGTTTGGAATAAGCCTAAGAGACAGAGTCAGAAACGATACGGTGAGAAAAAAACAAAGGTCACTGACATCATCCACCGGGTGGTGACTCTAAAATGGCAATGGGCAGGTCACGTAGCCAGAAGCTCAGATGAAAAGTGGACCAGAAGACTGCTGACTTGGAGACCGTGGACGGCGAAGAGAAGTGCAGGGCGACCGCAACTACGGTGGAAGGATGATCTAAACAGACACGTTGGAATAACCTGGATGCAGTCTGCACAGGAGAGAATGACATGGAAACAAATGGAGGAGGCCTTTGTCCAGGAGTGGATGGGAATAGGCAGAGGAAGAAGAAGAAGAAGAAAAGATTTTTTATTTTTATACTAAACATTAGTAAGCCAATTTGAAAATAACGATATTTTGATCTATTAACTACATTTTATTTAATGGTTTAATAAATATTAGGTCCTTACATATGAAATTGGCGTTTTGCCGTACTGGCAACTTTGATCTCAAATATCTTCTCTTTGGTTAGGAATTCCAAATTCAAATTTATACAGCTATTTACTCAAGTATTTGTGTTTTGAAAATTATAATTCATTTGTTTTTTCTTCAATTGTTTTTTTTCTTTGCGTCACTCAGTTTACAAAATGGAAAACTTGAAATATCGCGTTATTTACGAGTACGATTTCCACCGTGGCACCAGTGCTGCAGAAACGGCTCGAAGGATTAATGATGTGTATGGCGACGGTGCCGCAAAAGAAAACACAGTGCGTTTTTGGTTCCAACGTTTTCGTTCTGGAAATTTCGACCTGCAGAACAAGCCCCGTGGACGGCCGGAGACCAAAGTTGATAATGAAGAATTGAAGGCTATTGTGGAAGCGGATCCATCGCAAACCACGTCCGAGTTAGCTGCAGGCTGCGGTGTTAGTGATAAAACTGTTTTAATCCACTTGAAGCAAATTGGGAAGGTGAAAAAGCTTGAAAGGTGGGTACCTCACGAATTGAGTGAAGCAAATCAACAAACGCGCGTTGACTGCTGCGTTGCATTACTCAACCGGCACAATAATGAAGGGATTTTGAATCGAACCTGTGATGAAAAGTGAATCCTGTATGATAATCGGAAGCGCTTATCGCAATGGCTGAACCCTGCCGAACCAGCCAAACCATGCCCCAAGCGAAAATTGACTCCAAAAAAGTTACTTGTGAGCGTTTGGTGGACTAGTGCTGGTGTCGTTCACTACAGCTTTCTTAAATCTGGCCAGACGATTACGGCAGATGTCTATTGTCAGCAACTGTAAACCATGATGGAAAAGCTAGCTGCTAAACAACCGAGGCTGGTTAATCGCTCTAGGCCACTGTTGCTTCATGATAACGCTAGACCACACACTGCACAACAGACGGCTACCAAATTAGAAGAGCTTCAATTGGAATGTCTAAGACATCCACCGTACTCTCCGGACCTTGCTCCAACAGATTAATATTTTTTTTCGAAATTTGGATAACTTCTTGCAAGGGAAAAAATTCAACTTCGATGGGGCATTTCAAACCGACTTCAAAGATTTTATTGATTCCCGTCCGAATGTTTTTTTTAGTAAAGGGATCGATGAACTACCTATGAGATGGCAAAAGTGCATAGATAGCAATGGTACATACTTTGATTAAATAAATACTTGATATTTAAAAAAAATCAACTTTATGTTCCTCCCATACAAAACGCCAATTTCATATGTAAGGACCTAATAATAACTGAACTATCAGCACATTTTTTTCAAAATAATAGTGTATTAAAATGACATTTTCACTGATTCAAAATACCACAGTAAGGTTTTCAAATTGAAGTCACATTGTACCTACTCTAGTCACTTTGTGAGAAATGTTTTTTTTCTTTAATTAAAAAAGTTATGCAATAATTTTTTCTTATGTACGGTACCTATGACATTGGGTAAAATAATAATTAATTATTAAAAAGAGATAATAATTGCCACGTTTATCCCTGGGTGAATCATGTAGACTTACTAGACATCTCGAGGATATCATGTCTACAGTATATTATCATTAAATCAAAACAGCAAAATTTTGACTTAGTGCTTTTTCGCAGGATACCCACGAAATATTAAATGTCTACCACGTGAGAAGTCGGAAAAATCGACGCGCATGGGATAATGAGGTCCAGCTGTCCCTTTATCTCAAATGTGGTCTTCCAGGTGTCTGTGGGGGATTTCGTAAACGGCTGTGTATGCGAATTTGTCACTATCTATTCTGACTTCATTGTCCTTCCAGTATCTTCTTCTGAATCTACACACCGAACGATATCCTTTATTTCGCAAGTTTTTCTTATGTGTGCGTTACGGACACAATACGCGTGTGTTTGTTCATCCAGATCAGCTCTTTTTATACCTGAGCTAATGGGTAATCAATTAAGTTAAGGCATTAACAAAAATACAGAATACTTTTTATCTTATTCGTATTTCAAATAAACATTAAAAACATAAACATTAAAATGTATGCTTTGATATTATTGTAAAAGCTTTTCTATGAAACAATTTGTTTTTGATCTACCTTTAGTCCTTTCTAGTTTACATTTAAGATTTTTTTTTACTCAGTATTTTTTTTAACAATGTTCATACTAAACAAAGGATTCATGTATACATAATAATCATAAGTAGTCATGAAATACTTTAGTTAGTTCCAGGAAATACTTTCAAATATCGAGGTTTTTCTCTTGGCCCATAGTTATTGTTAACAATTTATAAAGCCACATCAATAACCATAAGTACCGTATTTCGCTCCATTAGCTAGGGTATATATAAAGCAACCAATTTTATTCTTGATACATATGATAATGCTTTGGCAAGGCCAAACATGTCCCTCCCATAAACAATTAAAAAAAACTTAAGAATTACATTTTCTCTAACAGACGTTTTCATTCGAATTAATTATTACATTGATTAGTATTATGTGGCAGCATTGCATTTGAAATTAGTCATATATATGTAAATATAAAGATGGCCTTCGTGGCAGGGTGGTAATAACTATGACTGGCACACCGATGGTCCCGGGTTCGATTCCCGGCGATGACTGTGTGAAAAATAAATAAAACTTATCACACTGCATTTGGTGTGGTAGAATTCAGCGGAAACTGTCACGAACCAGCAAAGATATCAATAGACTTGCTGCAAATAATCTATACGATTGAAATTTAAAATAAAAAAATGTTATTTAACATTTAATCAACAAATTGAAAGGTTAAAGTAAATTATTCACTAAGCACACAAAAAAACAACAACCGAGTTTGCAGTTTCGTTATTTATGTTATGTAGTTATCTCTTCTTCTTTATGTTATAAAGAACGAAAATGCAGTTAGTTTTTTTCTTGTTAGCTTTTGGTACTTAGTGCCTATTTTACGTCAACTATTCAATTGTGTTTATATTTGTTATGTCATTAAATAAAAATTAAAATAATAAGATTAGCGAGTTTGAAATTTATAATTTTTAATGAATTAAGTGAACTTTGATCTTCATTAAGAATTCGGTATCGGTAGTAATGATTTATTTAGCCACATAAATATAAAATTAATATCATAAAAAAAGATATTAGTGGCAATTATAATGATAATAACAAAATAATAATAGTCCATTGTTTTGGCCGAAATACTATGATACTTTAATATTATAAACTATTAAATTAAAAAAACTTTGCTTTATGTATCACACTTGTATTTCTATTTTTCGTTTCGACAGCTGTTTCGTCAACCTATGTTGACATCATCAGGTGTTACAATAATATATAAAATGTTAAATTATCGTGATTTTTTTAAACTTTACGTATATTAATTTGTTACTATGTATTTTGAATAATTTCTTTGATATAATTTTGCAGTTCTTGCTGGATTGAAGTTAGATAAATAATTATTTTAATTAAAATAGGTTACTATGTATAGGAGAAAATATTAAAGGTGAAAAATATGATAATAATAAATATTTTTTAAATTACAATATTAATCATAATAATAATAAAAACAGTTATAAGAAGGAACAATCAAATATAGTATAAAGTCAAAAACGACGAATTTAACAGTTAAAAAAAAAAAAAAAATCATAAATAATTATAACAATAATAATATTCCATCGTATGAAGCACTTCATTTATGGTGTGACATTATTAAATAAAATAATAATATTATACATTTTTAACATTTGCATCTAAACCACTTTATTTGTTAATAACAACTGGGTTAAAACCAGTTTACTCTCTCACCCTGACGTAGCTACGGCGGCAGCGAAACCGGTTAGTGTTAACAAATAAAGTGGTTTAGATAAAAATATGAAAAGTATATTATTATTATATTTAATTGTTTTGGCGGAAACCAATTAATTGTTTTGACCATTGTTTTGGCGGAAACACTCTGATATTAAAACATTATTAACTGTTTAATTAAAACACTGTTATGTAATATCACAATTGATTTTATTTTTTTAAAAATTGATGCGAAAGCTGTTTCGCTAACCAATGTTAGGATCAACAGGTAATACAATCGACTAAAATATGTTAGTTGATTGTAACACCTGATGATGCTAACATTGATTAGTGAAACAGCAGTCGCGACGATTTCAAAAGAAATTGAATTAATTGTGATATTCTCCAACAGGGTTTTGATTGAGCAATTAATAATAATAGTAATAACAATTATACTACCAATAATAATAATATTAGTTATTATATTAGTAATAATAATAATAATAATAATAAAATAATAATAATAATAATAATAATAATAATAATAAACCCAAGAGTCCGGATTGCCCAACAGACAACATGTGCACCATCTATAAGAACCTCGTGTGTTATATTATTTATGTTTTGTTATTTTAATTTATATCTTTGTATTTTATACGATCGAAGTGTGCGCGGGAGATGGGCCTCTTTGTGGCGATGAGATTCGCAACCCATCACACCGCGTCTCCCGCGGGGGCGAAAACAGAAGGTTGGAGTGCCGCATCGGTTAGAGTGTGGCAGTCCATTCTTTGTTCCTACCCCTTCGAGGAGACAGCGTCATGGTAAGTTATTTAGGTAGATATAATAATTATTTTAACGGGTAGAGTATCCCTTGTTAAGTAATCATGCCGTCACAAATTCGTTGGTTGTGTAAACGAAAAATATTTTCTCGGACTATCCAGAATAGGAAAGTAAAACAAATGACCCTCCCGTGACACGTGACACTGATCAAGGAATCTGGAGATACTGGTATCTCGTACGTTCCGCTCGACTTCATATTCCCAGATAATAGCCGTCCCTATCTGATAGAACTTCTGGGCTTTATCTCATCGCAAAGTGGAAACCGCGTATTTACTCCGCAAATTGAAATTGCATCACTTCAGTTTTCTAGAAAAAAGTAATAACAGACCTACAATCCGGAAGGTGTTATTTTTCCTCCCAGAGTTATATTTCTAGGGGATTACGAGCTTTTTGAAATGACTAGTTACCGAACGTGTGGGAAGGCTTTATAAATTCGTTATAAAGTGCGCTTTATCATAGAGAATATGACAGTATTAGATTAAATTCTTCCTTTGATACATTTTGTCAAGGAAAATCACCCCGTAATTCAAAACTAAGATGACATTTAAAGAAAACAAATATTTTCCTTCACCCTTTAATTTACTAACTAACTAACAAACCATCAAATATTTCCGAAGGAGTAGACATAACGAATAGACCGCCATACTGTTCTTTCCTCTCATACTTATCTCGTTTCTTGAACATTTATACGTAGTGTCATAGAAGCAATGTCGATTTTTCCGAGTCCTCATGTGGCCGATATTTAATATTTTATTTATTTAATTGTATCACGTTTTTCTCGGTCTTCCTCTATTTCTAGTTCTATTAACATCGTTCACATATACTTTCTTTACCATTATTTCTTTATTAATTTTGTATGCGTTTCCAAACCATCTTAATGATCCTTTCATTATTTTATTCATAACGCTTTCACTTACACTGCATCCACGTTTTATATTTGAATTTGACACTCTATCATATACAGATTTACTACACATTCATCTTAAATATCTCTAAACCCTTCTTTTGCCAGTTCCATGCTTCAATTCCATACATAAGGGTCGGGACAAGAACACCATTGTGCACTGCCATTTTAGCTTTTTAAAAAAAAAATTACGATAGCAATTTTAAGTGCACCATTCACTTTATTACTTGACAAAACCCTTCTTTCAATATCCGTCTTCACTCGTCCATCCTTCATTAAGATACTTCCTAAATATGTACAATATATAAAATCATCCACTTGTTTCATATTTTTACTAGTCACGCCAATGTTGCAGACTATCATGCTTTCTTCTTTTTCAATAATACCTTCGACTGTAACATTATGAAATATGCTGGATTTCCATCGTCAGTATATAATCTTCGGGATCTTCGGTATGCCTGTGTCCAAGGTTCCTTCTCCCGTGTCCATCGACCGGCGTTTCGGAGATCATTGCAGTTTCTATTTTCTGAAGTGATCGATGATTGATGACCACATCTATCACCCAGAAGATAGAGACTGCAATTAATAGTATTCTTGCGCCAACAATAACGTATAGAAGTGATGCGATGAACTGTCAAAAGCGTAACGAAAAAACAGTGGAAGAAATTATATACAAAACACATATGAATGTCATAAAAAATAACAATGATGAAATAGGTAAAACTTAACAATGTAAGTAAGAAATATAAAGGTACAGAGATGGTTTGGGCTTATGAATAAAATAGCAGAAAACATTGTACAAGCAAATCAATTGATAACAAAAGCAATAGCATTTTAGATAAATTTAAGGCGTTAACACTGTGGAATTCTATAATGATCATTTTTTATGAAATAAAACACTGTTTTTTCCACTTTTGTTTTTATTTTTCTCGATATTTTTTTAAGGCTTTTTTTAAGGCACTTTCATCATATAGAGAAGAATATAAACTATTATTTTTCTTCTTCTTGTTCTGTCTACACATCCGTGATGCATAGGGCCCCAAGGAACCTACTCCGACCGACTCTATTGCATGCCTGATGCCTAACATCATCCCAAGTGATGCCTGCTGCTTTGACCTGGTCATGCAGGGGTTTTTTCCAGGTGGCCCTAGGTCTGTCTCGCTTCCTCTTTCCCCCCATAGGGGACCAGTCTAGTGCGCTCTGAGTGATGCAGCCTGGGTTCCGTCTCAGGGTGTAACCGATCCAGAGCCATTTGCGTCCAGCGACTTATTCTCTGATTGGCTTTTCGCCTAACATGGTCCAGAGAACGGCATTTGACAATGTTTGGGGCCAATAGATCTTGAATATTGAGCGAAAGCACTTATTTATAAACACCTGGAGTTTTCTAATAACGTCCGTGGTAGATTTCCAAGTCTCACATTCGTACAGCAGTACGTTTTAAACGATACTGCTGAATTTCTCGAAATGATACTGGAACGCCTTACAGGGGGAAGCATTGCCAAAGCTCCCTTTGCCTTGATAAGTCTGCTGGCTACATCCTCTTTTGTTCGTACCTCCTGTGCTCGCTATTATACTACCAAGGTAGCAAAAGTTGATCGTGGTCACAAGAGGGACACTGTGGAGCAAGATTGGGATGGAGTCATTTGTGGAGACTCGTAGGTCTACTGTCTTAATTGTTAATTTACAACATTTTAACATATTAATTTTGAGACACATTTTTGCCACTTCCTCCACTTCCTTCCACATAATCTGGATCAGCATAATCTGGATCCTCTAACTGGGTATCATTTATCAAACCACTTTATTCGTTATAAATATCAATTGGTTTCATTTCCGTCGGAGCTTCGTCAGGGTAACAGAATATACTATGTAATTTCAGTTTATATATAATACAAATGTTACAAATGTATTATTATTATATTTAATAATGTTACACAACAAATTAAATGCTTCATTCGTATGAAGTGATTACTATCGTTTAACCGATGATGAAGGTGTAAAGCCTTCGAAACATGTCGAGAAAAATTAACTAAAAATTGGAAAAAGTGATTTAATTCATAAAAAAATCGTCATAATCGGTTTTGTTCAAAAATCGACGTGAATAAAACGCTGGATGGTAGTGGCAGAATAAGGACTACGTGGGGTTTTCGTGTTAGATTCTCACTCTCTACTTACTTCTCCAACGGATAGTAATTTATGAAGCAGTAGATTCATACTTCCCACTTATACTTGAAAAGGAAAGTCCATTATTGAAGAAGTAGATACACATTCCCTATTTTATTCTTCCAATGGGTAGTTAGTTATTGATGTGGTAGATACTTACTACCTTCTTATTATTACAAAGTTATTGAAGCAGTAGATAAAGATAAAAAAAACTAACTAACCATCACGCCGTTTCCCAGAAAGGGTAGACAGAAAGAATGAACTGCGACACTTTAATCGATGCTGCACTCCATTCTTCTCTTTTCGCCAACGCGAGAGACGCGGTGTGATAGGTTGCGAACCTCTTCGCCACCAATAAGCATCTCCCGCGCACACATAATGTTCTTTTAGATGGAGCACTTGTCGTCAGCTGGACGATCCGGACATTTGTGTTTATTTAATTTTTTATTCCACTGTTTTCATTTTAATTAGGCACTTAAAACAATCCAACACCAGCAAAAACTTGAAAATTTGATTGAAGAATTTATTCAAATTGTCATTGGAACAAATGAAAAATTTATTTTGACACCTGTCAAAATTATTTTTATAAACGAAAAAACTTGTATTAATTAAACATCAGAAGAGTGAAAACGTATTTTGTGTCACAAATAACTATCACAAAGTGCGGCAACAATCAAATTGACCAAAACAATTCACTTATACAAGAAATATCTCCAAATTGACAGGAGCACCACATGAATCAAACCATTTTTTTAAAATCAGAACTCTTTAAAAGATTTTATTTCATGCTAAAGATTCCATCTATATTCTGCCAAATGAATTATCTATTTCATTCTTCCAAAGAGTAAAGCGGTAAATGCATACTCCCTACTATTCTTCCAATGGAAAGTCAGTTATTGAAGCAGTAGATATAATAAATATTCCCTAATTATTCTTATAAAGGTAAGCCAGTTTTGGAAACAGTAAACACACATTCTCTATTTTATTCTTCTAAGGAGTTGTCAGTAATTAAAGCGAAAGATACGTACTCCCTATTCTTCCAATGGAGAATCTGTTATGGAAGCAGTTGATAAACATTCCCACTTTATTTTTCTAAAAGGAAAGTCAGTTATTGAAGCGGTGGATATAATAAATATGTACTCGGTATTATTTATCTAAAGTGAAGTCAGTTATCGAAGCAATATTTTATTCTTCCAAGGGGTAGTTAGTTATTAAAGCGGTAAATAATTATTCCAAAATAAAGTTATTTTTGGAAGCAGTATAAAAACATTTCCTTTTATTCCTCTGAATGGAAAGTCAGTTATTGAAGCGATAGAGACATACTCCCTATTTATTCATCCAAGGGGAAGTCAGTTATTGAAGAGACAGAGACATACTCCCTATTTAATCATTAAAAGGAAAGTCAGTTATTGAAACGATAGAGACACACTCCCTACTTATTCATCCAAAGGAAAGTCAGTTATTGAAACGATAGAGACACACTCCTTACTTATTTATCCAAAGGGAAGTCAGTTATTGAAGCGATTGAAACACACTCCTTACTTATTCATCCAAAGGGGGAGTCAGTTATTGAAGCGATAGAGGCATACTCAATAATGAGGTATAATACATAATGAGGTTGCAAAAGAGATAGACCTCTTTGGATGCAATTATGGCGAATTCGTGAATACCCTTACAATAAGGGCAGCATGGTTCATAAGGTTCTATGTATATTTCCTTTGATATTCTTTTTTTTCACCCTTTACATCGATTTGGCTCGCGCTGTAATGATGTAAGGAGTTTTTTCAACAAAATAATAATAATAATAATAATAATAATAATACTCCCTACTTATTCATCAAAAGAGAAGTCAGTTATTGAAGCAGTCGTTTCTTACTTTAGTCTCCTAAGAGGTAGTCAGTTATTATGGTGGTAGATTCCTACTCTGTTCTTACTTCTCCAAGGTAAAGTTAGTTTTCGAAGCGGTAATTATTCTCAAACTCATTATTATTTCAATTCGGAACTCGAGAATCCACCTAAAGGTTTGAAAGATAGAACTCGTGGGGAAATTGTTTTATTTTTTCTACCCGCGGAGCCGTTTCCAATTAAACAAGACAGATGTGCTCCGCCGCCACTGCAGGGTCCTGTGTGGTGTGCCGCCTCCCCTGAAAAATAGATGCCAAGTAAACCACTCCGCGCGATTAAAATTCTTTCTCAAACTCATCTAACACAATTTTACGACGTTTCTTGACGGAATGGTTCAGTCTTCGTAGTAATAATATTACGGCGGGGAAACTTTAGGGGGCGACCTAACATGTTGGCACATGCTAATAATTTGATTTTTAAACAAAATTGATTATGGCGATATAATTTTTCATATTTATTTCTTTCTTCTTCTGCTTTATTTAGGACTGTGTCCTGTTATTTCTCGGAGCCTGTTCCTGGGATACAGATGTCCAACTCTCTCGCCATCTTTTAGGTGGTCTTCCTGCCGGTCGATTTCCTGTTGGTACTTTATTTGCGGCTATATTTATCACTTTTTCAGAACATGCTCTTTTCACATGATCTCTCCAGTAGCGTCTTCCTAGTCTTCCCCATCGCACGACATCTTCTACATTGCAGATCTTTCTTATTTCAGAATTTCTTAATCTGTCTCGGAGTGTTGTTCCCGCCACGGATCGGAGAGTCTTTATTTCTGTAGTTCTTAGGAGACTTTTTGTTCTGATAGTGTCAGCTCTCGTTTCTATTCCATGTCATAATAAGACGTACGCATGTCTTGTAGATTCGAAGATATTTATTTCACGTCTCATAAAGCCTAATCTTTTCGGAAATCAATAGTTTACATTATCTTCTTCTTGTTTTAATAGATCTGACGATCTACTGGGATGATGAGGATCAGTCGTCCCTCCATCTCTTATGCCATAGGTTTCCAAACTTTTTTGACCAATGGCCCCCCCTTTCAGACACAAAATTACACAAGGCCCCCCTGGAAATTTACTTTTTTTAAAATGAAACAAAACAGAAAAATGTATCGAACCTATTTTATTATATACTTATAAATAAGACACGCCAATACTTAAATTGTTGAGTAATTAATATTTATTAAACAATCCTAATGAGAAAGACGAACCAGATGTTCTTTCAATAACGAACCTAGTGTGAAATCATCAAAAAATATATTCAACTACGAGAGTATTTTCCAATTTCAGAAAGGTATTTTGGAAATAAAACAATTCGAAAAAATACGTTACGAAGTACAAGAAATTACATATTATCAGTGAATAATATAATACATGTGTACGTATATGATTATTTGAAACATCACAAAATCATAGATGATATTTATTTTATGGTGATTTTATCAAAAACTTTTGGTATGTAACAAATTATATACGTATGTACATCGTGTAAAAACGGATTTTAAAATTCTATAAGGTTATACATTTTATCCCTTTTTGGTTCTAAGGGCTCCCCTACTTCCTCAGGACCAGAATTACCCCCTCAGCTCCTTCCAGGGCCCCCTGAGGGGCCAGGAGGCCCACTTTGGGAACCTATGCCTTACTCCTTTCTGGAACCTTTGTCCGGAGGGGATTTCGTAAGCGGCCGTATATGCGAGTCTGTCACTATCCATTCGGCTACATGGTCCCTCCAGTATCTTCTACTGGATCTACCCCATCGAATGTTATCATCTATTTCGCAAGCTTTTCTTATGTCTGTGTTACGGATACGATCTCGGAGAGATTTCCAGAAATGGATCTTAGGACCTTCATCTCAGATGTTCTTAGCAAACCATTGGTTTGTAAAGTGTTTTTAGTGTGTTCGTTCACTGTTAACACTATCGTTGAACCTAATAAAATATTTTTTTCTTTAACAATGATGTAAAAGTAAATGTTAAGTAATCCTTTTAATTTAAATATATTAATCATTTCATAATATAATATCTGAGCGAGGCGAAACATGTCATTCCCATACATTTTATAAAACTCCTAGAAAACAGACAATATCAAATGATTGACAATGCTGCAAATTAATTTGATAAAGTCATTCCCATATGCAAAACGTGTCATTCCCATATAATATAATAAAAATTCTAAAACGTTTTCATTCGAACTAATTATTGAAAATGGAGCTTTACATCACTGTTAAAGAATAAATATATAAAATTGATTAAAATTTTATGTATTGTAGCTACAATTATAAAAATCATACTAGGATTATTTTATATGAATAGTGTTTCGGTTTTTAAATATATTCGTAGATATTTATTACTAGATTATTTTCTATAAATACTTACTCGTATAAGGACCACTTAACATTGAAATAAAAATTAAGTATCTATTATATATCTCTTATATGGTACATTGCCACCTTAGCTTTCTTAGAACACAACGTAATTATAGGGGTACATTCGTAATGATAGATCCGTAAAGTAAGGAAAACAGACTATATACAAGATGGGTGCAGCGAGGGTGGACAGTGCATTGTACTTGGGGGAATGATGAATTGTTTCGAGAAAGATCGAGTGGTAATCCGTTTGTCCAATAGTAATTAAATTACTGGGATACAAGATCTTCAAAGTGTGGAATCTGGTGGTGTGTCAAATGACAGCATTTTAAAATCATTATTTACGCTTTTTAATAACATAACGACCTTCGTGGCATATTGACAGTAGTATGACTGCCACATTGAAGGTCCCAGTTTCGATTGCCGACAATTCGGTCTGGTAGAATTCTCGTGATAATAAAAATCTCAATTGGTAACAAAACATTCTTCTCTCTACTACCAGCGCTCAAATCAAGAAACGTACACTGGAAAACCAAAATCATCCTGTATAAAACAATCATCCGAACAGTAGTGACTTATGGGTGTAAGGCGTTGACAATGACAGCGAAATCTGCAGAGCGATTGGATACTTTTGAGAGAAGGGTGCTGCGCAGAATTCTGGGGCCTGTGAATGACGGTGAAGGCTGGAGAGTGCGGCATAATGACGAGCTGTACAATATTTACAAAGCTCCCAGTCTCTCCACACAGGTCAGACTGAATAGACTGAGATGGGCCGGTCACGTGCAGAGGATGCCGTCATCGCGAACCCCAAAAAGATTGCTGGAGTGGCACCCAGGTGGTAGAAGACCAATTGGACGACCAAGGCTGCGATGGGAGGATGAAGTTGGGAGAGATGGAGCAAGATTGTTAAGAGTGTCAGATTGGAGGGTCGAAGCGGAGGACAGGAGAAGTTGGAGGCGAAGAATACTGGAGGCTAAGGCTCGATATGGGCTGTAGGGCCATCGAAGAAGAAGAAGAAGAAAGAATAAAAATGGCAAAATAATAGCCACTACTAAAAAGGGATAAAAGCAAAGCAAATCGATATTACAAACAATATTAATGTTTAAGGCATCTATTAATATAATACCAGGAACGCATGAGAGATGATTCGACATTAGGAAGACAAGATACTATCTAAAGTCAAGAAAATACTTTCACTAATATAAAATAGGGCGATCGGAGAGGAGATCGCGTTCAGCAGATTAATTGCTCTTCCCACCGGTGTCACCAGAGGAAGGTTCGTTCTGGCAGCCGATTGATAAAAGGGACAAAAGACTAACATTCTCCAGCACGGCAGAGTTCTCGAAGTTTCCCCTGATTAATCTAAATAAATGGGTAATAAGATGCCCATCTCTTCGAAACTGTAGAGAGTTGGTCGCCAACATTCTAAAAAAAAATGCCGCAATACAGTAATAGGGTTCAAATAACCTGTTGTACACATAAATGTGGAAAGCAATGGGAAATTATCATTTTAAAAATACCGAAGTAGCATTCTACGAACATCAAATATGCTAATGGACTTTGCTGCAAACCTATCCGTAGGATTTTATCCATTATCACGTATCACACCATGGCAGTCCTATGTGACTGGCAACTGTTGAATTAAAGTAAAGGTCATCAAGAGCTTTAATAATATAATATGGTTAAGTACTATATAAGAATAAAAAAATTATGGTTTGGTTCATGTGGTGCTCTCGTAAATTTTGAGGTGTTTTGTGTATGAATTATTTTGGTCAATTTGATTGTTGCCGCACTTTATAATAGTTAATTGTGACACAAAATACGATTGTACTGTTTTGATGTTAAAATTATATAAGCTTTTTCGTTGATATATAATTTGTTCCAATGACAATTTGAATAATTTCTTCAATACTATTTAAAGTTCTTCCTGGTGTCCGATTGTTTAAAGCGCATATTACAGTTATTTAAAATACCCGTGGATACGTGAAATATAAATTAAATAAACACAAAAGCCAGGATCGTCCAGTTTACAACATTTGCGCCATCTAAAAAACATTATTTGTTACATAATATTATTTTCATTTCGTTATTTTATTTTATATAATTTGTTTTACATATACTCGTATTTTGTGGACGTTGGACGATCGATGCGCGGGAGATGGCCTATTGGTAGCGATGAGGTTCGCAACCCATCACACCGCGTCTCTCGCGTGGGCGAAAAGAGAAGAATGGAGTGCCGCATCGGTTAAAGTGTGGCAGTCCATCCTTTCTGCTTACCCCTTCGGAGAGACGGCGTGATGGTTAGTTAGTTAGTTAGTTAGTTAAAATGTATTTTTACACCGGAATCCTGAAAAATATCGTGGCAGTGTTTGAAAAAATGGTATTTTTAGGATTTGGGTACTTCTGTCGACCTTTGTGGCAGAGTGGAAAGAGCTATGACTTCTATTCCGAAGGTCCCGGGTTCGATTCCCGGCGATGGCAGTGTGATTGTCACACTGTCTTTGGTCTGGTGTAGAATTCTCGTGACAATAAAATGGCGATAGATTAGGCTACCTATCACATGTCATACGAATCAATATAATAGCTCAAATAAATTGTATACAGTAATTGGGTTCAAAAGACCTGTTGTATGCAAGGAAAAAAAACGCTGAATATGATAAGATCAAAGCTATGCTTCTTCGATAAAACATTTGGTTTAATTTAGAAGAATTACTTAAGTTCTGCTGGTTTAAAGTGGGCCACCCTACTTTGACTGATACTAACGGATAGTCAAGCACTACTATTAAATTATTTAGAAAGCTTGTAGTATTAATAAGAGTCACCGATTAACCCATGATTTTATAATTCGTCACAAACCTTTAATAATCCATTATTCATTACACAAATAGAATATATAAATTGCCAACGCCGAACTCAAAGCTAAAATTTCTCAAAGTGAACCGGCACGCCGCGCCGGTTTAATTAACATTCCGCATGTGCGGAAAGTATCTGCTAAAGCGATGTAAACTTCACGAAGCCCACGAGCCACTGGTGCATGCGGAAATAAAGCTTTCGAAAGAACTTTTGATAAAACCGTAGAATGGCGGTGATTGCACAGGAAGGGATTAGGCCCTGAACTTGAACTTCGCTGGGAATTATTGACCCTTCATTATACGATATTTTTTTAAAATTTTACCTACAATATTTTTTTCAGTTATATGTTAGAAAACAGAAAAGAAAAATAATTAAATATGTATGTATATAAAGTAACTAATTTTGAGGTTGTTTTAAAGTTGATGTGGGTAAATGTCTAGAGACGGCGATGAGGTCCGCCACCCATCTCGTCGCTTTTCCCGCGGGGGCGAACAAAGCAGAGTGGAGTGCCGCATCGGTACTTGGAACATAAAAGGAGGTATGGAAGGGAAGTTAATGAGATGTGCGATGAATTTGAGAATAAATGGAGTACGGAGTCAAGGTAGACCGAGGAAAACATGGCAAGACCAAATTAATAAAATTTAACGGTTGGTCATGTCAGAAACCGCAAGAATCGGCGTGCGTGTATGACACGTGTATGAATGTGGAGGAAGCTAGAGAGGTTTGTCAAGATAGAGAAGTGTGGCGGTCCATTCTCTCTGTCTACCCCTGCGGGGAAACGGCGTGATGGTTTGTTGTTGTTGTTATGTATGTATAATATATGACAAAGATTTAAAAGGAATTAAAAATAGAGGAAGTATTTCAGAATAAGTATTTCAGAAAAGAACAGTGTGACAGTCTATTCTTTCTGCCCACCCTTTCGGAGAGATGGCGTGTGGTTAGTAATTTGAAAATATAGATTTTGATTATTTACTTACATGTATCGGGAAAAAATATGTTTTTAGCAAATTTACTATAAAGCTTAATTAGATAATATTTCAAAATATTTTTTTAATCATTACGCAACAAATGATTGAATATGATATAAATATTCACCTGGCAATGTAGTTTTTGTTTGTTGATTTGAAAATAATGTTGATTTTTTTACTCCAATGTGACTAATAAACTGGCAGTAATCAAAACAGGTCAATCGTCAACCAAATATCAAAGTTTATTTTTTGTAAACTAGGGCTACTAGCGATGGCCTGTTGTTCCTTAAAATGTAGATGGGAATGTAGAGTGTAGCGTAAAATAATAGTATGTATGAAATTAAAGTTTTCTATATAAATGTTAGTCGATTTTTCGGTTTGTAACAAAATTGCTACACCACGCAATGAAGGGTTAAAATTGTACTGAGTGCACTATATACTCGTAGAAATACCCTTCAGTAAATGGGGGGCACAGGACGTTTACGCAATTCGTTCGCTTTTTAAAACGAGGATATCTATTCCCGCATGTTCTATGCAAGCATTCATGTGAATTTAAAAAAAAGTTTGAAATCACTTTGAATAGAAATCAAAGCGTGCCTACTCAAACGTTCATGCAAATATTTGGTTTATTTTCATACATGAAAATACGCGTTATTCGTTTTATGACGTAAACATATTTTAAAAGCACTTAAAATAGAAAACATGTTGCTAAAACTGGAAAACTGAAAATCTCCCATTTATCGTCCCGATAGGTGTCTCCAATAATTCTTTCCTATTGAATATTCTTTAAGGGGTTAGGGGCAGCCAGAGGTATGCAAAAACTAGTTTTTTAATAAATAAAAATATGATTTTAAGCAATTTAATTTATTTTATAAAGCCAACAATACAAAATTATTATATTATCTTTTAAGTCGATTCCCCTGAATTTGAAAAAAAATAATTATATATGCAGTCGCCATATTTGTTGGACCCTGTTCCATAATGCGGTAACCATTACAACTTCTTGCAAATGCATTCTTAAATCATTCAAATAAAAAATATTACTTTATTAATAATTAAATAAAACAATGTTTTTAAACTTACTTTATTAGTTAATCTTGTACCTGATAGAAGATTTTTTTTATAAACAAATGAATGTTGCATTTTTCCTTGAAAATACGTAAGTAAATTATCAAAAGCCTGCATTTTGTTTATTTTCAAAATAAAAAATAAACTTCGATCAGGCACTAGACTAACTATTAAAATAATGTTTTTTTTAATTTGAATGATTTTAGATCAATCTTTAAGAAATAATAATGGTCACCGAAAAGCACCAATTATTGAACAGGGTCCATCAAATATGGCGATAACTTCATATATAATATTTTTTCTTCAAATTTTGGTCAAATTAAGTTAAAACATAATTTAGTAATTTAATATCGTTGGTTTTATAAAATAAATGATTTTACTGATTAACAAATAATATTAAAAATACTTGTATTTTCATATCTCTGACTGCCCCTAACCCCTTAAGCATAAGTTTTCAAAGCTTTCCATTAATGAACTCAGTGATTTAAGTTGGGACTTTATTAAAATGTCGTTTTATATTATAAAATTCAGAATTTATTTTTAAGTTATTTATAATTTTTTTTAATTATTAATTTATATTATCGTATCGCTTGGTTTTCGCAAAAATGGTGAACCATGAATTCTCAGTTATTCTAATAAAATTAAAAGTCTTCTTATCGTGGAATTCCATAATGTCGAATATCTTTTATTAATTAAATCACCGTTTTGTTCCACTATTGAGTTTATTTAACCTCGTATATACCCCTATGAGACGATTCAACGCAATTGCTAAGATAATATTCTACATGTTTTGAATGTTATGTACATTCATTTTAGGGAGAAAGATACTAACCTTATCGTCCCTCGTTTATATCCTTCTCCCGATATGAAGGTATAAAACCTTCGAAAAATGTCG
Organism: Lepidostoma basale; assembly: GCA_022606425.2. NCBI lineage: Eukaryota > Metazoa > Arthropoda > Insecta > Trichoptera > Lepidostomatidae > Lepidostoma > Lepidostoma basale. Next base: position 337,982 of record JAHDVF020001258.1, read on the forward strand.
AGAATTCGTTATTTTTATTTTCAATGACATTAATATAGTTTTTGGATGGAAAATACTACTCTAATGATAGATATTTTTCAATTGTAAATAAATGCATCTCTGCTTTATTCGACAATATTGAACATCACCTAGTTTAAAATGCATTCAAATATATAAAAAATTATGTCAAGTGTTTCATATTTAATATTTAACATTGTTGTACCGTAAACTTTTGCTTTCTAGATGTTTTGTTTTATTTTAAAATAATTTTTTTATGTAAGATGGTTTTATTTTATTTATTTTTGTAACAGTATTGATATTCTTCAAGTATACAATTATAGGACTCGTCTACGATAGAGTTATGAGACTCTTTCTACAATACAATTATTAGACTCTTCAATAATATAGTTATGATAAAATAAAAAATAAAATGATACTTTTCTATGATAGTTATGAGACTATTCTAAAATACGGTTTTGAGAATATTTAAATTAAATTTCAAATTTGTGACAGTAAAATAGCAAATATTTAGAAGAATATTTAACAATAGAATTATGAGACTCTTCCACGATACACTTACGAGATTTTTCTACAGTACAATTGCGAGAATTTTCAACAATACAGATATGAGACTATTCAACAATATGGTTTTGAGAATATTCAACAATATAGTTATGAGATTTTTCAACAATACAATTGCGGGACTTGTCTATAATAGAGATATGAGACTCTTCCACGATATACTTATGAAACTTTTTTTACAATACATTAATGAGACTGACTCTTCTACAAAATAGTTATTTTTATGAGAATGTTCAACAATATAGTTATGGTTTGCTTTTAATTTGGTTATGAGAATATTCAACTACATATTTATGAGATTCTTCAACGATATCTTCGGTAATCGTCTGTTTCTAGAAATATGAGACTCTTCTGTGATATACCTCTGATTCTCTTCTACATTACAATTGTGAGACTCTTCTACTATACAGTTATGAGACTCTTCTATAATACAGTTATAAGATTCTTTTACAATACAGTCACGAGGCTCTTCTACAATACAGTTATGAGACTCTTCTACGATACAATTATGAGATTCTTCTACAATACAGAAATGAGACTCTTTTACAATATAGTTATGAGAATCTTCCACGATATACTTGTGATATTTTTTTTACAATACAGGTATGAGACAGTACTAAAACACAGTAGTGTAACAATTCTAAAATACAGTTAGGAGACTATACAACAATATGGTTATGAGAATATTCAACAATACAGTTTTGAGACTCATCCACGATATACTTACAAGTTAGATGTTTTAATTTTCACAATACAGTTATGAGACTATACTACAATACACTCATATGACTCTTCTACGATACAGTTATGAGACTATTCAACAATACATTTATGAGAATATTTAACAATATAGTTATGAGACTCGTCTACGATACAGTTATGAGACTCTTCTACGATACAGCACTTAATTTACGATGTTAAGTCCGTAGGCAATGGTTTATTCATCCCCAGCATTTGAGTCACCAGCATACACATGTAAAATGTACAGGAGCAGATGCGTACTAAATTTTACGTTACGGCTGTCATAAAATAATAAAATAAAATTCTCGAATTACTCAGAGCACGTTCAACAAAGCTAATACACACTTTTGCTTTCATCTGTTATATAGCTTAGATGGCTATACATCGGATTTATTGCTTTTGTATCAGATTAATCCGTCTTGTCAACATAGATTCGGTGATATCATTTCTAAACTAAGTACGCCAAATCTCCAAACAATTCGGATTTGGAATAATCCAAAGAATAAACTCGAAGTTTTTGAGGTACGCGAAAATTTATAATTTCTTGCGATTTTTTGATATTTTAATCAAAGGAATTGTACATTGAACTATATAATAGCTTATAAATTAAGAAATATATATATATATATATATATATATATATATATTTGCCTGATAAATTAATGCACTGTGTTCTTGTACCGACCCTTATGTATGAAACTGAAGCATAGAGCTGGCAAAAGAAGGATGAAAGTATAATAAATGCAGTAGAAATGAGATCTTCAAGACAAATGTTTGTTAAATCTGTATATGATACAGTGTCAAATGCAAATATAAGAATTGATTACAGTGGGAATGAAAGTGTTTTGAACAAAATTATGAAAGGGTCGTTAAGATACATTGGACACATGGAGAGAATGAGTGAAGACAGAATGGTAAAAAAAGTATTTGTTAACGACTCGAACGGAGCTAGAAATAGAGGAAGGCCGAGGAAAACGTGGCACGATCAAATTATTCAAAAATTAAATGTCAGTCACTTGAGGAGTCGGAGAAATCGACGTGCATGCATGACAAGATGTACGTATGTAGAGCTAGTGAGAGAAGTATGTCAGGACAGAACAGTGTGGCGGTCCATTCTTTCTGTCTACCCCATCGGGGAGACGGCGTGATGGTTAGTTAGTTTTATATAGTAAGTTAAATTAATGCAAAACATTGGTTGTCTTTTGAACAATGGTATAAAACTCCATATTAAATAATGAATTTTCTAGAAGTTTTATTATAATTTAAAGGAATGACTTGTTTCGCATTTCTAAGTTATTATCAAATATTTTTAATGCCTTATAAGGAAGAATGTCTTTCTCATAAACTATAATATAACTTCGAGGAAAAAGACGTTTTCATTCGTATTAATTAAGCAAAGTATTGATTTTGTTACCATGTTCTATTCGTATTTTCAGCATTCGAAGATAATTATGATCATCAGGTCTAGACATGCTTTAAACCATTTTTAAATTAAGAATTAATGCTATTAACGCAATTAACATAATACAAAATCAATTGTTTTGGTGGAAACAATGTGATACTTCAACATTGTCAATTGTTTAATTTGGAACACTTTATTTATTAAAATTATACATTATTATTGCGACAGATGTTTCGTCAACCGATGTTGGCATCATCGGGTGTTACAAACAACTAACTTTAGTTATTGTAACGCCTGATGATGCCAACATTGTTTGGCGAAATAGTTGTTGTGACGATTTCGTGGAATTCAAATAAATAAATTGTGATATTGTATGAGTGTTCTAATTTAATGAATTCATAAATAAATTTATTTAAAAACGATTATATGTTTTTTTATCGTTAACTTTCATGACGATGAAGCTTAATTACATTCTTATCAGTTATCCTTTTACGAAAAACTAACATCCAAAAAGGCTAGGCTAGGGTACACGGAAATAATGAATGAAGAATGTATATGTTATCTATGTATACGGAACAAGAACTAGAGGAATGTTATGGAAAACGATGGATGATCAAATCAATCAAATATTAATAGTTGGCCTCGTGAGCCGGAGAAACCGATGTGCGTGCATGACACGGTGTATGAATGTATAGGATCAAGATTAAAATCTCAGGAAAGAACATCGTGGCGTTACATTCTTTCTGCTTAACCCTTCAGTAAGATGGTGTGATTGTTAGTTAGTTATACTATAACTTATATTTACAATCATATCAAATGCATTATTTTACCTACTAATGTATGAAGAGATAAAACCATTGTAGTGAAAATAAAACCATTGTATTTTCACAACACTTTTTTGCACTTTTCACAAACATGTGTTACAGTCGCCTTATCTCAGTGTAGAAGTACTTATTATAAGTAATTGTATTATTTCTACACTGAAGAGAATCGGTAGCCCGAAACAACTTCGTGAAAAGTGCAAAAAAGGTGTTGTGAAAATAATTATTAAATAGTCCATTGTTTTGGCGCACTATGATACTTCAACATTGTTTACTGTTAAATTTTAAAACTATGTTTTTATGTATCAAATTGTATAACTATTCGCGACAGCTTTTTCGTCAACCTATGTTGACACCATCAGGTGTTACAATAGTATATCAACTGTTAGTTACCTTATTAAAGTAAATTAAAATAACGGTTAGCTACATCATATTAAAGGTGGAAAAAATAAGTAATAATGATTATAATATAATAATAATAATAATAATAATAATAAAATTAACAATAATAAAAATATGTTATTATTCAAACGTGAACCTACAACACAATACAAGTAAATGAGAATATAGAAGGATGAGGAATATATTTTAAAATATACTGTTATATTTGAAATAATTTACAGAATTTTGTAAGAAATTCATGAAATGATAAGTGATATTTGTATCGCGCCGCAACATATGAAAAATAATGAATTTTCGCAAATTTGAATTATTAAGATTTTGTGTATTTTCACTTACGCTAAATTATTAAATGACATAGTTAAAAGAATACTTACACGTGGAATGTAGGGGATCATGTCCATCATGGTGGTACGATAGAAGTTGGCCTTGTGATTAGGTTCCTTCATCAGAAGAGTATCGAGGGTCTGCAGTACTGGGATCACGGGGTCACTGCTAAAAAATACGAAAATCTCCTAATAAAACCGCTGTCTTAAAAAAACAATGGAGTTTATAATTAAATATTTAAAATTTATAAACATAAAAAAATAATAAAAAAACGTTGTGGTTATTACATTTGAGCCAACTAATCTTTAGTTTCCAACTTTGGATTTAACCCTTGATTGGGCGTAAGGAAAATGATTATATTAACTCCTTTAGAGTGGCTGACTTCATTTGTAGTATAAAAAAATGTTTCGAACTGCGTTAGGCTAAATTTGCAGCTCAGTCAGATAGTCCCCGTTCATTATAATATAACGCACAATTTAGTAGTAGAAAAACTAACTAACTAACCATCACGCCATTTCCCTGGAGGGGTAGGCAGAGAGAATGGATCGCCACAATGTCCTATCCTGGCATTCCTCTCGGGTTCCTCTTCATTCATACATCGTACCATGCACGCACGTCGATTATTCCGACTTCGAATGTGGCCGCCTTTTAGTAATTGATGAATTTGGTCATGCCATGTTTTCCTCAGTCGTCCTCGGCTTCTTTTTCTACTCACGCTGTTTGTGTACAACATTTTAACCATTCTACTCTCATCCATTCGTTCCATATGTCCAAACCATCTTAGGGATCAATTTTTAATTTTATTCATGATGCAGTCATCTGCCTTACTTTTATTTTTTTATTTCATCGTCCGGTATTCTATCATACAACATTTTCCCGCACATTCTTCTCAGTGATCTCATTTCTACGGCGTTCCTCACGTAACCGACATAAATATTTGATTCATTTGATCGTAGCACGTTTTCCCCGATCTTCTCAATTTAAAGTCATTAACATAGACGTTTTTTTAAGATTCTTTCTTCATTCATTCTTTCCATGTGTCCAAGCCATCTTAAAGTTCCTTTCATTATTTTGTTCATTACACTTTCATTCGCACCGCATTCACTTTTCATAGTTTCATTCGACACTATCATACATTTATATAAGATCTACAAATGTAGGATGCCGTAGTTCAAAATCATTTTTTTTATAATGTAGCCAGCCCGCAAAATAGGGGTTAAATAGTATTGTTTTCAATGGAAGGATACATAATATTCTTCAAGAAATTACTGTTCCCACATTTTCTTTTGAATGATGATTAATTTCATTACATTAACAAATATGTTCATTTAATTTTTAAAATGTTTTATGTGCAAAACCTGTGCCTATAGAAACATAGATTATATCATATGGGAAATATTTTCCATCGGTGCAATTAAGGGTTAATTATATTTTTTGTGCCAACCAGTTTCCAACTTTAGGAGTTGGGCGTCCACAGTTACGTTGGCGCGACGATATTTGGAGTGCGGGAAATGCCTGGATGCTGATCGCTCAAGATATAACAGATTGGAAAATACGAGAAAAGGCCTACGTCTAGGAGTGAAAAGCAACAACAGGTTGAATAAGTATAACAATAATTAGTTTCGCTTGTATCCAAGTTCCATTAGCGCAATATAAGCTTATTTTTTTAATTTTGAAATACTATTATTTTATCACAATTAATTTACTTAATTTTTACGAAATTGTCGCAATAACTGGCCTATCGATGTTGGCATCACATAGTGTTACAATCAATCCATTAAATATAACTTAGTTGATGAAACATTCATGGCGACCTTTTCATTCAAGTTAAATAAATAAACTGTGATACAAATAATAATTGGGTCATTAAATTAAAAAAACAATGTTAATGTATCATTGTGTTTCAGACAAATTTATATATTGGACAATAGATTATCCAATACATAAATTTTTCATGTATTTCAGTATTATATTTAATCAGTTATTATGATATATTGCGCTGATGAAGCTTGAATAAAAGGTGTCAAATATAATAACCATTCCGTTGTTAAAAACTAAGTATTAATATTTTTAATTGAAATTTCTTGCTAGAAAATCTTTTTAAATAATGAAAAAAAAAAATTTTCACCAGAAGATGGTAGCAAGCTGCCGAAACCGGTCGACGTTAAACACAAATAGAAGCTTACTAAATATATAATAATAAAGAAATTTTGCACTATGTTATTACAATTATGAGTACCATTATATGTGCACCTTCTAAAAAGAACAGTACGTGTTAAATTATTTTTATTTTGTTATTTTATTTTATATCATTGTATTTTATATTATTTGTTTTAGATTTATTTTGTGGATTTTGAACGATCGAAGTGTGCGCGAGAGATACCTGTTGGTAGCAATGAGGTTCGCAGCCCATCACACCGCGTCTCCCGCGGGGCGAAAAGAGAAGGATGGAGGGTCGCATCGGTTCAAGTGTGACAGTCCATTCTTTTTTGCCTATCCTTTCGGGGATGGTTACTTAGTTTGTTAAAGAAAATTTGTATCATTTTTATTTTTATTTTCATTATTTAAAAATAAAGTATAAATATTATTTATTTTAAAAAATTAAAAAATTTTCGTTGTTGATTATAAGGAGTAATGGTATTCATAATTGTAATAATCATCTTTCAAAATAAATAATTAAATAACACATGTTTATATATCAATTTAAACAAGAAATAGAAATTGTATAAACGAATAATGATGTGTGTTTCAATAGAACATATTGTGAGAATAAATAAAAAAGACTTACAACAAAGATTTGAAACAATGGCATACAATTTACAAATAAAATGAGCTATTCAAATACTGAATAATAGAATAAAAGTACTTTCCTTAAATGAGTTTTGTATTTAAATTTAAAATTGGTATTTTCGGGAAAGTTTGTGAATTACTCGTATATTTGAGTGTGTGAACAAGAGCTGTGCAAGTGAGAATAACAAGAAGAGCGCCTTACCCAAAATACTTGATCATGGAAAGAAGCTGCGAAGTAGGTCGAGGGTTGCTGTCGCGCGACATGAGCCGCGTCACAGCCTCCTGCAGCCCGCTGGGGATACGCGGCAGGATGAGATGGACCTGATCGTCCAGCTAAAAAGAATACAAAACAACATTAATTCATCTTATAACCAACATTTTTTACATTATATACATCTTTCCCTTTTGTCTCCATTGCTGGATATATGCCTTTTCCATTTTCTTCCACTCGTCCCTGTCTTGTCCTTTCAACATCCAGGTCGTTCCAGCTTTTCGGGCAATATCGTCAGTCCATCTTTTGGGTGGCACTCCTTTTCTTTGTTCAAGGTCTCCAGTGAAGTATTCTGGATGTCCATCGGGTATTGCCCTGTCTTGGCTATATGTCCAGCCTATTGCCACATAAATTTAGCATAAATTTAGCTGCACGATCTATGATGTCGGCAGCTTTGGTTTGGTGTCTTATTTCTTCACAGCGCCGATCATTTGCCTCCCCATAGATTATTGTGAGCTTTTTAGTTTTTGGACACTTTCTGCTGTAAGCGTGGTTGTCTCTAGACTATATGTTAGGATTGACAGCAAACATTATCAAACATTTTCTTTTTAGACAAATCGGGTATATACTCGTACATAGATTACAAAAATCTCAAATCTTCTTTTCAATCTTAATTACTTGCACAGTGAAAAATATTGTTTTTTCCTTAATTCATACAAACAAACAAACAAACAATCAAACCGTTTCCCCGCAGGGGTAGGCAGAGAGAATGGACCGCCACACTACTCTATCCTGACACACCTCTCTTGATTCCTCCACATTCATACAGCGAATCATACACGCACGTCGATTCTTCCGGCTTCTGACATGACCAACCTTTAAAAATTGATTAATTTGGTCATGCCATGTTTTCCTCGGCCTACCTCGACTCCGTACTCTATTTACATCGTTAACATATACTTTTTTAATCATTCTTTCTTCACCCATGCGCTCCATATGTCCGAACTTTCATAATTTTGTTTATAAAACCTTCTTTCGCTCTACATTCCTCTCTAATATCAGCATTTGAGATTCTGTCGTACATCGTTCTACCTCACATACGTCTTAGGGACCTCATCTCTACCGCATTTATTCTGCTCTCATTTTTCTTCTGCCAGTTCCATGCTTCGCTTCCATACAAAAAGGTTGGGATTCTAATTATAGATTGAATTCAAAAGGCTTAATTCATTAAGATAATCTAATGATAACGGAAATCTATTGATGGAAGTTCATTTTAAAAATAATTAAAAAGACGATATTTTTTTAATAACTATTAGCATTTACGCCTTATGTATTTCGATAGCGACCGGTTTTGCCAGGTTGGTTTGCATTGACAGATTACTTTGTTGATGCCAGCCAGCCTGGCGAAAGCGGTCGTTGTCAGAGTAATCGAGCTTTTGGACTCGTATCAAGGAACCAAGCAACAGATTATTTAGACGGTTACGGAAAGAATTTTTTTTCAATGTATCACATAAAGATAATATTTGATATAAAATCTACAGTAATGAAAAGTAAACACTGATGTCTCAATAAATTATAAAACAAGAGATAAATATGAACACTCAATATATTATTTTAGGTGTTAAATTAATTAATGATCCTAGTATGCCGACAATTCACAACGTAACAATAAACCACCCATATTACCGGATGTTGAACAAACAACAAAACAAAATTTCCATTTTCCAAACTTTATTTTTATTTTCCTACTTTTCTTTTATATGAACAGCCCCTAATAATTGTGTTTTTTATCTCTCTTTGTGTATTTGGTGAAGCGGGGAATATTCGCGCCATAGGCAGGCGACTACCCTCCTGTATATTAAAAAATACATATACGGCGTCGTTGATACTTGAACAGCAATTATTTTGTATTGTACAGGACGGATTATTTTATAATTATGTATAAACATTTATCGCTATTTTGGTACTATATTGCCACGTAAATTTTTACTGTAATTAAAAATGCATGTGCAGGTTATATTGATTGGTTTGGCGTGAATGGTGATTTTTCACACGTATTATAAGGATCAATTAATCGACACGGCATTCACCTTCTTCTCCTTTTAGACCTTTCAAATCAAATCAGTTTTTTAACTCAAAAGACATTACAAACAGGAAAATGTTTAAGGCATCTATTGAGTACAGATAAAATATTATAAAAATACAACATAGTACCAGGAACACATTAGAGATGGTTCGACATTAGGAAGACAAGATACTTTCTAAAGTCAAGAGTATTTGTCTCCTGAACGTAAATTCACTAATATGAATGACGTCGATCTCCGAGGAGACCGCGTTCAGCAGACTAATTGCTCTTCCCACCGGTGTCACCAGAGGCAGATTGGTTCTGGTGGCCGGTAGGTTAAACAATCTGTGCTGTCGGTGTCGGAGAAATATCTAGCACGGCCGAGTTCTCGAAATATCCCCTGATTAATTTAAAAAAAATGGGTTATGAGATGCCCATCTCTTCGAAGCTGTAAATAATTGGTTCCAAGCATTCCACGGATAACTACCATACTCCCTCATATAGAGATACCTCACATTTTTTTCTGAACCCCCTCCAGCATAACGGAATATCTCGTCTCGTGAGGACTTCATATCCCAGAGCCACTTTCGAGTCTGCTCCGAACCAATGTGTTGTATAGGACTCTGAGCACATTGAGATCTCTGAAAACTCTTCCGGTCCTAATGATGAAACCCAACATCCTCAGTGCAATGTCACATTTCTTCTCAATATGTGGACAAAATGTACTCTCATAGATGATTCCAAGATCCTTCATCGTAGATACGTGTGTTAATTTAATTGCTTTTGTCTTTTCCTGTAGTCAGGCTGCTCTCTCTAGGAAGTTGACTGAACAGCTATCCCTCTGTTTCTTTGACGGAATAGTAGGATACTGAAAGGGTGAGGGGGATGATAACAAACAGGAATCTGATGGCTTTATTTCTGGAATCCTGACGAAGCTCCAGCTCCAGCGGAAGCGGATGGTTCGATAATACAAGTGGCATAAAAACTAGGCTTTCTATGCTGTTTGCTGAATGATGAATGCTGCCGGCTTGCTATGCTGTTTGCAGGATATAAGAATACGAACAAAAGTGGCCCGTAATAGCTTTCTTCAAAATGAAACCGGTGCTATACGTATGCAGCAGAGACCTACCCATCGAATTGCAAATGAGAATAGTTCGATGTTACCTGCTACCCGTCTTGTTTTACGCTATGGAAATATGACCTTGTTAAAAGATATCACCAAAAATCAGGATGCCTTTTAAATATGGATAAATCGTAGAATATTTGAAATTCACAAACGAGGAAGTACTGCAGCGAATGAAGAAAGAAAAATACATGGTCAAGACCAAAAAGCGCAGGAAACTGTAATATTTCTGGCACATTATCAGAAACAATTAATACAAAGTACTACAACTGATTGTCTGAGATAAAATTAACGGAAAACGAAGTATCTGGAGAAGAAGAAAACTCTTGCTAGAAAACCTTGGAGAATGGTTCAGTTGCAGCACAACATCCTTGTTTAGAGCTGCTGTAGCGTAGAAATAACCATAATGCTGATAAGAAAGGAACAAGAACAACAAGAAAAATGTGTAAATATAAAAGAGCCTTTTCTTCCCAGAAAACAATTTGCATCTTCGTCTCTATTGAGATACAATTAATCCTTATAATATAAAATAGCTTTTAAATTATAACTCCATTCTTGACTTTTAGATTGTATTAATTAAATTAGGTCATTAAGATGGTTTAAAGACATGGAAAGAATGAGTAAAGACATGGTGAAGAAGGTATATGTAAACGACGTGAAGGGTAGGAAAACGTGGCACGATCAAATCAATTAAATATTAAATGTCGGTCACGTGAGGAGTCGGATAACTCGACGAAAGTGCATGACAAGATGTATGAATGTGGAGGAATCGAGAGAAGTATTTCAGGACAGAACAATGTGGCGGAACATCCTTTCTACCTACCCTTCCGGGGAGACGGCGTGATGGTTAGTTAGTTAATTAAATAAAACACAAAAGTCCTGATCCTCCAGCTGACAACATGTGCGCCATCGAAAACAACTATATTACCTATGTGTTATGTTATTTTTATTTTGTTATTTTATTTTACAACATTGTATTTTATTTTAGATTTATTTTGTTGACGTTCTTGTTACTAAGTATGCGTGGGAGATGCCTATTGGTGGCGATGAGATGGCAAAAAAAAGAAGGATGGAGTGTTACATCGTCTAAAGTGTGGCAGTCCATTCTTTCTGCCTAGCCCTTCGGGGGAGACGGCGTGATAGTTAGTTAGTTAGTTTCATTGTATACTAAGCCCTACCCCGCCTAATATATTCGTGGTAGATCCATTTGTTCACCGGTTGTATTGTATTTCACGTGTAAATAGCTACAATTAATTACACTAGTAACACAATATTATGTTATGGCGTGTTCTGACTTGGAGAAACAATCCCAAGTCATATTGCAACAGTTGGATGCTTTGCAAGATAAATACCGCACGAACACCAAGTTGCCGACAAGCCGACACATATTGCCTCGCTTCAAGTGTATCTATTACGTACAAATAAGATTAGTTTGTTTATAGAAATAGATACTCGCTCGAAATATCCACTTTCAACGCTTTTATAAAATCTTTTCTCTTTTACCTAAAAGTTCTAGACACAAAGTTAGCATTAAACGAAAGTTTAATACTTACTTTCCATTAAATATTGACGAAAACGTCTGTCTTTTTGACTTTCAATTAAATTTTATATAAATTGAAGGCGATAACACTATAGTATTTCAAAATAAATGTTTTTTTTTTAGATTTAAGACACTTTTATTTCAATGATTAATTGTATGTCAATAGATACGAAGATGTAAATTTTTTTTTGGAAACAATATGGTAGTCGAGGCGTTTACAGGACTTATGACCTGTCATTGGTTGGGTTAAGCAATCACTTTATGTTAACAACACTCCCCATTCCGTCCTTCTTACGACACCACGTCTGACAAATTTTTGGAAACTTGTATATATATGCTACTATTTTTTTAATAACTTCACTGTTTGTAGATCAATCTACACTAGCGCCATCTATTAAGATAATTTACATCTTCGTCTCTATTGAGATACAATTAATTCTTAAAAATGATTAACCCGTTATCGAATGTATTTGATAATGCATTGGACAGGTGAAACATGTCTTTCCAGTTAAATATTGTGCTATAAAATTTCTGGAAAAGAGACGTTTTCATTCGTATTAATTATTTAATAAAGAGCTTTACATCATTGTTCAAGAAAAAAAAACATACTAATTAATAATAACTAACAAACAAACACCCAGCATTATGCCGTTTCCCCGGAAGGGTAGGAATAGGTATGGACCGCCATATTACTCTTTCCTTTTGACTCACCTTTCTAGATTCTTCCACATTCATTCATACACGCGCATCGATTCATCCGATTCTAACATGACTGACCTATAATTTTTTTTCATGCCATGTTCTTCTTCTGCTCCATACTCTATAAATCCTTAACCACTCTCTTTATACATGCAGCTATACCAGCGTGGTGATCCTTATATAAATTTGCTCGTAATATTTTCTATCAATCTTCATTTCTTTGTGATATCAGCGTTTAAGGGATGGAATACCAGACTTCGGAAATATCCAGAATAATTGACCTGTGTACAGCAGCGTTTGGAAAACTAAATCATCTACTGAAAGCCAAAGACATTCCCTACTTCTTCTTTATCTTTCTCTTAGTTTAGGTCGTATGACCTGTTTGTGACGGTGGCCTGTCCTGGGATGTTAATGTCCAGCCATCTCTCCATCTCTTCGGTGGCCTTCCTGGTAATCCCTTGCTGCTTGGGTTTTCATCTTTAACAACGTTTGTATATCTTTTATTCTCCATGCGGTCCACGTGGTCTATCCAAAAGCGCCTTCTGCTTATTCCCCATCTCACTATGTCCTCACAGACAGACCTTATCGTTTCATTTCTGATCCGATTTCTAAGGGTTTTGCCTGCGATGGAGCGTAGGGTTCTCATTTCTGCCACTCTAAGAAGGTTCTTAGTTCTATTGGTATCGGCTCTGACCTCTATTCTATACGTCATGATGGGGCAAACGCATGCCTTGTATATCTTGACTTTACTTTCGGTTAGCATGTATTTGTTCCTCCACATGGTGTCGCGCAAGCAGCCAGCCACGGCTGTCGCTTTGTTGGTTTGTTCGTAGCTGTAGCTACCGATCTCTTTGTCTAGGTAAGTGAATCACATGACTTGCTCAATAGGTGTGTTATCGATGATCAGTTTACATCTGAGCGTTTTTTTTGATATCTTTAAGCACTTAGTTTAGACATTCTCATGGAACTCAAAAGAAAAGTCTATGTGACATGCATCCTCCCGGTGATTACACGTGGATTGGAAACAGTGTTATTCACAAGTAGAGAAACCAATACCTGGCATAAGTCTGAGGGACAAAGTACCCAACATAGTCGATATTATGGACCGTGTTGTCAAACTAAAGTGGAAATGGAGCATCAGTCAACCACATAATGATGGGCTGACGAAGTAATTCCAGTCCTGAGAAGAAGATGGGTGAGAGTCGCACAGGAAAGAAAAAAACGGAGAATGTTTGAAGAGGTCTACATTCAGCAGTGGAGAGATTGCTAAAGAGGAAGAAGAAGATAAGCGTTTGAAAATCATATATCGTTTTACCAAACAACATACAAGCTATAATTATCATCTCTACCGCATTTATTCTGCTCTCATAATTCGTTTGCCAGTTCCATGCTTATACCTGTATAACGGTATAAATTATCAGTAGTAATTTGAGTTATATACTAATATAATAGAAACATATATAGGTACAATATATAATATGTATGTTTTCACATATATTCCGTTAGAACTGGAAACGTAGCGTATTTCAAGGATATAAACAGGGTAAGTTTTAATTGCTATTGACTTTGAAACAGTGAACTGAATGAAATCAAATTAATTTAATGAATTCCTATCAATAAAGTTGCTGCAAGTAAGAATCTATTGAGGGTCTTGTGTGCTTCGTAAATATAATATGTGTGGAAGAAACACGTCAATAGTATTTCAAGGTTTAAGTAGAGATACTCTTAATAACTAATACAAATGATTTTTTTTAATAGTATACACGATTGTTTAATGGTTTTACTTGGATTTCGTTTTTATAAATTATATAAAAAGTGAAAAATTTGTTTCGTCTTGCGAGGGCATTCTAAAACTCAAACTCAGTTTGAGAATGCCTACATTAAAAAAATAACTCGGAGTTTACGATCATTGATAAGTAAATATTAATATTTATAGAAGTATTCAATTCGTCTTTCATTGTTCTAAATGATTTTGATAAATTTGGTAAATTCGTATTATCCTCGACTTTGTTTTTCATTCAATTAGCTTGTATGAATCTTCACTATTCCCCCACTCACTATTGTATCTCCGTTCAACTCACATTGTTAATCGTTTTAACTAACTAACTAACTAAGCATCACGCCGTCTCTCCGAATGAATGGACTGTCGCACTTTTCTTTCCTGACATATTTCTCTCGCTTCTTCGACATTCGTACACCGTGTCATGCATGCAAGTCGATTTCTCCGACTCCTCACGTGGCCGACATTCAATATTTGATTTATTTGATCGTGCCACGTTTTCATCAGTCTTTCTCTACTTTTTGTTCCATGTACATATTATTTTATTTAATATTTATTTATTCAATCGATTTAATATGGGAGTATCGTGAGAGGACTCTCATTATTGATACCTCACTATTTATGACATGAGTTATTTTCCTGACAATATTTATGACATGAGTAAGTAAACATAAGTAAACTAAACAATCGAACAAATAACAAATTACGGCAAGTTAAAATTCCATTCAAATGAAAGTTTTTAAAAGTTAAATATAAATAGAAATAAATAAATTCTCGGTTTGAAACAGAAAAGCAGGGAGAGTTTAACGTAAACAAATATATTTTTTTACCATTCATTCTTTCCATGAGTCCAAACCATTTAATGATCCTTTCATTTTTTGTCCATAACACTATCATTCGCACCGCATTCACTTCTTATATTTTGATTTGAAATTCTATCATACACAGATGTTCCACACATTCGTCTAAGAGATCTCATTTCTAATGCATTTATTCTACTTTCGATGATTCGCTTCACATAAGGACCGGTACAACCCTTTGGTTTGCTGGCAATTTTGGGATACTTTTAATATATAAATGGTCTTTTAATTCTAAATATGATTATTTTATTAAAGGTGTATTCAAATCGTAAATAATATGTACCACTGACTCACTCCCCCACACTCTGTCTAAAATTTATATGATTCTTTTATAAATCATGATTTCAATCTGGCATTTCTCGGCGGTGTGTAGAAAAAGCCGATATATTGGTTTTTGGCAACCTAAGGGTTAATATAAAAATGATCGTAATCAAAAAATGTGACAGCTTTATAAATATGACGTTGGAGAAGAATGGGTCAAAATGTTTAAGTGATGAAGTGAGAAACAATATAAAGCACTCTAAATAATGAATATTATTAATATTTAATTTTGAAGAAAAATCTCTACTGATTGTAAAATTGAAAAGGGTTATGGCCTAAAAGCAGCCGTGTGTAAATGTCCTACAGATGGCCTGACATTGACACGTAGAATGTCTGACTCGCCTGTGACTAGTCTGGCTCTATTTTGGAAATGACCTTTAAGATATCACTTATCACCTATCCCGAGAAAAACAACACATGCCCCCTTATAAAATATTCAATCTTCATAACTTGATATTTGAAAACGCGCATAATAAAATAACTTGGAAAATAAACCAGTGAAATAACAAATAAAAGAAGAAAGAAAGGACTAATGAAATAGAAGTGAGATCTCTAAGACGATTGTATAAAAATCTGTGTATGATTGAGTGTTGAATAAAAATATAAGAAGTGAATGCGGTGCGAATGATAGTGTTTTGAACAAAATATTATAATAAAATGATTATTATGATGGTTAGGACACATGGAAATAATGAATGAAGAAATAATATTAAAAAAGTAAATGTAAACGATGTAAATGAAACAAGAAATAGAGAAAGACCAAGGAAAACGTGGCACGATAAAATAAATAAAAATTTTAATATTGGCCACGTGAGGAGTCGGAGAAATCGACTTGCGTGTATGCCACAATGTATGAATGTTGAGGATCGAGAGAAGTATGTCAGGAAAGAAAACTGTTGCATTCCATTCATTCTGCCTACCCTTTTGGGGATACGGAGTAATGGTTAGTTAGTTTTTTTAAATAATATTTTTTTATGAAAAAACAGAGAATAGAATTTATTATTCCATCTCCAATATGAGCAGAAAATTGCTCATTATTATGAAGAGAAATCATTTTGCGTGCAGACTTGAGGCCAAGTTCCCTGGATATGGAGCTAAATAGTCTGTCTGCTAGACCATCACCTGATGTATAATAATATATACAAATAATAATTAATTGAAAAAAACACCATTCGAAAATACATAATAATAAATTGGTGAATTATAAAGAGCCATTTATATGAATTAATCATCTCAAAGGCGCTGTCGAAAATGATCCATTTCATCAACTTGTTAAAAACAAACATATAGTATGAGTAATTAATACGAATGAAAACGTTAGTTTTTGAGAGTTTTTATTTTATTATATGGGAATGACATGTTTCGCCCTTCTATGGCTTTATCAATTGTGACGAAATTTTAGCTCGTTGCTGTTTATATACACTAGTAAATGGGACAGAATTTGTTAATTGACAAAAATTGATGTGACTTTATACATTTTTAACAAATAATTATTTGGGTAGGTCCAGAAATATTGGAAAGTGTTTCTTGGAACTCGTTTCACTAATATGAAAGACGTCGATCTCCGAAAAGACCGCGTTCAGCGCTCTTCCCACCGGTGTCACCAGAGGATTTTTTTTTACTTTTTTGATACTTGGCACCTTTGTAATGTCCAGTACTCATTTGTTTTGTTCCAAGCACCGACCCTTCTTTCGAGGTTTATATACGTTTTTCTGCGTCTTGTGTACATGTTTCCTAGATAGATCCTAGTATATTCGGTAACTTGCTCCATTACATACATTAATTGTAAATTCATTTACGACGAAGGCCTGATATATTTTCAGATAAATAATTGACAAGACGTAAAAGCATTGGACACTGTTTTAAAAATAACTTTACCATCGAAGGGTGATACTGATACACAAAGGTAGATGATCAAATTGGGATTCTGGATGACAGCGGTTCGCGTTTGTGAAGGCGGGCGAATCTAATTACGTTGGTCCCGGATTTCGATTGTTTCATATCCTACTTAAGGGGAAACCAAATATCTTTCCCGGATTATACATCGCCCAGAAACGGCACAGACGAAAGAGGAAGGGTAAGGGGAATTTAACACACAAGTATTATGTGTAGATTATTTTGACTATACTCAACTATTGCTTCTATCGAAAATACGAAATAAATGAGCTTTTACAAAACACCAAAAATATTTAACCCGCCTGTAGAGAATCAACCCATAGACTAGGTTAGATATCAAGGCATATAGATCTGGTTGTAAGGAATGCAAACAAAATAAACAAGGCAGTTGCAATCTCTTGTGCTCTAAAATCTACAATATGGAAAAAGACAAGGCCATTAAAAGTAAGATGGGTGTCTATAAAGCAGCGGTCAGGGAACCGGGGTATATTACCCCAAATGGGGTAAAAATGTTTTATTTTGGGGAAACAAGGAAATTTTTCTAGTTTGCTATTTCATAAACGTGTTAGTATTTTTACTTACTATTTTCATGTAACTTTTTTTCCGTGTAAATTAATTCAATATGTTTATTTAAAATATTCATTGATTGTCTTCTTTTCAAAAGGGGAGGAGGGGGTAATATCGACTTACGCAAAAATATTTTGGGGTAATGGTTAAAAAAGTTCCCCGACCGCTGCTATAAAGTATGCGTAATACCAATAATAATATATGGCGTCTAAGAGGATAATAGTAGGCAAGACACTGAGAGTCTCTATCTCATTAGATAGATATGTGAGGTTGAGGATATTATAAGATGGAGTAGACAGTAAAGGAGGGACTGGTACGGCTATGTCCAAAGAATGGACACAACCCCTACGCCCCTATATTGCACTTCATAAAAGAAGAGATGAGATTCTTTGAGAACTCTGTTGGCGTTTTATCTCCCAACATGTCGAACCAACCTGCCTCTGGTGATGCCGTTGGGGAGAGCAATCAAACTGCTTAAAATGATCGCTTCGAAGATCGACGACTTTTATATTCATAAAAGTACGTTCAGAAGACAAATACTCTTGACTTTGGAGAGTATTATGTATGTATTCTTAATGTCGAACTATTTGTATAATAATCTACCTGTACTCAATAGATGCCTCAAACATTTTTGCTGTTTGTAATGTATTTTGAGTAAATAAACTGATTTGATTTATTTGATTTGAAAGCTTTACACTTTCATCATCGGGAGAACGATTTAAACATTGAGCGAAATAAATTTAATATCGTTCTTCCGAAGTTGTAAAACCTTCGAATAGTGCCGAGAAAAAAAACTTAAACGTGAGAAAAACCGTGTTTTAATTGATACAAATTATGTCTTTTACATAATTTGACTCTTACCCCACTTTTCGCTCTTAACAAAGTTATTAATTTTGTATTCAGAACACACTTCTCGATTCTATATCGTTAGCAATAAATTACAGTTCAATGGAACACTTTAATAGAGGTAGTCAGGTTATTGCTTTTGGGTACCAAAGTTTTCTCCTTCCTTTTGTTTATACATATAGGTATACATACATATTCTAGTATTACAAAGACATTTTCGGTCAGGCAACTATCGATAAAGATAACACGAGCCCTAATAGTCCAGGCAAATGTTAACCCCGAATAATTTAATACAAATTACCAATTAAGAATAAATGTTTTAGGCATTAAATGGCGTCATTTCTATAAAATTGTATAAACTAGACGATACAATTAATAAACGCAAATCTAGATTCAACTTTCAGTTGTCGATCTGTTCTAATTTCAATACTTTATATTCCATCTGGATATTATATACATTCGAATCGTTACACTGTTCAAGTTATAATACTTTATATTCCATCTGAACATTATAAACAATTATACATTCGAATTGTCAAACTGTTCAAGTTATAATACTTTATATTCCATCTGAACATTATAAACAATTACACATTCGAATCGTCAAACTGTTCAAATTGTAATACTTTATATTCCATCTGAACATTACGTACAACAACAACAACAACAAACCATCACATCGATTCCCCGCAGGGGTAGGCAGAGAGAATGGACCGCCAATCTATTCTATCTCTCTAGCTTCCTCCACATTCTTACAGCGAGTCATACACGCACGTCGATTCTTCCAGCTTCTGACATGACCAACCTTTAACATTTGATTAATTTGGTCATGCCATGTTTTCCTCAGTCTACCTCAATTCCGTACTTCATTTACATCGTGAACGTATACTTTTTTAATCATTCTTTCTTCACACATGCGCTCCATGCGTCCGAACAAATGCAGCGATCCTTTCATAATTTTGTTCATAATATCTTATTTTGCTATACATTCCTTTCTAATATCAGCATTTGAGATTCTGTCGTACATCGTTATACCACACACACGTCTTAGGGATCTCATCTCCACCGCATTTATTCTGTTCTCATCTTTCTTCTGCCAGTTCCATGCTTCGCTTCCATGCATGAGGGTTGGGACTAGAACTCCATTGTGAACTGCCATTTTTGCTTTCATTGATAAATTCTTGTACAAACGTACAAACATCGTATAAACAATAATACATTCGAATCGTCTAACTGTTTAAACTACACTTTATATTCCATCTGAACATTATTAATAATTATACATTCAAATCGTCTATATCTTCAAATTGTTATATAATACTTTATATGGATAAAAGTAGAATATATAATAGATATCTCTTAGACGAATGTGTCAAAATCTGTGTATGATAGAGTGTCGAAGAAAATATAAGAAGTGTATGTAGTGCGATGTAAACGGAACTGGAAATAGATGAAGACCCAGGAAGGTGTGGTATGATCGAATAAATCAAATATTGAATATCGGCCACGTAGCGAGTCGGAAAAATCGACGAGCGTGCATGATCCCATGAATGTTGAGGAATTGAGAGAAGTATTTCAGGAAAGAACAGAGTGGTGGTCCATTTTTTTTCCCTACCCCTTCGGAGAGACGGAGTGATACTTAGTTAAAACAATCATTGTTTTGCATGTACGAGTACATATAATAAGTATATATATATGTACGAGTACATATAATAAGTGTATATATATATATAAAACAAAGTCAAAAATCGTGTTAGTTACACCATTTATAACTCGAGAACGGCTGGACCAATTTTGAAGATTTTATATTTGCTGGATTTGTCTCTGTTCCGGATAACAGAATAATTATTAAAACATTTGAAAAAATCACTTAAATGATTTAAAATTAATTATATTTGTCGTACGTTTGACTAAATTTGACTTTTGAGACAAAGTACAAAAAACATCATGGCTTCCATTTTAGTTTCGGAAACGCCCGTAGGTGGTGTATTGTTGATGCCAGATGTCAATGTCAATACTCAATGTGAAAGATTTGAGTTGAGGTTATTTTTTAATCGTCGCGGGGATTTTTGGTTTTCTTTATTAATTTTAGATTAACAATGCCCAAAGTTATAAAAATCAGTATAATAGAGACTATTCTAAAAGTTAAACCCCTTTTGTGAAGGAGAGCAGAGAATATTTGCGCCATTAATACCATTCGAAAAAGATGACAGATGAGTGTTCCGTAGAGATTAAATAACCGATTTATGATTAGTGAATAATAATAAAAATACGTATTGTATATTTTGTATTGATTTTATAGGTGTATCTGTGTAGTCCAGAGAATTGTTACCATAGGAAATTCAGCCGCGAGTACTTAATAAACGAAATATTTTTGCTAGATGAAGACGAGGAATTTCTTTTTTCAATTGATAGGGACACTGAATCATCAAACTCTTCAGATGATGAATATGATGATGCTAATGATGAAAACGGAGTTCATTGATGGATCACACTTATTCAAAATTATGTTGTCTGCTATTTAATTGTTTTAACGTGTTTTGATGAATGTCGGAAAGTCAAAGGTGTTAGTTTTTGAAAGGGAAGAGCAAATGACAGTTTGTAATATAAGTGTAAATGAAGAGAACTTGGAACAGGTGAGGGAATTTGTGTATTTAGGTAGCATGTTCACAGCGGATGGCCGAACGGACAGTGATGTTGAAAAAAGGGTTGGTGCGGGTAACAAAGTGAATGGAGCTTTAAAAGTAGTTATTGGAAACAAGAATTTATCAATGAAAGCGAAAATGGCCGTTCACAATGGAGTTCTGGTCCCAACTCCTATGTATGGAAGCGAAGCATGGAACTGACAGAAGAAAGATGAGAGCAGAATAAATGCGGTAGAGATGAGGTCCCTAAGACGTATGTGTGGTAGAACGATGTATGACAGAATCTCAAATGCTGATATTAGGAAGGAATGTAGAGCGAAAGAAGGTATTATGAACAAAATTATGAATGGTTCGTTGCGTTGGTTCGGACATATGGAGCGCATGGGTGAAGAAAAAATGGTTAAAAAAGTATACGTTAACGATGTAAATGGAGTAAGGAGTCGAAGTAGACCGAGAAAAACATGGCATGTCCAAATTAATCAAATATTAAAGGTTGGTCATGTCAGAAGCCGGAAGAATCGACGTGCGTGTATGACTCGATGTATGAATGTGGAGGAAGCTAGAGAGGTGTGCCAGGATAGAGTAGTGTGGCGGTCCATTCTCTCTGCCTACCTGCGGAGAAACGGCGTGATAGTTTGTTGTTGTTGTTGTGTTGTTGTATTAAATTCATTTATTTATAATAATAAAATAATAAGAATGATAATAATCATAATAATAATTCAAACAGTAATTAGAAGGAACAATCATACATAATATAGAGTCAAAAACGATGAATCCTAATATATTAAAGACGATAAACATTATAAGGAAGCAGATTACATTAGTAAGATAGGGGCAAAAATGGAAGATAGTATTAATATTTTTTTGGTAGATTGTATAAAGGAAAAGTTTTTAATGTACTACGTATATACTAAGGGGGAATAAGCTGGAATTTGGTTATTTATAACATTCAATTCACGTGCCTTTGCTTTAAAAATTTCAAAATTTTCTTATTAATCAAATTTTTTTAAAATTGATTGCTATATGCAAAAAAGTGTGTTTTTGGAATTGAAATGATGGTCAAAATTCACACAATGATTCTGTTTTTGTATTAAATGTTGTGTTCATATAACCTCTTCAAAATGATCGACCCGTCTTTCCAATATACACGGCATCACAATCCTTACAATTAATCTGGTAGATTCCACTTTGGTTGAATATATTGTCGCGAAAAAATAAAAACACAATTGTGATACATAAAACAACGTTTTTAATTAACAATTTATAATTCATTTTAAGTATTAATGCAGGCTTCCACGTGAATTATATTCCATTGTAATTAATATTTTTAATTTTTACTTTTGCACATTTCATGAACTTAATTTATTTTAAGTATTAATTGTAATTCAATAAAAAGGTGAATTAAATTTAGCTAATAAGTTAACACAACATTTATTGATTCTGAGGCGGTACGAAGTTCGTCGGGTCAGCTAGTAAGTTATAAAGATTAATTGTATCTCAATAGGGACGAAGATGTAAATTGTTTTCTGGGAACAGAATATGGTGGCCGAGGCGCTTACAGGACTTATGACCTATCATTGGTTGGGTTGAGCGATCGCTTTATGTTTAACAACATTCCCCATTCCGCCTTTCTTACGACCACCACGGCTGACAAATTTTAAGAAGTTGGATATATGCTAGAATGCTGCGCCTATCTTCACATTTTTTAGTTCACTCTCGCGATCGCTCAACCCAACCAATGATAGGTCATAAGTCCTGTAAGCGCCTCGGCCACCATATTCTGTTCCCAGAAAACAATTTACATCTTCGTCTTTCTTGAGATACAATTATAAAAAAATAATTTATCCCCAATGGGTAAAATCCAGTATTTGTCTACAAGAATTTGTATACATTCAAAATGTTGTGCAATAAGTTAATAAGATGTATATCTTATGTGCAAATGAATAGCTAATTTACATCGTCTGTGTTATGTCTGCTTTGTCGCCTGATGTACAGTTACACAAAAGTAATTAAATCTCACCCGTACATGTGACGCGGTTAAGCGATTAACATGCCGTCAACTATCGAATTGAGTAATCGACATCCAGGATGGATATCGCTATCTTACGCTCGAAATTGAATAGGAGTCAATATAAATATATTATTTTATAATTAAACAAATGGTGTTCTTGTACCGACTGGCAAAAGAAGGATAAAATAAGGCCGCCAGAACCAATCTGCCTCTAGTGACACCGGTGGGAAGAGCAATTAGTCTGATGAACGCGGTTTCCTCGGAGATCGACGTCTTTTATATCAGTGAAAGTACGTTCAAGGGACAAATACTCTAGACATAAGAAAGCATCTTGTCTTCCTAATGGCGAACCATCTCTAATGCGTTCCTGGTATTATGTTGAATGTATATAATATTTTACCTGTACTCAATAGATACCTTAAACATTAATGCTGTTTGTAATGTCTTTTGAGTAAATAAACTGATTTGATTTGATTTGATTTGAAAAGTAAAAGTATGAGATCTCTTTGACGAATGTGTAGATGATAGAGTGTCGAATGAAATTACAAGAATGCGGTGCGAATGATGGAGATATGAAGAAAATAATAAAACGATCTTTAAGATGGTTTGGACACATGAAAATAATGAATGAAGAAATAATTAAAAAAAATGAAATGTTAACGATGTAAATGGAACTAGAAATAGAGAGAGACCAAGGAAAACCAATCAAATATTAAATGTCGGCCACGTGAAGAATCAGAGAAATCAACGTGCGTGCATGATACGATGAAAGAATGTTGAGGAATCGAGAGAAATATGTCAGGAAAGAAACATGTGCCAGTTCATTCTTTCTGCCTACCCCTTCTGGGAGACGACGTGATGGTTAGTTAGTTAGTTCTTCTTTTCTTCTTACTTTTGTCCTGTCACACCTCTGTGGTACATCGGGCATCAAGGAACCTTCTCCACCGGACTCTATCGCATGGCTGATGCCGTACATCATCCCAAGTGAGGCCTGCTGCCTTTACTTCGACCTGCAGGGCTCTGTGGCTCTAGGTCTGCCTCGCTTCTTTTTTCCCGCCATAGGGGACCAGTCTAGTGCACCTTGAGCGATGCAGGCTGGGTTCCGTCTCAGAGTGTGACGATCCACTGCCATTTGCGTCTAGCGACTTGTTCTCTAATTGGCTTTTCGCCTGCCATGGTCCAGAGAACGGCATTTGACATAGTAAGTTAGTTAGTTTATTATTATTATTTTGTTGAAAAACTCTTTACATCATCACAGCGCGAGCCAAATCGATGAAAAAGGCAAAGATGAATAGATGTTTAAGAGTAACTCACCAATTCCATCTGCTTGGTATAGTTGGAGGCAGAGTAGTTGGCCTGGATGAGGGGGCGACCGTTATTGAAGATGGTGCAGATGGTCATACCCAAGGAAAACATGTCCGAGAGGACGCTGCACACGGAGCTCTGCTGGATCTCCGGAGCTGAAACCAAACGGAATCATGAGTTTACTTTACACTCTACAAGCATATGGAATAGCTTACTGTATCCAAATTTTAAAAAACCACAACATGAAAAAATGTAAACAATTAAATATTTAGTAGAAAATTCAGTATTCGGATCTTCTTCTTCAGACTATTCCCGTCCACTCCAGGACAAAGGCCTCTTCTATTTGCTTCCACACCACTATTTCTTGTTTTGTTTATTTATTTATTTTATTTTTTTGTATACAACAGGTTGCTAGAACCCAATTACTGTATACAATATGTTTTTAAATGATATATTGATTCTCGTGACATGTGATAGGTAGCTAATCTATCGCCATTTTATTGTCACGAGAATTCTACACCAGATCAAAGACAGTGTGACAATCACACTGCCAGCGCCGGGAATCGAACCCGGAACCTTCGGTATGGTAGTCAGAGCTATTACCACTCTGCCACTAAGGTCACCGTTTCTTTTACAGAACTGAGATCTAACCAACGAAAAACATTAAGGCGACTTATTTGGACACAAAACGATAAAAAAATTCAATATCGATTTGAAACAAATAGGTTAAATACAGAAGGATCTCAAATATGTCGACGTCAGTGAGGCAGTAGTCTTTCCAGAATTTGTAATATATTTTTATGAACACTGCCTCACTGACACTAAAATGTCCAAATCCGAGACGATTCGATTCAACTTCCGAATTACTTTTCCTACTAGCATCACCAAAGGCAGGTTGATTCTGCGTGACGGAGTAAATAACAATTAATGTCGGCACTGTAACAGATAGCTTTCATGAACAAAATATCCTATTTGTTACAGAACATAGGGGTTTCAATAAAGATCCGAATCAGCTTGAAAAAGTGCGTCGTTGTATATCCTTCCTATCTCAGTTCAAGGGAGTTATACCCTAGCATACTCAAAAGAAATGCCGTTGGATAGAGCCAAGGATATATAATGTAATCTCTAAGGTTAAGGGTTCTCGAGAATTTATTTTGAACAGTAAACCAACATGAAAGAACACTCACGAGGGCTGTTTATCACGGCACCTTCTTCGAGCCTGATTCTGACTAAGGAGTTATAATATATACAGTTCTTAGGACCCGGGTGTCCAAGACAGCAGTCTTTTTTTTTCAAATTTTCAGACCTTTCCCGCTGTCCACACAGTATCATCGCTCCACTTGGGGGGCTGTCTCTCCACACTTCTCCCACTTTACCTTGGGCCTTCATTAAATAACCTTCTGGCTTCATCTTCAATCATCCCGTCAGCATGCATATCCAGATCAGATTGATAGTTAATTGAATAATTCTTTGTCAAGGTATCAGTAACTTAAATATTAATAAATCTTCTAGAAAATTTAATTTTTTTTGTATAATACATCATATTATTTTTACATCGCTTTAATAGTAAAAAAACAATAAATTCTTCGTTTATCTAAGCTAAATATGGATCAAGAGTCATTTGCGTATGTGCCATTTTAGAAAGTTTTCTTTACTCTTCTTTAATAAACGTAAGTGTACTTGTGCTAAGGGTTGAAAGATATAATAGCTACGATTTGCAGCTATAGAAAAGGATCGAAAGACCCCTTTCTAGGAAAGAACATGTAATTTATTTGAATATATCCGGAATAAAGAATGGATCGAAGACCCCAAACTTAGGTAAATTTTTTCTCGATGTACTTACGAGTATATACATTGCACGATGGAGAAATCTTAATTTCATTACATTCACGTATAATGAAATTAAGATTCTTCACTGTTAAATTTACAACACTCATTCATTCATTCATTTCTCGGCGCTACATCACGGTGTGGGACTTGGCCTCCTCCACAACGGTCCTCCACTGACTTCTGTCTCTGGCCATCTCTCTCCATTCCCCAGTTCCTTACATTTTCTCCCAATCTTCTTCCATGCAATCCGCCCATTTTTTCCTCGGTATGCCTCTTTGTTTCCTTTTCGCGGGGCACCCATTTGGATATGGTTTGTGGTTTTCTACCCTCTGGCATTCTCTCCACATGACCAGACCACCGTAGGCATTGAGACTTCATTTGCATTGAGACAGAATCTCACTACTGTTTCCTGGTTAATCAGTACACTGTTTATTACATCAATTTATTATACACTCTTTGAGAATGTCGCGAAAGTCGATTCTTATGCCAGTTCCATGCTTTGCTTCCATACATAAGGGTTGGGACCAGAACTCCATTGTGAACGGCCATTTTCGCTTTCATTGATAAATTCTTGCTTCCAATACACGTCCGGGAACATCTGACAAATGTCTGTATGTATGTGAAATTCAATACTATTTAAATACAATCATGTTTTAAAAAAAAAATACTTTCACTTCTTTTTTTATTTCGACAGCGACCGGTTTCGCCGGACTAGCTGGCATCGACAGACTGGTGACGCTGTCATAAACCTACGATTAATGTGCGTGGTACACCAGATTCTATTTTTATTTTTCTCCAAAAATATTTATTTTATATTATTAATATATAAAATAAAGAAAGCATTTTTTTACACGGTATTGTATTGCACAATAACTGTATTTGTTTATTACACAATAACTATATTAGTTGGCAATAAGTTTCGCTAGTACCTAAGTTTCATTCAATAAAAAAAAATTAATTATAAGAATAATAATGAATTAAATCTTAGTCTTATAAATCTTTAAAAAAAAAAAAACATAATTATTAATTAATTAAAAATAAAATATCGAATTATTGAAAAACAACGTGCGAATTCTTCCTTTATATTTTCAAGAGAATCGCTCTCTAGCATACCGAAGAGAAATGATGTTGGAAGTAGCCAAGAAATACTCCGAATTTCGGATAGAAGGTTTTTGGGAATTTCTATTGAACCCTCAGAAATATAAAATAATATTGAATCTCATGCGAACTCCATATAAATCCACATATTTAAGCTCGCTTCGGACTTACGCAGGAGCTACGCAGGATTCTTAGAAGTTTCTTGTATCTGAAAACATCTTTAGAAGGTAGCAATATCAATGAAAGATTATACACGCTTTCAATATGAGCCCAAAAGTTCGGCCGACTTTTGTGGATCTTTATTACGTTGTCAAGTATTCATTTGTTGTTCGATTATGGTTTTTATCATATTTTCCTTCTTGTTATAGGTATACCATTTGTTTGCCTTTTACAGCCCGTTGATATAAGTATGTATATGAAAACAAATCGTTCAAATGTTTTATTCCATTGTAATTTTCCGAGAAATATTTGGTTTTTGGGTATTTTTCTCAAACATCTTTATTCAAAACCATTTGATTTCCTTATTCAGTTCCATTCATTAATTTGATTTAGCCACTTTTAAAATTCCAGTGCATGGTAAATACGAATAGCAAGCGCTCTTGTGGTGAGCTATTCACAAAAACGGCGCTATACAAATTAGCCTTATTATTATTAGAAGTTTTATTTCATTTTAGTACAATATTTTATATTTCAATTGTTTTGGCGAAAACAGTGTGTGAAAACTGTTATAATGTCACAATTGGTTTCATAGATATTAAATAAATAAAACATTTTATTTTAACAGGGTTTTAAATTATATGCTTAATTAATGTGAATTATTATTATTATAAAAGTCAGAGATTTCAAATAGTATTTAAATAAAATGATGTTGTTTTTTGTATACAAATACTTGTAGACGAATACTGGATTTTTACCCATTGCGGGCTAATCATTTTTTAAGGATTAATTGTATCTCAATAGAGACGAAGATGTACATTATTTGGAAACAGAATATGGTAGTCGAGGCGTTTACAGGACTTATGACCTGTCATTTGTTGGGTTAAGCGATCACTTTATGTTTAACAACATTCACCATTACAAATTATCTTAATAGATGGCGCTAGTGTAGATGGACCTACCAACAGTGAAGTTATTAACTTAGTTAGTTATTAAAAAATATTAACGTATATACAAGTTCCAAAAATATTTGTCAGACGTGGTGTCGTAAGAAGGGTGAAATGGTGAATGTCGTTAAACATAAATTGATCGCTTAACCCAACCAATGACAGGTCATAAGTTCAGTAAACGCCTCGACTACCATATTCTGTTTCCAAATAATTTACATCTTCGTCTCTATTGAGATACAATTAATCCTTATAAAATGATGTTAATAAAAAAGCTTAATTTTTTCGAAGGTGACCAGCTTCGCTAGTCTTGCTGGCATCGAAAAAATGGGTAAAACATTTGATATCACCTTAACAAGGCAAAACATGTCATTTCGATAAAATATATTAAAACTTATTTCATGTAGTATTTTACAACGTTGTCTAAGAAACAATAAGTAAAGGGTATAATATCTCTTGAATAAAACCCAATTAAACTTCTAAAAAATATACATTATCATTTATATAAAATACAATTATGCAATGTTGTTCTAGAAATAAAAAGTAAGAAAAATTATTTATCTTACATAAAATATCTAAAAACAAGATCGTCTGTTAATAAGAATGAAAACGTCCGAACGAAAAGGTTTGAGAATGCCCTCACTAAGCGAAACAAATGTGTCACTAATAATATCAATAAAAATCTCGATAAAACTAACAAAACAATTGCGTTTATGATATATTTTATGGGAATGACATGTTTCGCCTTATAAAGCATTATCAAATGTTTGTCAATGTCAAATGCACTATCATTTGATAATGCCTTAGTAAGGCGAAATAAATCATTCCTATAAAATATAATGAAACTTCTAGAAAAAATACGTTTTCATTCGTGTGGTCCTTTCAATTTGGTTTATAGTTCTTTCAATTCTGCTTCACTGGAAACTTAAAAAAATATATATGTTTAATTGAAATTTCTTGGAAGAAGCTCATTTTAAATAAAGAAAAAAATATGTACAAAATTTCTTTATTTTTTATTTGGAGTTTTGCGTAAAACTTTTTGTATATAAGCAATTAGATAATGAAATATATCTTTTTTAAGATGTAAGTTTAGATAAAATCCACAATGTTTGTGTCTTCGACCGGTTTCAGCAGCTTGTTGCCATCTTCTGTTCTCCAGTTACTGAAACCAGCCGAAGACACTAGCATTAGTGGATTTTAACTAAGCATACATCTTATAAATAAAATACAGTTTTTATTAATTACAATAAACGTCTACAATATGTATGTACTCGTATTTTATATTATATAAATGTGTGTGATTATATATAATATTATACATATATGTATTTTATAAGCAATTAGCAGCGGCGATTAATTGAAATGATTTTCGGGATGGATATCCCTTAAAGTTATGCGTAATACGTTTGCCCTTATACTGATATAATTATTTACACCTGGCCTGGTTGATTTCCACTTAGTTATCCGTTCCTCGTTTAATACTCGCGAAAATTATTTCTTGCTCAGTTAATTATTGATATAACCAGCTCACATGCTTAAATTGACCTGTTATTAGAATTGCTACTAAAATGATTTCGATGTGTTCAAGTTGTAAGTAAATTTACGTCGGATTTAAGAAAATGATTAAAACAAAAATATTACAATCTTTAGTTAGACATATTTAAAAATAAAATAAGAACACTTTTTTTTAGATAACCAAATGATTAAACTGAAATCTCTTGATGGAAGTTCATTTCAAATAATAGTTAGACATATTTAAAAATAAAATATGATTTTTTTTTTAAGATAACCAAAAAATGATTTCACTGAAATCTCTTGATGGAAGTTCATTTTAAATAATAATTAAACAAAACGATTTTTTTAACTTCTTCCACTTTTGTCTTTAATTCGACAGCGACCGGTTTCACCGGGTTCGCTAGCATCGACAGACTGGTAACACTATTGCAAACTGATTTATATAAATATGAACTAACTAACTAACCAACCATCACACAGTTTCTCAGAAGTGGTACGCAAAGAGGATGGATCGACAAATTGTTATATCCTAGCATAATGCTCGCGCCTCATCTTCATTCACACATCGTGACATGCACCCTTTGTCGATTGTTCCTACTTCGAACATTGCCGCCTTTCAGTACTTGATTAATTCGGTCTTGCCATATCTTCCTTGGCCGTCCTCGACTTCTTTTCCCATTCACACTACTTGTATATATATCTTTTTAACTATGTCATGTTTAAATATGTTAAATACGTTATATATAAATATGTCGGCTATAATACAATTTTAAATCCATTATATTGAATACGAATCCTCATTAATAACTTTAATACCAATATTTAAATTTAGTAAATTTTATATAATGACTGATATAATGAATCAAGGGTGTGGCGATCAATTCTCTATGGATAAACGGTGTAATGGTATAAATTCTTGTTTGTTTGTATAGCAAGTGAATGTACGAGAAGGACGTCATTGCGGCAGTGCAAACGGCGTTAAGCGTTTTCAAAGTGCACTGTTCGCCAATTAGTGAGTTGTCGAAGTGAATTTGAATGCAGATTAGAGTGATCACGCCACGATCCGTGTCAGATAGATCGTCGATTTTCTGTTCTATCGTTACAGCGCCATTGAGATGATTAATTCATATAAATGGCGCTCCATAAATTGCTTAATGGAGCGCCATTTAATAAAAAAATGCTTAATGCTTACAGCGCTAGTGTAGATTGAACTTAAAAATGTGTAGTGTTCCTCAACATTGTAGCATACGAGTATATAGATCTTCCAAAAATTAGTCAGACCTGGTGGTCGTAAGAAGGTCGGAATGGTGAATGTGGTTAACATAAAGCGATTTCTTAACCCAACCAATATATTTCCTGTAAGCACCTCGACCACCATATTCTGTTCCCAGAAAACAATTGACATCTTCGTCTCTATTGAGATACAATTAATCCTTATAAAAATAATTTACCCGCAATGGGTAAACCCAGTATTTGTCTACAAATATTTGTATACATTCAAAATGTTATCCAATTTATTATTATTATTACAGAATAATGTGACGATGGAAATGAAAAAAAATGCATTTCTGGTTCCAACTCTCATGTATGTTATCGAAGCATTGAAAATATAGAAGGATGAGCACATAATGAAAGCGATAGAGACAAGACCGCGCTTCCCAAGGCCTCTGCGAGAGCTCCGCGGCAAGCTCCACAAAAAATCAACAATGATAATTATAATTAAAGAATAACAAAAAGATTTACCTTATTTTAGGGCTCAGTAAAATATTTTGTATTTCAAAAGGTTTCCGTTGCCAAAAAGTTTAAGAACCGCTGGTTTAGATGTATGTATGGTAAAACGATGTGTAATAGAATTGCAAATTCTGATACCAGGAATGAATATAGAGCGGAAGAAAGTATTTTGATCATAAGGTCTCGGATTTATATTCGCTAAAAAAGTCAAAAATATCATTTTTGTATGTAGAAAATATTATTTTATATTCTCTTACCTCATATTTACTATAAAAAATAAAGCCTGGCGTGCGACAAACTATTAATTCTATTGTGCAATTTCATTTTTTCTCATATTTTTGGGGGGAAAACTCCATCTTTTTGAATAATTTTGTAGATGGTAGAACGAACTCGAGAGGTCAGTCGAAATAATAAGAAAAACTTGTAGATGATTGCGTCGTCCACGTGTTCTCCCTGTAATTGTCATCGATGATTTTTTTTTAATTTCTATTTTGGGATTTCGGCGCAACACATCTTCCAGATTTTTCCTGACAATGTCTACCTTTTCTCCTGGCTACGTCAATGATTGTTTTTTATAGTTACTGAACAATTTTTAAAACATGAGGCACCTATCAGTCCTACCTACAGTCACACACACTTTTTTCACGAAGTTTATTGTTTACTTTTTGCTTGTCAATTATTTCTTCGTACGGATTTGTACGATGACCCAGCACCCCCTTATAACGAGGACCGTGAGAGCCGGTCGCCTAGCATGGATTGGGCACGTATGCCGAGCCGAAGAGACCAGAGCAATCAAGACCATGTACGCGTCTAGACCGACTGGATTAAGACCTCTAGGAAGGCCTAGACAGCGCCTAATGGACAACGTTCTGGCTGATCTGGCTAGGTTGGGCGAATCGGACTGCTGTGAGCAAAAGGTGCAGGATCGAGGAGCTTGGCGTAAAATCATCAAGGAGGCTACAACTCTTCAAGAGTTGTATGGCCATACGAAGTGAGTAATCATTTCTTCATTTAAGTTTGAGAAAGAGACTAAATACAATATGGACTAAGTAAAATTTTATATTTTATTGTTATCATCCCAAAAACCCTGAAATATTCTTAAATCTATAGATTTCAAAACATAAAATAACGAACATCTTTTTTAAATTTAAGCACAAGAAAAAATATGCTTTTTTTGTCAATTCCGAGTCTTAATGATCATAATAGTGAAAGGATTGTTTTCGTTTGACGTATGGAACGCATGGATAAAGAAATGGGACATAGGACATAGGACATAGAGGATTCCCACCGCTTACCCGAAGCTTTTATTAGCGAATGGCTCCTTTCGTCGGCCTTTCTCATACAATCCCTAGGCCCGTTCCTAACGTCCTTAAAAATCCCGCTTGACCCGTTTTTAACGTCTCGCGTGGATAAAAAAATACGTTAACGATGTGACTAGAGTACGGGGTCGAGGAAGACTGTGGAAAACAAAGTATGACTAAATTAATTCGAATATACCTTTAGTTTTATGATAGAGAAGTGTGACGATCCATTCTCCCTGCCTACTGTTCTAGAGAAACTTCGAAATGAATAAAAAAAAAATCTGGTATATTTCCGTTTAGTAAAAAGCGAAAAGAATGGATTGTTTTATACGACTTAATTCTTTCATATTTTACTACTCCAAAGAGATTTTTTTTAATTACTGTTTGATACACTTAAAGATACTGTGGAAATCCATAATAATATATTTTGTATGCATTTAAATACTTCTTTTTCCAATTTCTTCAACTGATTTTCAAACAATAATATTAAAAGATTGTCAAGATAAAAGATTTTTATCATCATATTGAAAATTGTGGCAAACGAATACAATACCGAATAAGTAATTTATTTTTCTTAAAAATTAAATGAAAATAACACTACTTATTAATACTACATTTATAAATCAAAACCATATTTTTTTCTTTAATAAAAATGTGAAACAGCTAGTAATCAAATTATTGCGTAGATTTTTACGATGAGTAGCAAATTTTCTTTTGGGGTATTGGATTATGGTAATATATATTTATATTGTTATTATAACACAGCGAATATGGAAACAGCAACGACCTCCGATACGTCGGTCGAGAAAGACGAGTTATACAAAAAATCTCATTTTAATTTATTTAATAAAGTTATAAAAGATTACATAAATATTTTACAACTTATAATTTAACCTTAGTTAAACAATTAATTAACAATATAAAAAACGCAAATTAGAATAACAAAAATATGAAATATTAATATTTACAACATATTTAAAACGTATTCGACGAAAGATCGTGAGAGAACCGGCATCTCTTACCTCATTAGGTAATTCATTATATAATATAACTTAAGCCTACTGTGTTATGCCTTGAACATTTTGCTGTTTGTAATGTCTTTTGAGTTAATAAACTCTTGAGTTAAGTCCTCTATAGAAAACACCGTTCTCTGTACTTTCATGTCTGGGTCTCCGGAGCCGAATATATCACGACCTCTCATTAAATAGCCATGTATTTCATTACTATTATATGTATACTGCATCTCGTCAAATAACCATGTATTTCATAACTATTATATATACATACTAGCGCAATCTCTTGACCCAGATGTAGAGATAAAATGCAGAATTGAGGCAGCAAGAGTTACGTTTAATAAAATGAAACTTCGCCAGAGAATGATCAAATGCTATGTGTGGTCTTTTTTATTGTACGGATTTGAAACGTGGACCATGAAAGTTAACTCAATGAACGGACTGGAAGCATTTGAAATGTGGATCAATCGCCGAATGCTCAGAGTTCCCTGGACAGACATGGTTACCAGTAGTGAAGTCCTGAGGCGAGCTAGAGTTGACAGTGAACCGTTATCAACTATCAAGGTTCGAAAGATCTCACATCTGGGTCTTATACTGCGTGGGGAAAAGTACCACCTTCTCCAACTGATATTGGAAGGGAAAATTGAGAGACGCCGAGGGCCCGGTAGGAGACAAATGTCCTGGCTGCGAAACGTGAGGGAGTGGACCGGCATCCGAAGTGTGGAGGAGCTATTCCGAGCGGCGCAGGACAGGGACAGGTTCGCCGAGGTGATCGCCAACGTTGGGGGGACCCGACAGGGCACTTGAAGAAAAAGAGATATATGCTACATTTCTAGTTAAGTATGGTTTACCGGCACCATATTACTTTTAATTTTATATACAAATATTTTTTTGCATTTGAATATTTCAATAAAGTCAGCAATAAGTTTTTAATTGTATCTCAATAGAGACGAAGACGCAAACTGGAAACCGAATATGGATGATCAAGGTGTTTACAGGACTTATGACCTGTCATTGGTTGGGTTAAGCGCACGCTTTATGTAATTACAACATTCCCCATTCCACCATTGTTATTATGATCATGCATGATACATTTTTGGAAGTTGTATATATACTCCAAATCCATACCTATCTTCACGTGTCAGTTCCAGTCAACCATCTATGTAGATTTGATTGTACTAATTATTTTTTTAAGATTAATCTACACAATCCACCCACTAACAATCAGCAATAAGTATTTGTTTCATCAAAAATGTAATATTTGGATCTATTATATTATTATCTTTATGGAGACAAATATTTTGTATAATAATTAATTTGAAATATTGAAATTTGTTGTTTTCCAATTCCACAACTTGTTGTTGAGAGGCAATATTTACTAGTCATGTTATAGAGAATTTCGAGCAAGGAAATACAAGGCGTTTCCCCTACAAGGCCCTGCCCAGAGGCAACGGCTATTAATTTTGGTTTAGGTCCATACGCACAATATGATAAATAGGTATAATGCTGGGCATTGTTGTCTGCTTTATTGATCCGAGGGCAACATACCCCAAGATACGAGGAGACGGAATTCGTATGGACCGAGAATATGCAGCATATTAATGCGTCGACTGAAATCTTACTAACGTTCTTCTTCTTCTTCTGCTTTATTTAGGACTGTGTTATGTTATTTCTCGAAGCCTGTTCCTGAGATACAGACGTCTAAGTGTCTCGCCATATTTTAGGTGGTCTTCCTGCAGGTCGATTTCTTGTTGGTACTTTATTTGCGGCTATATTGATCACTCTTTCAGAACATGCTTTTTCCACGTGATCTCTCCAGTAGTGTCTTCTCAGACTTCCCGATCGCACGATATCTTCTACATTGCAGATATTTCTTATTTCAGAATTTTGGAAATCGGAGAGTCTTCACTAACGTTAATGTAATTAATTAATATGAAAGAAAACGTAAGTTTTATAGAAATTTTACTATTATATATTTGATGAAAATGATTTATCACGGAATAAGCTTGATTTAAAATGCTTGATAATGTTCGTCGTTAATTAATTTTAATGAAAATTTATTATATTATAAGCTTTAAAAATAGTTTTTGGAAACAAGAATTTATCAATGAAAGCGAAAACGGCCGTTCACATTGAAGTTCTGGTTCCAACCCTTATGTATGGAAGCGAAGCAGAACAAATGCGGTAGAGATGAAGTCCCTAAGACGTATGTGTGGTAGACAGAACCTCAAATGCTGTTATAAGAAAGGAATGTAGAGCGGAATATGGTATTTTGAACAAAATTATGAAAGGATCACTACGTTGGTTCGTACATATAGAGCGCATGGATGGAGAATGAATAGTTAAGAAAGTATACGTTAATGATTTAAATGGAGTACGGAGTCGAGGCAGACCGAGGAAAACATGGCATGACCAAATTAATAAAATTTTAAACTTAGAATTAAACATTTTTAAAACGTACTATTTAAGCACTTTATTTTGAGCCAAGGGCGCCTCTGACGCTCATAGGCGCTCCTGACTCAAAACAAAGTTGTAGTAATAGTAAAGTAATACAACGTTTTAAAAGTGTTTAATTCTAATTTTAAATATTCCAAACCACCAAGTAATAGCTTCTTTCCAAAATTTTAAACGTTGGTCATGTAAGAAGTCGGAAGAATCAACGTGCGTAAATGACTCGCTGTATGAATGTGGAGGAAGCTAGAGAGGTGTGCCAGGATAGAGTAGTGTGGCGGTCCACTCGCTCTGCCTACCCATACGGGGAAATGGGGTGATGGTTTGTTGTTGTTGTTGAAAATATTATATATGTTTTACGGAAGCTTTATTCTATTTAAGGGGGTATTATATTTTAGACGCCCGAATTTTATGTGTTTTTTCGGCGCTATAAAAAAAACGATAAATATTTTGAGTATCCATTTTTTTATAAATTATTTATTGATATTTCAATGATATAAAAAAGCAAAAATATATTTAAAAAAATCAAAAAAGATGCATGCCGGCAAAGTGTGGGCTCCTAAAAAATAGTATGTCCTGGTTGACAGGATTCCAGTCCTTCCAGTGATTTTAAATTTTTTTTTTTAAATCTTTGGAAAAAAAAATATTCGCAAAATGGCGACGATTTGAGAACATTAGATATCATGCCAACCGTATCGATAAAAGTCAGTTTAAGAACAGGAAAAATAAAGTTTGGAGTCAAGTTTCGCGCGATCTAAATCTTTTAATGCTGTGTTATACCTAGGGGAGAACCACCATGAAGAGAACGGCCCATGAAGAGAACAGTTGCATTTGCAACGATAGTAATAAACCTAGCGACATCCCGCAGCCCTTCACGTGATCGCAGTGGTGTGACAACATCGCGCGTTAAGTTGGGCGCATGTCCGTTCTGTGTGCTTCGGACAGTGGACGAGAGAAGTTTACGGGCTTAGTAAAAAAAAAAACGGTGCTGACTGATTCATCTCCTGACCTTTTAATTGTAAGCTAGGAGTAAAAAGGATTTACCCGTAGTGTAACGTGATTATATAGTTTTTATGTGATAAGGTTATATTGAATAATATTAAATCCATCTCGATAATTTCAATGTTTTTCTAAAACAAGTCCTAATTCCATGAAGAGAACACGCCGCAGTCCTATGAAGAGAAAGTTTTCTTCATAGGTTTAGTGTTCTCTTCATGGTTTTTTTGTGTTTTGTTTATATATTATTTAATTTTGTATTATTTAAAATTTATGTAAATTTTATATTATTTAAAATTTATATAAATTTTAAATAATATAAAATTATAAAAATTTTAATAAAAAAAAAAAATTTTATGATAAAAATTTATATAAAAAAAATATTTTTTTAAAATTATCTATCACAAAAGATGTACCCAATCATACATTTTTTTAAATGCCGAAAATAAATCGTAAGACGGACGACGAATTCAAAGATGCTATAGATGCCGCCATCGTACAAAAGAAAAGCATTCGGAGTGTAGCTAAGGAGACAGGTATAGCAACAACATTTTTGTGGAAAGTTATTAAACGATCAAAGCAGGCACAAGAAGCCGGGGAGAAATTGAAATATATTCGCAATATAGGTAATCGGAAAATATTTAGTGTTGACCATGAGAATTTGCTTGCATCATACCTAAGCACTGCTTCTAAAATGTGTCGCGGTCTCACTAAAGTGCAAACTCGAGAACTTGCTTACCAATTCGCAGTTGTTAATAATATTAACACTCCAGCTATTTGGAAAGATAACAAGAAATCTGGAATGTATTGGCTAGACGGATTCATGAAGAGTATGTGTAACGTATGTGCCTGTTCTCTTCATGGGAACCAGTGTTCTCTTCATGGTACACTATCCCTTGAAGAGAACATTTCCCATTTTTTTTTAAATTATCCATAACCTAGAATCTGATAATTCAATTTAAAATTCACTTTAGGAATTATAGAAGTAAAGAATACTCTACAAAACTTCATACTTTGTTTTTGAAACAGTGTATTGATTTTGTATTTACAGCAAGGAGAAAAAAAATGTTCTCTTCGTGGTGGTTCTCCCCTACATACTCGTATATTTTCTCAATCAGCGATCCCAGCATCATACAATTTTCGACCTTCCATGACGTCGATTTCTAATGATTTATTGAGTTCATAATATGGGCTCTTCCCAGGTAGTCAGAGTTTGCCTGTCGCCTATAAGTTCATAGGTCCCGTCCGGACCGTAACTTCGAAAATATTCAGAATTTTAGAAAAACGTCTTAGGGTCATTTTCTTAAAGGTATAAACTTTCAAAATATGCAAGAAAACGATTCTTTCAATTTTCTACACAAGAATACCCCCTTTATGAATATTATTTAACACGGAATTAGCATGATTTAAAATGCTTCATAACGTTTGCCATTAACCACCCTACCTATTTGAACGTATGTGATACGTTCACTTTGACTGTACCATTCTGCGTTATCCCGTATCACGTACGCGCTTGAGAAAAAGTAATGTACCTAAAATGTATAAACTGTTAGAGATACAGGCGTGTGCCAACAACACTTAAGTACAAGCCTTCATAAATATGATAGTTTTACAAGGCGCAAGCGAAGTGTGCGGCCGAGTATTTGCGTTTCGTAATTAAAAAAAAAAAAAATAAGAATATAATTAAATTTCATTAATGAAAAATCTGCCTTTTTTGAAACGGCATGAAGGTTAGTTAGTTAGTTAGCTCATAATCAATATCGTAGAATATATTAAAAACGTATGATATCTGCTAGTAAAAAGGGAAAGACGATACAATATCAAACTCACTCATCTTGTTAACTAATTGTGTACCTAATTATTACGAGGACGCAGCATTTTCACATCTTCCAGGCTAAACAGGATTTGTTTAACATAGATTGAAACTTACCAATATAGTCGAGGTTCGGCTGGACCATCTTCGAAAACCGAGAAGACCAGGCTGCACAAGGCATAGGTTCAGGAGATTCGACGTCAAGCACGCGCTCTGAAAAGAAAAAAAAGAAAAAATTATAAGTTAACACAATATCACCAAACTGATCAATCAATCTCAATTATTATTATTCTTTTTAGTTTAAAACTAGGATTGTTTTGCAGCAAAATCTATTATTGGTTCTAGGGATTCTGCTTGGCCCTTTAATGAGGTTTCCTTTTTTGTATACAATGTTAATGAAACCCAATTACTGTTTACATATTTTATCTCTTGATTCTCATAATATGTGATAGGTAGCTAGTCTATCGTCAGTATTATTGTTACGTGAATTCTACCAGATTTAAGACAGCTTAAGAATAAAAAAAAATTATAATCATTAATAGTAATTGTCGATTTAAAAATATATATAACACTGTTTTATTTTTTTTCGACATATTTAGACGCTATTGTATAAACCTTTATCATCAAAAAACAAAAATAACTGTCTACCACTCTTTATTGATATTATATTTGCATATGATATGTCTGCATTTGATATGCCTCAAAATTCAAAAATAAAAGTGATGGAGCAGTGTTTGTTACCTGTGATGACCTATGGATGCGAGACATGGACGTTAACTTAAGAAACAATGCACAAAATTAAAGTTGCACAATGGGCGACGGAAAGAACCATGCTGGGTATTTTGCTTAGAAACCGTTAACCCGACGTGGAGATTAGTTGACACACCAGGGTCACCGATTAAGTGGCAATGGGCTGAACATGTATGCCGACGGTATGATGGAAGATAAAGCCAGAGGGTTACTGAATATACTTAAATTTGGTCGGAAAGGTGTCGGGAGACAGCCTACCAGATGTAGCGATGATATTGTGCGGACGGCGGGAAGGACCTGGAGAACACTGGCGAGAGACCGAGAGAGATGGCGTGGGGGTGGAGAGGCTTACGCCCAGCAGTGGATGGAGACAAGCTGACAAATAAATAATAATATATTCTAACACCATTACTATCAGAATCAACCTGCCTCTGATGATGCCGGTGGGGAGAGCAATTAAACTGCTGAACATGATCGCTTCAGCGTGTTGGTTTGTGGTTGTTGTCGTTGTTGAATTATTATGACTTTTTTTGCATACGAGGGGTCATTGAACCCATTGACTGTATAAAATATGTTCTTAGCTATTGATTCTCATGACACGTGATGCCATTTAATTGTCACGTGATGGTTAGTTTATCATTTACAACTTCATTTTGTTCAATTATTATAATTCATTTGTTTGAATCTAGTTTAACCTTCAATTTCGATTAACTACGTGCGTAGTATGTACTCTTCTTATCATTTATATTTTTGGTAGCATGTAATTGGCCTTATTTTTTTGTTTCTATTTTTCTTATTTATGTACTGTATTTGCTGTTTGTTACCCCAAATAAATAAATAAATTCTATATCAAACCAAAGACTGTGTGAAAAATCACAATGCCATCGCCGGGAATCGATCCCGGCAACTTCGATATGACAGTCAGAGCTCTATCCACTCTGCCACGAAGGTGGTCAACAAGGCCGTCGTCAATGTGTTGTAATATAGAATGTAGCAATAAACGGTTTGATTTTTTTTTTTTAGAATTACTTCCCGAACAATTTAATGGTAAGTTATGACGTATTCATGCAGAAATAATAAAGTTCTATCAAGAAAATGTTATGTTCTTGCGTGAAAAGAGACTAGATTTCATTTTACGTCCTCTGAGACCGTTAATGGCAGAATTTATTATGGCCGAGTTCACAGATGCCGTTTAACCCGTGAGAATGCTCTAAGAAACTAAACGATGCGACGGTTTGTCTTCTAAGGCCGGTGTCACACGGAGCGTCAATAAATAATTAATATCGTACTCTAACACTAAATTTTATTGCAACATGTTTTAATGTAGAAGTGATAAAATGGAGTCAAATTGTTTTTTTTTTATAATAAATTTATTTAAACTAATAATTATAGTTTTTTATTGACATTTTAACCCTTTGGTTGCCAAAATCCGACTTATAGCCTTTCGCTACAAAAGCGAGAAGTGCTGAATCAGACAGATCTACACCATATATTTTTTTAAAAGAATCATGTACGACTTAGACAGAGTGTGTGGCAGTGAGTCAGTGCTACATTTAAAAATATTTTTAATAAAAAAACATATTTATAATTTAAAGATTATATTAAATGTAAAAGAAAAGTGGTGTTATTTTGTAGTTAATGGGAACGGCGTAAAAAAGAACAGTGTACATCCAGCCACTAAGGGTCTCATGTCTGTCAATTTTGTTTAGATCACATAATTTTTTAATACATTTCTCGTAATGTCTGGACTCGGCTGGGAATATTTTTTTGGGCACCGAGATAAAACTAAATTAATGGCACGGCTTACAAATTTGACGGTATTCGTAATAATGTTGGCTGCTGGTAGTGAACCTTTTTACACCGTCCGTACGAAACTACAGTAATAATTTTTTGTCTCGCTCCCGGTGCAGAAATTCATGAACATGTGCAGGTTGCAGCTGTTCATATAAAAGATCCAGACAAAATATAAAATAGATTTGACATTTGACAGAAAAATTTGACAGACATGGCGGTCGTAAGAAGGGCGGAATGGGGAATGTTGTATTACCAATGACCAATGTCAGGTCATAAGTCCTGTAAACGCCTCGATCACCATATTCTGTTTCCAATTTGCATCTTCGTTTCTATTGAGATACAATTAATCCTTAAAATGTAAACCCGCAATGGGTAAAATCCAGTATTCGTCTACAAGTATTTGCATACATTCAAAATAGATTTGTTTTAATTTCGATTAATTAAAAGATT
Organism: Lepidostoma basale; assembly: GCA_022606425.2. Classification (NCBI taxonomy): domain Eukaryota; kingdom Metazoa; phylum Arthropoda; class Insecta; order Trichoptera; family Lepidostomatidae; genus Lepidostoma; species Lepidostoma basale. The sequence goes on from JAHDVF020001258.1 coordinate 380,737, forward strand.
AATTTCGCAGACTGCTTGAAAATAATGTAACACATTTTAATATTGAATTGCTTTCTCTAAAATCGCGACTATTTTGGCATATTATATCCCAAAAGTGTTGGCAACCTAAAAGATAGGAAACGAAGAAATCTCAACCGGAAGAAGACGTTGGGTTTGAGTCGCGCAGGATATAGGAAAATACAAAATGTTTGAAGAATCCTACATTCAGCAGTGAAGAGATGGTTAGGAAGAAGAATATTTTGAATAACTTTTTGGAAACATTGTATTAACACAAAACTTTTTAATTTCCAAAATTTCTAGATTATTATAGATATGTAATCTTAAATTATCTAGATATTTTGGAAAATAAAAAGGCCATTGAAAACAACGACGCTATTATAAACAACTAACTAAACTTAACTCCCAGTCCCATAATTGATTTATTTCCCCTGTCTTATAATTCCAACTAAACAACAATTTACCCTGCCGCTAAATTTAATTTCCCCCCTTCCACTTTTTCACTTGTCATTTAGTATATCTATATAAATAAAACTCCATTCACTCCCGTTATACTGCATAATTATTTTTCATTTTTACAATATTTGTTAATTGTACACCGGTGGTTATTCTGGTAATACTTTTATTACGAATTGAGTTCGTTTACTAATAAGCACTTGATAATGCATTTGGCGAAATATGCCATTCACTTATAAGCTAATAAAACCTAAAGAAAACTGACTTTAAAACTGACTTTAAAACCGACTTCGTGGCCAAGTGGAAAGTACTATGATTGCCTGATTTATAAGAGTAAATACGATTGTTTAGTAGTTTTAATTGGATTTAATTTATATAAATTATATAAAATGTGACAAATTTGTCTCGCCTTGCGAGGGCATTCTCAAACTGAACCAGATCGCCCAACTGGGTGTCCTTTTATTGAATTTAGAAAACTTGAGGGTGGGGAAGAAAGTATATAATGCAAATTTTTTAGTTGTTAAATAAAACAATTTTAATGTTTTTCTTTATTTAACAAATCACTAAACGTAAAATCACTAAAGAATCGTGTTTACTTTATAAGGATTAATTGTATCTCAATAGAGACGAAGATGTTAATTGTTTTCTGGGAACAGAACAGGAGGTGGTGGCCGAGGCGCTTACAGGACTTATGACCTGTCATTGGTTGGGTTGAGCGATCGCTTTATGTTTAACAACATTCCCCATTCGGCCCTTCTTACGACCACCACCGCTGACAATTTTTTGGAACTTGTATATATGGTAGGATTCCACGCCTATCTTTACATTTTTAAGTTCACTCTACACTAGCGTCATCTTTTAAGATTGGAAAGCATTAAGCAGAAAACCTTTATTAATGTACTGTGAAAGTCTCTGCAAATCAAACAGTACTAGATTTCACCTGGAGATGTCTCTCCAATTTTATGCCTACTTGGACCAGTTATTATCGTGTTTACTATTATAAATTAATGGAGTTTTACAAAACTATTACCTCAACCATTATTAACTATGATTGCCACCCCGAAGGTTCCGGGTTCAATTCCCAGTGATGGTAATGTGATTGTCACATTGTCATTGGTCTGGTGTATCATTGAATTCAAGTGACCATTAAATAGGAACATCACCCTGACATCATTACAGGGCGCACATAGCTATTATATTGATTCTCGTGACAAGTAGTTAATCTATCGCCATTTTGCTGTCACGTGAATTCCGTATCAGACCAAACCCAGTGCGACAAACAAACTGCCATCGCCGGGAATCGAACTTGGAACCTTCGGGGTGGTAGTCAAAGCACTTCATACTTGAGGTCGTCAATTAGGTACCTATCACATTTCGTGAGAATCAATATGATAGCTGTACCCTTTACATCGATTTGACTCGCGCTGTTAAGATGTCAAGAGCAATTCAACTAAATTAATTTGTGTCTTTATGTGTCTTTGTGATATATCTTTACAATCTCCAGTTTAACAACAACCACAACAATAAACCATCACGCCGTTTCCCCGCAGGGGTAGGCAGAGAGAATGGACCGCCACACTACTCTATCCTGGCACACCTTTATAGCTTCCTCCATATTCATACATCGAGTCATACACGCACGTCGATTCTTCCGGCTTCTGACATGACCAACCTTTAATATTTGATTAATTTGGTCATGCCATGTTTTCCTCGGTCTACCTCAACTACTTACTCCATTTACATCGTTAACGTATACTTTTTAACCATTCTTTCTTCACCTATGCGCTCCATATGTCCGAACCAACGAAGCGAACCTTTCATAATTTTGTTCATAATACCTTCTTTCGCTCTACATTCCTTCCTAATATCAGCATTTGAGATTCTGTCGTACATCGTTCTACCACACATACGTCTTAGGGACCTCATCTCTACCGCATTTATTCTGCTCTCATCTTTCTTCTGCCAGTTCCATGCTTCGCTTCCATACATAAGGGTTGGGACCAGAACTCCGTTGTGAACGGCCAATTTCGCTTTCATTGATAAATTCTCCAGTTAAATATATATAATATATGGATACGATTTTTGTCTGTAATGAAATTACGGTGCCCAAAATCATCATTTTTATGATGATTGCTAGTAGAAACTAGATTGCTTCCGTATTTAAGATGGTTGAATATTAGAACCAGAACACTTATAAAGTAAAGCTCATATCTGGCTGTAACGCTGCGATGGTAGTCAAAGAAAAATAATAAAATGTGTATATTATTTTCCGAGTAATAAATCAACACTGAGTCTCTTGTAGAAGTTTGTGCAGTTGGAAATTATTATTCTGAAATGTCGGAATATTATTGAGATTAATTACGAATTCCAGGCTCGAGACGAATCTGATGCAAACAAAGAAGCTGTATGACAATGAACGGTGCAATCTAAATTCTGAAATATATGTATTTTATAAATGTTTACTTTTAACAAAGTTTTAGTAAAACTTTTAAGTACGATTTTAGAAATATTTTTGAAATATTTATTTCCCGTAGAACTTTTTTGGAAAGTGACGCGTTGAGCACGTTGAAAGTGAGTTAAAGCACTTGCAAGTTCAAATTTGATAGAACTTTAGCAAGGTGAAATACGTCATTTCCATAAAATACAATAAAACATCTGAAAATTGACGTTTTCATCGAAATTAAAATCAAACAGCTTATTTATTGTTTTTTTGAAATTTTATGTAAAACTTCATATTAAATAATTAATTTAAGTGAAAACGTCTGTTTTCTAGAAGTTTTATTAGATTTTATGCGAATGACATGTTTTGCCTATTTAATGCAATATCAAATATCATTTTGAATTTGAAAATTTGATAATTCCTCAGACAAAGAAATATTTGATAATTTATCAATAACATGTCATTCACACAAAATACATTAAAACATCTAGAAAATAGATGTCTTCATCGAAATTAAATACAAAATATTTAGATTCATTATAATTGTTTTATTTGAAAGTAAGAGTTAACTAAAAACAGTAAATTTGATTTAATAGAATAAAAACCACGCACCACACCAAATTTCTATCTTCTTACGAATGGCCGTTCACAATAGAGTTCTGGTTCCAACAGATATATATGGAAACGAATCATGGAACTCGCAGAAGAAAGATGAGAGCAGAATAAAGGCAATACAAATGAGATGTGTCGTAAAATGAGGTATGACAGAATTTGAAATGTTGATATCAGGAAGAAAGTATTACGAATTTTTGAAGCTGGTTTGGAGATATGGAACGAATTATTATTATTTTGTTGAATCGTTCTTTCCGCCATGACAGCGTGAGCCAAATTGATATAAATTGTATTATATGTAGCTATCATAGTGATTCTCGTGACATGTGATAGGTAGCTAATCTATCGCCGTTTTATTGTCACGTAAATTCTACACCAGACCAATGACAGTGTGACAATAACATTGGCCTCGCCGGGAATCGAAACCGGAACCTTCTGGGTGGCAGTCAATGCACGTACCACTCGGCCACGAAGGTCGTGTGGATAAAGAAACAATGGCTAAGAAAGTATTCGTTAATGATGTTAATGGAGTACGAAGTCATGAGGGACCGAGGAAAACAATGCAAGACCATAACAATTAAATTTCATAAGCTACGTTAGATGTCGGAAAAATTGACGTACGTGTATGACTCTTTATATTATTAGAAAGGAAGCATTTCCATTATCTGTTATTAATCTCGTTCGATCACTACCCGTTCGGCCGTCCGCTGTGAACATGCTACCTAAGTACACAAATTCACTTACCTGCTCCAAGTTCTCTTCGTTCACACTTATGTTACAAACTGTTATTTGCTCTTCCCTTTTGTAAATACTCTGGAAATCTTTTTTTTCCGCTTGCTCTTGAGGGAAATGATGCGATGGTTTGATTATGAAAATAATTTAATGAAAATATTTAAAGGCATGTTAATGATAACAAGAAACTCAAAATGGTGTGAAATATGATATTGCAGATCTTGCCTTGATTTTAGAAAGTTCGTCTCGAATCTCATTCGATAAACGATATTTTTTATTTTAGGTTTTCTTAAATCATTTATTTTCTTAAGTCCGTCGGATGAAGTTCCGGAGCAACGAGCCCAATTGCAATCTCAGAGAAATTTAATAAATACCAAGAATAAAAAAAAATAGTATAAACATTTCAGTAAAGACAGATATCAATGTATGCATATATATATATATATACCTATATATATATATATATATATATATATATATATATATATATATATATATATATATATATATATATGCTATATATAACATATATATATATATATATATATATATATATACTCGTATATATATATGTTACTAAACATGTCATTTTTTGTAAAAGGCCTTGCGGTGTTTATGCCAAAAAATAAAGAAATAAATATCTGTAGAATATAAATGTGGATCCCTGGGGCAAGCAATAATCGATTGTCTCAAGTTACTTAAACTACACCATTTAATAGGTACAGGTTTAAAATATTACTTTTTGAATAAAACGTTTAATCTTGTTATGCACAAATATTTAACTGTAATTTTGTAAATTTATCAAACAAACTTACCATCACGCCGTTTCCCGGAAGAGGTAGTAACTGGCAAAAGAAGGATGAAAGTAGAATAAATGCAGTAGAAAGGAGATCTCTTGTATTATGATACGAAAACCTATGTATGACAGAGTGTTGAATATAAATAAATATATATGTTAAAAAAATGAATACAAATAAATATATAATTTGAAGAAGTGGATGTAATGCGAATGAAAGTGTTATGAACAAAATAATGAAGTGTAAATAAAGATGGTTTGGACACATGGAAACAATGAATGAAGAAAAAATAGTAAATAATGTATATGTTAACGATGTAAATGAAACAAAAAAATAGAGGAAGACGTGGTACGATCAAATAAATCAAATATTGAATGTCTCCCACGTGCGGAGTCAGAGAAATCGACGTGCGTGCATGACACGATATATTAATGTTGAGGAAGCGAGAATAGTATGTCAGGAAAGAACAGTGTGGCGGTCTATTCTTTCTGCTTACTAAATTTTAATTGAAGCATAATTCTCTAACGATCGGTGTTCAGTCCGTATCTATGATTGTTCTTAATTCATACGAATTATACCTAGCTATCCTTGGCTTTGTACCACAGCATTCCTCGTAGGCATACTGGGGACCAATAATCTACAGATAAGGAGGGATGGGTTAAAACTTACATATTTTTACACACTTATAAGGGGATTCTTTGAGAAATCTGTCATTTTAATGGGTATCCATATTTATGTTCTAAACAGTTATCTTCGATTGCGTTAACACAAACTGTTTTATCTTCCAACATGCAGAACTAGCCTGCTTCTGGTGATGCCGGTGGGGAGAGTAATAAAACACCTGAAAATGATCACTTCGGATATCGACGTCTTTCGTATTAGTGAAAGTGGTTCAGAAGACAAATACTCTTGACTAGAGAGTAGAGAATATCTTCCAATCATCTCTGATGCGTTATATACTATGTATTATATTTTCCCTGTTCTCAATAGATGCCTTAAACTATAAATGTTGTTTATAAATTCATTTGAGAAAATAAACTGATTTGATTTGAATAATGAAAAATATAAAAAAAATTATACAAAATTTCTGGGTTGTCACAAAATTTGTATATTTATTAGGCTTTTACTTCTGATGTTGACCGGTTCTGGCATCTTCTTGCCAGAATATGTTATAATTATTATTTTTAAATATTATTTTTATTTTGTTGAATCGCTGTTTACATCATGACAGCTTGAGCCAAATCGATGTAAAGGGTATTATAGCTATAGCTATCATAGTTATTCTCGTGACAAGTGATAGTTAGCTATTTATCGCCATCTTATTGTCACGTGAATTCACTTACCACTCGGCCACGAAGGTCGTCAATATGGCAGCCAAATATTTTTAATTTTTCATTATTTAAAATGAACTTCTACGGAGATAATTTAATTGATTTGATTTATTTGATACATGGACCAAAAGGCTGGTAGGCCATATTAAGATCATTATAGTTATAATATACTCATAAACTGCACGTAGAACAGGTGAAATTCTGCATATTGGGGCCGTGCATAATCAGTACGGGAGCATTTGTATACCGCTGTAATTAGAGAAGCGCGCGGGCCCTTTCATAATCATGAAGCCTTCATTTGCATAGATCCTGCCCTCCAGCATCGTGCCTGGGTCCACGGGTCAAGTAGGTACCCTCCCCTAGCATAAAGGCGTGCTTTTTAAACTTCGTGACAACCCTTTGAACTAGTGGTTCCCAAAGTGGTCTATATCGACCCCTAGGGGTCGATTTCGACTTGCAAAGTGTCTACGACAATCGGAAAAAAACGTTTTATGTAAAAATGTTGGATTTGCATTTTGTTTGCCAACCTTTATAATTTTTTTTGCTCTATCCTGAAAATCAGATCTTAAAAAGTATTATAACATACTTTAAAAGTGTTGTATTTTCCAAATGAGCAACAATAAAATAACCTCGACAACAACATAAAAGGTCATTAACGAATCTCGGCTTTTTTTGTTGTTGTTTTTTCTATTGGCCTGATTTAGGCACTGTGTCAGCTTCATAAACAAATTTTATATTATAATTATAGTCGAATTTGTAAAAAACATCAATATTATAAAGGCAGGGGGTCTGCACAAAATGGAAGGAGTCGGCAAGGGTCTACGAGACAAATGTTTGGGAACCTCTGCTTTAAAACCCTTTGTGCTGTATTGTAAAATAGACATTAAACACGACACACCAACTATAATATATTTATTTACCTCCACTGTACGTGTATTTTCAATTAAACGTATATAAAACCTAACTAACTAACCGTCAGAAAGAATGGACTGCCACAATTTTCTTTCCTGACATACTTTTATCGATTCCTCAACACTCATAAATAGAGTCATGTACGCACGTTGATTTCTCTGACTTCTCACATGGCCGATATTCAATATTTGATTAATTTGATCCTGTCACGATTTCTTTGCTCTTCCTTTAATTCTAGTTCCATTTACATCGTTAACATATACTTTTTTACTATTTTTTTATGTATATTTAATACGAATGAGAACGTCTGTTTTATTAAAGTTTTATTAACAAATTATCTCACTAACCATTACGCCACTTTTCAGTAGGGGTAGACAGGGAGGATAGAGCGCCATACTGCATACGTTTTTGTTCTTGTTTGTCCGTCCCAATAGTAGTCTTGGGTGTGAATGTTTCTTGAATGAGAACCCAAAAGCTTTTGATATATTTATAAATATAAACGAATCTCAATCTTTAAAGGGGGATAGCCACTATGATGGAATGATTTTAATTTATTTTATTTAAAGTTTATACCTTCGAACATATGTGTATAAAATTTGAGGTCAAAATTCTGAAAATTGATTGAATTACAGTCATTTTAATCAGAGTAGGTAGACCCACTGTCTTCCGACACTAGCCGGGTGAAAGCTGCCGAGAATCGCATGGAAAGGGTCAATAAAAAAAATAAAAAAGTCAAGAACACCACTGGAGATAAAGAGGAAGAATTATCATATGGTCCAGGACTCAATAGTTTGATGTAAGTATAAATATTCGTATTTTAGAAGACACATGATTTTATAGTAAGTAAAATGGACTAAAACTTTTTTTTTAAACTGGTCGCATTGACAACTCGAGCAATTATGAACCGATTTAAATTTTTTTTGTTTGTTTTATTCGTCTTGGTAATGGCTATCGACAAGCGTAGCCGATTTGGAAAAAATGCTTTTTACTATTTTTTAAGACTGCTTGAATACAAAAAAAATAGTAAAATTATTCAATCGGTCGTTTTTTTGTGAAAAATCAAAATAAAAAAAATTTAATACACTCAACGATAACTATATTTATACAGATTATAATGAACTTTATTTTTATTTTTTCAGAGAACCCCTTTTCGAGAAATCAATGCGACCGTGAATTTTTAAGACTCTACAGCAACGCTGATAACTTTAATACCTTTAAATATTTTTCAATAAAAATTAACGTAAACTATATTTAATATACACCAAATAAAATTAAAAAAACGCGATCCCGATATTTTTTAATTATCCCGGTCAAAAAATTCCCGAACATCCCTTATTTTTTTAGGCTTTCATAGTGGCTATCCCCCTTAATTTCGTATTTATTGATATTTTTTCCAATACTACAGTATTTATTTGAATTAATTTTACCCAAAAATTGCCTTTTATAATAAATTGTATGATCAAATGTAAATCGTATGATAAAACCGCAATATCATTTCAATTTGAAAATTCGATGTGAAATGTAATATGAGTATCAAAAGCCCAATATTGAGACATTATATTATAACCCCTATTATGTATAATGTATAACCCCTATTAATTATTAACCCCCGTTATGTATAACCCCTATTAATTTCACACACATTTGAATAGAACGAAATGAAATACTCGATCAAAAAATATTTTTAATAAATACAAATATTTTTGAATAGTAACTGTACAATTAAAATTAAGTAGAAAAGTATTTTTTAATATATTAAATTTAAAAAATAATATACCTTACTGCCATTGGATATCTATCTTGCAGGTATATAGATATGTTTAATAGAATCGGAAAAGCAATCATCCTGATATACCAACTGGAAAATATGATTGACAGTTCTATGGCCTACGTTTTACAGATGTTTTTTTTTTCAGAAACCTACTTCTAACCAAGTTTTTTGTCGATGTTTTCGCCGTGATTTGCCGCTTGTGTTACGATTTTTTTTTGTTCCTGTAATTATTTTAACTAAATACGATATTTACGAGTATAATTATTAATGTAATAAACTTATCTTTCTACATACAGTAGAAATGAGATCTCTTAAACGAATGTGTGTATACTCTGTGTTTGATAGAGTGTCGAATGAAAATATAAGAAGTAAGTGCGGTGAGAATGATGGTGATATGAACAAAATAATTAAAAGATCATTAAGATGGTTTGGACACATGTAAAGAATAAATAAATATAGATATAAATGGAACTTGAAATAAAGGAAGACCGAGGAAAACGTGACACGATCAAATAAATCAAATATTGAATGACGGCCAAGTGAGGAGTCGGAAAAATCTACGCGCGTACATGACACGGTGTATGAATGTTGAAGAAGCGAGAGAAATATGTCAGGAAAGAAAAGTGTGGCAGTCCATTATTTCTGCCTACCCCTTCGGGGAGACGGCGTGATGGTAAGTTAGTTTTTTTAATCATTCATGTGCGTCATAACTAACTAACTAACTAACCATCACGCCGTCTCCCGAAGGGGTAGGAAGAATTAATGGACCGTTAATACTTTTCTTTCCTGACATATATCTCTCGTTTCCTCAACATTGGTACATCGTACATCAAATATTTTATTTATTTGATCGTGCCACGTATTATCTTTCTTCCTCTATTCCTAGTTACATTTACATCGTTAATATATTATATATTTATTTGTGCTTGTGACAAGAAAAAATCAACTTTACGAAATTTCGATAATGCAACTTGAAAACTTTAAACTTGATATATAATTTTTTAGGTAAACTTTAAACATAATGCATAAAATCCATTTGTCCTATTTTTTAAACATAATTAAAAACATGCGGTATGTGAGCGTTTCTAAGCTTAAAACATCACGGTACTTAAACGGTTACTAGACCTGACGATCTGTGGTACAGAAATTATGTCTCTTGGGATGATAATGTCAAGCTGTTCCTTTATCTCTTATGCTGCCTTCTAGGTATACGGCGTTCGGATGGGATTTCGTAAGCGGCTATTTATGCGAATCTGTCACTTTTCATTCGGTCCCTCCAGTATCTTCTTCTGGATCTACTCCACTGAACGATATCATCTATTTTGCATTAGTTTTTCTTATGTCTGCGTTACGGACACGATCTCGGAGAGATTTTCTAGCAATGAATCTTAGGGCCGACATCTCAGATGTTCTTAGCAGACCTTTGTTTCGTTCAGTGTCGGCCCGCTTCTCTAAAGCATACGACATAACAGGTCGCATGCTCATAAATTCTGCTCTTGCTGTCGATATGCACATACTTGTTCTTTCTTTGACTTAATATCGAACCATCTCTCATGCGTTCCTGGTATTATTATATTGGTAATTATTATATTTTACCCGTATTCAATAGATGTATTAACCGTTAATATTGTTTGTAATGTCTATTGGGATAATAAACTGATTTGATTTGATTTGAATTGATTTATTATCTTATAATGTTAGCGATGTATTATATTAAAATACATAAAATACACGCTTCCATTAAGTTGAGATGATTAACAGAAATACAGAATCTTTGTAAGATCTGAACAATTTTCGTTAAATTCATAATACGACCATACAACGTCTGCCCACTCATTTCCAACCCATCATTTTGTTCTATTTCGTTTTAAGTGCTTTTAAGCTTCGTTAACATATTTATAAGGTGAACGCCCCCAATTCTGATCTATTACTTGAGCACGCTTAAGGGGGTATTCTGGTCTAGGATTAAAAAAAAAACTTTTCATAACATTTTGAATGTATACAAATTCTTGTAGACAAATACTGGATTTTACCTATTACGTATTAATTATTTTTTTATAAGGAAAAATTGTATCTCAATAGAGACGAAGATGTAAATTGTTTTCTGGGAACAGAATATGGTGGCCGAGGCGCTTACAGGACTTATGACCTACAATATTTGTCTACAAGAATTTGTATACATTCAAAATGTTGTGTAAAATAACTGGTCTAAATTAAAGGCATAAAAAATTGGAGAGTCATCTCCAGGCGTAATCTAGTTCTGTATGATTTGCAGACCCTTTCACAGTGCATTAATAAAGATTTCCGCTTAATGCTTCCCAATCTTAATAGATGACGCTGTAGAATGAACAAAAAAAATGTGAAGATAAGTGCAGAATTCTCGTATATATTATACATATACATCTCCAAAAAAATTGTCATACGTGGTGGTCGTAAGAAGGGCGGAATGGGGAATGTTGAATGTAAAGCGATCGTTCATAAGTCCTGTAAGCGCCTCGGCCACCATATTATGTTCCCAGAAAACAATTTACATTGTCGTCTCTATTGAGATACAATTAACCCTTATAAAAAAATACTTTTAATTTTTCTTGCATACATATACCTGTATACGTATATCTGTACTTACGTAATTACGTAGTTATAGCTATTTGAGTGACGTGGCAACTAAGCCCGTCATGCCAGAGCAATGCCTCCAAGGAAGCAAGTACTGGTTGTAAAATTAGAACGAGCTTCCAAAAATATTTATATATAAGTTTAAGAAGACACACTCTAGGAATCAGGAAACGCCGATTAAAAAAATGTAAGTATAACGTACTCGTATCATTCTAAGATGTAAGGAGTTAGAGAAACTGACGCGCGTGGATGTCACGATGTACGAATATTGAGAAAGCAAGAAAAATATGTCAGGAAAACAAAAGTGTGGCAGTCCATTCATTCTTCCTACCCCTTCAGGGAGACTCCCTCAAATCTTTAAAAGCGTTTTTTTCGAAACTACTCTTTTCGATATTTTCTACTTGAACGATTTATGGTATATGAAATTTGGTAGCAATCATCTTTGTGTATTTCTCTACAGCCAGGATCATGGATTTTGGGATTTTTTTTCGAATAAAAATAAAATCGGAGAGTGTAAAAAACAGGGACAATTTTTTTTCATGTTGTCGCAAGTTCACGAGATTTTTTTATTATTTTCTTTTCTGGGTTCAGGCCATAGAGACGCCTTTAATAATTAAGATTTTTGTTTGTTTTCGAACACTACAAGTATTAGAATCATGTTGACTGCGACGTACATTTTTTCCCCCCACTTCAGAGCCTGTATGTTTCTGTTTGAATAATATTATTTTTTTGGTGATTTTTTTTTGTATTCTTTAAACTTCAATAAATATTAGTTCAAAATATAATAGTAAACACGATTGTTAAGCGGTTTCTGCTTTTTGCTCAAACTGAATGCATTAGGTTCAGTTTAAGAATGCCCTTGTAAGGCGAAACAAATTTGTCACTATTTAAATAATTGATATAAATTAAATCCCAGTAAAACATAATTAATATAAATGAAAACCCCTGTTTTCTAGGAGTTTTGTTATGTTTTATATGGAATTACATGTTTTGCATTTCTAAGGCATTATCAAATGTGTCATTCCATATATTATACAACTTAAAAAAACTCCTAGAATACAGACGTTTCCATTTTTATTGATTATTTTATATAGAGTTTTACATCGTTGTTCAAGAAACAATAAATCCAAGTAAAACCACTAAATAATCGTGTTAACTATTATAAATTAGTACCGGAGTTTTACAAAACTAATACCACAATCATCAATAAGTTAATAAACATCTTGTAAAAAAATGGATTGTAAAAATATAATACTTTATTTTTTTTTATCCTGCTCGGAAAAACGCCTAAATTTTAGGCCTCTATACCAGAATACCCCCTTAAAGTCAACACAATGAATCATATACACAGAAGTAAGAGATAAAAAGAAAATGGTTAATTTTCGTTTCATTGTGAATGGCGGTAATATTTTGAATGCCGTCGAAAAGTTTGTGGCAGGTTTATCAACACTCGCGGTAAACAATGTAATCAAATTTTTCCATCACACATTTCCGAGTTTATCGATTGACGGATGTTAAAACTCTTCACAATTTTAGTGTCAATCATACGTAACATTACCTTATTGAAAGAAAAATAGATAACCTAACCATTACGAACTGTTTAATTAAAACACTGTTATAGAATTTATTCTATATTCGCCATAACTTTATGTTGTGGATGTTTAATGTTTCTTTTTTTATATACTTTGTAGACCTAACCTAATCTAACCTAACCTAACCATTGCAAACTGTTTAATTAAAACACTGTTATAGAATTTATTTTATATTCGCCATAACTTTATGTTGTGGATGTTTAATGTTTCTTTTTTTATATAATGTACTTTGTATACCTAACCTAACCTAACCTAACCGTTACGAACTAGTTAATTAAAACGCTGTTATAGAATTTATTCTATATTCGCCATAACTTAATCTTGTGGATGTTTAATGTTTCTTATTTTTATGTACTTTGTATATAACCCACATTAAAAAAAAATTAAAAAGAAAACATGTTTCGGGCACATAAGCTCTTTATCAGTGATATTATAATATATAAATATAACAAATATATATATATTTTTTTTATGTATACAACAGGTCATTTGAACCTAATTACTGTATGCAATTATTTTTTTAGCTATAATATTGATTCTCGTAACATGACATGTAATAGGTAGCCAATCTATCGCCATTTTATTGTCACGTGAATTCTATACCAGATCAAACACAGTGTGACAATCACATTGTTATCGCCGGGAATCGAACCCGGGACCTTTGGTATGGAAGTCAGAGCTCTTACCACTCTGCCACGATGGTCGTCAATTTTATAATGTTTTACCTACCGGCCGCCAGAACCAATTTGCCTCTGGTGGCGCCGGTTGGAAGAGCAATTAGCCTGATGAACGCGGTCTCCTCGGAGATCGACGTATTTCATCTTAGTGAAGGTACGTCCATGGAACAAATAATATTGACGTTGTATGTTTAAAATATTTTACCTGTACTAAATAGATGCCTTAAACATTAATGCTGTTTGTTATGTCTTTTGAGTAAATAAACTGATTTGATTTGATTTGATTGATGTAAACATGTACTTTATTTATCATCATATTTATCATTTATATATATATTTATCATCCAGTATTTTATTTGTAACACTTTCATTCGCACTCCATTCGCTGCTAGGCGAAAAATGCTTATACTCGTATATATAGATTATACAGATTAACTGCATATTTTTGAGATTTCATTTCTTCATCACTTGCAAACACATGGGTCAAAATCCATAAGACTAACGAATCCGAAACATGTTGTGGATAAATTTTTTATTTATTAATTTGCAAGGATTACACAGAGTTGTACATTATATTTATAAATTCAATGTGATTCAAGAAACAATGTTTATTTCTTTGTATTAATTGATGTAAAAATTAAAATTAAAATACAAACATGTTTCGGACATAGAAGCCTTTCATTAGCGTTGTTAGTTTTTTGAATTTTTGTATCTAATAATGTATAATATTATATATACTCGTATATTGTATGTATTCAATTAATTTCAGATAAATCAAATGTCATAAGAATAATTATATTAGCAATTGGGATAATAATGTTTGGGGCAATTTTCCTACATCGTGACACACACGCAGGTAGATTTTATCGACTTAAAACATGGCTGCCTTTATAAAAACTTACAATATGTATAGATGTAATTAAAAATAAAGAAAATGTCTCACCTAGAAGTAAAAGTATATGTTAGCGATGTGAATGGAATTAGAAATAGAGGAAGACTGAGGAAAACGTGGTACGATCAAATAAATCAAATACTGAATGTCAGCCACGCGAGGAGTCAAAGAAATCGACACGCGTCATTGATACGATGTATTGAGGAAGAGAGAAACATATCTTTCTCGTAAAATTTAATATAGCTAACTGATTATTACGCCTTTTCTCCGAAGGTGTTGACAGGAATAATGGACTGCAACACTTTTCTTTCCTGACATACTTCTCTCCTCCCTCAACATTCATAGATCGGGTCATGCACGCACGTCGGTTTCTCACGTGGCCGACATTCAATATTTGATTTATTTGATCGTGCAACGTTTTCTTATATTTTTAACCCATTTTTGTCGATAACATATGTAATACTTTTTTATAATTCTTTCTTCATTAATTCTTTTCATGTTTTTAAACCATCTTAATGTTACTTTCATTATTTTGTTCATAACACTTTTTTCGCACCGCATTTACATCTTATATTTTCATTAAAAAGTCTACACACTTAAGATTATCGTAGAACGTCGTTAATCCGGACGTCAGTAAACCGGAACGTCAATTATCCGGATAAGCCGAGAGCGCAAAAAGACGACGAAACCTTGTTTAAATTTATTTTTTCTAGTACTGTAGAGCAGTGCTCCGCAATATTTTCAGACCTACGGCACACATAAAATCTTCCTAGAATACCGCGGCACTCAAATTCGGTCTGAACGTGGGCGTCAATCAGTTCAGGAGACGCTGGTGACATTTTTTATAGCTCATCCCCGACTTCCGGCTAGTAGAAATCGGACCCGCAAGATCCAATGTCAAATTTTCACGAATCCTACTAAAAAAATGGAGGTCGCCGGCAACTTCTGGTCAATAGAAATCGGCGGCGACCGATTTTTCACGAATGATCTAAAAAAAACAATAAAAGGTAATCAAAGTATCTTGAACTGATTTAAGATAAAGTCAAACCTTTCGCAATTCACGAATTCTGACTACAACTTAAATATTTTATTCATTATGTATTTGGGCGCGGCACACCTGCGTCCGGCTCACGGCACACCAGTGTGCCGCGGCACAACGGTTGCGGAGCACTGCTGTAGAGTAATGTAAGCCTTTTTGTGTACATATACTACATACATACTTGTTTTTGCAGTAAAAAATGTAATTTTATAATCAATAAATCATTTCCGGTCCCAATTAGTCTAGATAAACGACGTTATACTGTATTTAATCTTATAAATAAAATTTACATAAAATAAATCAAACAATCGCGTTTGATATTATAATTTAAGTGTATAGAAGTGTTAAATGTTATATTCCTCACGTGAAATTGTTATTGAATAGACGTGTAAAAAGCTTGAAGCTTTCTGTGCGAACGACCCGTGGGAGGGGTGTAATTAAACTTACCCACAAACTCCAACCCAAACAGCTTCCAGGTTCCTTTCTTGGTGATAACAATAGACGTCGGGCAGACGTTACGATGAATCAGATGGACGTTGTAATGGAGGAACGTAAGTGCCTCGGTTATCTGGAACAATAATATTCATTCATGTAATAACAGCCCCTGTACTAATGTTACATTCGATGTATTAATAAGATGGTGTTATTTTCGTGTAATTTAAAGCTCGTTTGTTTTATGATAATTAGAAATCTAATCCCAATTTAAACTGGTAGATTTGTACTTATATTAAGATTATATTTGAATTTTGTAAATTGAAAATGGTAATCTGTTTATGATCGACCAATTTAATTACCTTGGTAGCATTATCACTAAATCGCTTGACCCGGACATTGATATAAAATGCAGAATTGAAGTTGCACGAGCTGCATTTAATAAAATGAGAATATTCTTTTGCAAGGATAATCTAAACTTGAAACTCCGACGAAGAATTATTAAATTAATACGGTCTGTTCTACTTTATGGCGGCAAAAACTGAACTCTGAAAGCGAATGTAATGAACCGATTGGAAGCGTTCGAGATGTGGATATACCGCAGAATGCTCCGTATACCGTGGACCGATAGGGTCAGTAATGCAGACGTACTACAGAGAGCCAGAGCCAATGTGTGTTGTCGAGTGTGAAAATAAGAAAGGTCTCATATTTGGGTCATGTGCTAAGGGGAGAAAAATACCACCTCCTTCTACTGATATTAATGGGTCAAGTGGAGGGACGTCGGGAAGTTGGTAGAAGGCAGCTGTCCTGGCTGCGGAGCATCAAAGAGTTGACAGGAAAAACAAGAGTTCAGAACCTGTTCTAAGTGGTGCAGGATAGAGATGCCTTTACTGCAGTGATAGCCAATGTTGAGGGATCTGACAAGGCACCGAAAGAAGTATAAGAATCTGTTATGAATGAGTTTCATACGCTTATTTTTTATTTATTCCATTTAATATGGGAGTAGCGTGAGAGGTTTCCCATTATTTATACCCCACTATTTATGACATGAGTGGCTCTTTTGAATACTTTAGCCAGTAAATATACTTAATTAAAGTTTGTGAAAAATTATAAATAAAAATACTTCAAACTGACTAAACTTAACAATCGAAGAAATAGCCAATTACGGAAAATTTAAGTAAAAAAACATTCCAATTTAAGTAACAACATATTATTTGCAAAATTAGGTAAAACTAAACAATATGAGGTAAATCTAATTCATATAAAAAATTAAAGTGATTCCAATTTTTTTGTTTGGAGAAAAAACTTTTTTTCATTGTAAAATAAGTTACAATTTTCTGTTGTAATAATGCATTATTGTATTATAATTAAAAAATATGTATATACACACAGTTCCATACAAAATTATATTATAGGATATACTCGTATACTAAAATGAAAATTTGGAGCAAGTAGATGAGTTCGTGTATTTAGGTAGTATATTTACATAAATAGGCGAGTGGAGAGGGATATTGAAAGAAGGGTTGGTGCAGAAAACAAAGTGAATGGTGCACTTGAATTTGTCATCGCAAACAAAAACTTATCGTTCTTCTACCGACCCTTATGTATAAAAGCAAAGCATGGAACTGGCAAAAAAGGATGAAATTAGAATAAATACAGTAGAAATGAGATCTTTAAGACGAATATGTGAATACTTTGTGTATGATAGTGTCTAACGAAAATATAAGAAGTGAATGCGGTGCGAATGATGATGGTGTTATGAACAAAATATTGAGAGGATCGTTAAGATGGTTTGGACATATGGAAAAAAATGAATGAAGAAAGAATGGTAAAAAAAATATATGTTAACGATGTAAATGTAACCAGAAATAGAGGAATAACGAGGAAAACTTGGCACGATCAGATAAATAAAATATTGAATGTCGGCCATGTAAGGAGTCAGAGAAATCGGAGCGTGCATGACACGATATATGAATGTTGAGGAAGCGAGAGAATTATGTCACGAAAGAAAAGTGTGCAGTTCATTATTTCTTCCTACCCCTTCGGGGAGACGGCGTGAGGGTTAGTTAGTTAGTTACTAAATATAATAGATAAATTTTTATTTTAAAAGTTATGTAAATATAAATTATTACGCTAATACATCTACAATATTTACTACACAGTGATTTGAAATTTTTATTAAATTACGTAATTTTTCTGGTAGATTATGTTATTTTATGGGGGTAACTATTTTTTACATTTTTAATATGTCATAATATAAATCTATCCAAGAAAAATATAATTGAATCGCAATTGAATTAATATGTGTTTTCACGATTAATAAAAAAACTATTAACTTATAAACTTGTAATTACCATTCAATATAATAAAACTTACCAAAACTAAAAAAACGACGTTTTCATTCGTATTGATTTTTATTATGGAGATTTATATCGTTTTTGAGATAATCAAATGATTTTACTGAAATCTCTCGATGAAAGTATTTTGGAATTTTAAATACTAATTAAATGAAACGATAATTTGAACTACTTCCACTTTTGTCTTTATTTCAACCGGGTTCGCCAGGCTCGCTGTCGAAATAAAAACAAAAGTGGAAGTAGTTAAAAAAATACCATTTTATTTAATTACGAGTAGTATTTATATCGTTGTTCAAAAGACAATACTCGCTGGTATCGACAGACTGATCTGTCGAAATAATGACAAAAGTGAAAGCAGTTAAAAATACAGAATAAAACACCAGAATAAGAGAGATATGTTAGGTAGAGGATATTATAAGATGGAGCAGACAGCAAAAAAGAGACTGGTACGGTCATGTTAAAAGAATGGACACCACCAGACTCCCCTATATTGCATTGCATAATCAGCCTCATGGGACTCGTCCTCGTGGAAGACCCCCTAAAAGATGGAAGGACAGCTGGGAATCTATCTCACAGGAGGAGCAACACTCTGGAGAACAGACCACATAGGTCTACAATAAGGAAAAAGAAGAAGAAGAAGTTTAATATCATCGCATTATTTTATTATTATAGTATTCATATCGTTGTTCAAAAGACATTAATAATTTTATTATTATTTAGGAGAACGGGTGTGATTATTGTATTATCGAATATTTATTTGTCGTTCGGTTTCAATAATATAACAGAGATTAACTCGTAAAAAACTGTTGATGCAAGAGAGATTTTATAATTAGAAAATAGGGATGGTTCAGAGAGTGACTCAAAGAGTATATCATTAAGAAATTTATTTTTCACGTCTTAGAGGTACGTACGTAATAAACTCGTCCTTTGATGGACTTGATTAAATTGAGTTATAAGAAACTTTTAGCTTTATGCTGAAACTCGGAGAATTTCGTTTTTGCGGTGTGAGTAGTAAAATAAAAGTTGCAGAAATATGCAGTGGGGGGAATGCATTCCTCTCCAAGAATCCGCTAGAGATGTTAAAGTTATGTTGGAAATGTGAAGCACAGAATGGAATTTAGAGAGAACGAAAATGCATTTTCTCTAGGTTCATGTATTAAGAAGTGTTACATTACAAAGAGAAATACATCCACTGAAGTAAATATGGCAGTACACAAAGGAGTTCTAGTGCCAAACATTATGTATGGAAATGAAGCTTGGAGCTGCTAATGAAGAATTATAGTGGGATAAAAGTCGTAGAAAAGATATCACAAGAAGAATTTGCAGGAAATCGAATGCCGAACTAGGAAATAATAATAAATATACGGCAGATAATTGCATCATAAGTAAAATTGAAAAAGGGTTTCTGAGATGATTTAGACATGTTGAACGAATGGACGAGAGAAGAAATGTTAAAATGTTTGTGGGTTGAAAACGAAGCCGAATGGACCCCAGATCTTGACTGAGTCAGCTCAGTAGAGTTTAAATACATAATAAGCGCGTCAGCACAGACTGTTTTATCTCCTAGGATGCAAAACCAACCTGCCTCTGGTGATGCCGGTGGAGAGAGAAATCAAATAGCTGAAAATGATCGCTTCGGAGATCAAATTGCATATTCGTTAGGGTACGTTCAGAATACAGATACTCTTGACTTTGGAGAGTTTCTTGTGTTCCCAATGTAGAACAATCTCTCACGCACTCATGGTCTTATATATAATATTTATTATATTTTACCTGTTCTCAATAGATGCTTTAAACTTTAATTGTTGTTTGTAATATCTTTCGAGAAAATGAACTGATTAAATATAGAAAGATATTTTATAATAACTATTTAAAATATCCTCGAGATAAACAACTGCAATGATCAAATTGTGTTATTGAAACCAATAAAAAAAGAGAAACCGTGGAAAGCACGACGTGACCAAATTAATGAAATTCTAAAAGGCCGTTACATTCGAAGTCGGAAAAATCAACGAGGTGCATGTTATGATGTATGAATATAGAGGAAGCTGCAAAGGAAAAATAGTAGCAAAGAAAGGAAGGAAGGAAGAAGAGTATGCCAGGAAAAAGGAGTATGACGGTCTTTATGTATCGCAAAAAAATTAAATTTATATTAAGAACGTTTTATTAATCGTTAATGATGTAAATGGAATGGAGTAGTAATACTCCGTGCCCTTGGTAACGACAACTAATTAACTAATTACCATCACGCTGTCTCCCCGAAGGGGTAGGCAGAAAGAATGAAACGCCACACTGTTCTGTCCTGACATACTTCTCTCTCTTCCTCTACATTGTTATGCACGCACGCCGATTTTCCGACTCCTCACGTGACCGATATTCAATATTTTATTGATTTGATCGTGCCACGTTTTCCTCGGCATTCCTCTATTTCTAGCTCCGTTCACGCCGTTTACATATACCTTCTTTACCAATCTGTCTTCACTCATTCTTTCTATGTGTCCAAACCATTTTAATGACCCTTTCCTTATTTTGTTCATAACACTTTCACTTCTTATACTTGCATTTTTCACTCTATCATATACAGATATGCAACACATTCGTCTTAGAAATCTCATTTCTACTGTATTTATTCTACTTTCATCCTTCTTTTGCCAGTTCCATGCTTCACTTTCATACGTAAGGGTCGATTACAAAATTACGATAAATCTGTCTACCGCAGTTCGAGACCAATTTTTTTTACTGCAAATGAAGCCACCAGCACAATGTGGGTTAAAAACGTAATGATGAGCAAGATTTCCAGCTCATCAAACTACATAGAAAGTGCGAACCCCCGACAGTTTATTTGAAAGTTTGCCATAAGTTTCGCGAGGTTCTGGGTTCAGGAACCACTTATCGAAGGGATAACATTAAAAATAATCCCTCTCCTCCCCTTCTGCCTTCCCCTGCCGGGGCAAATCCTAAAATGATTCCCGAAGATGTTTCAACCTAAAAGCTCTTTGCTTTCAAAAAAGGTGCGTACTTACTTTTAAAGTTTTCGGTTTTGGCAATTTCCATCTTTTGGTTATCACCTAAAAGGAAGTTTGTAAAGTTTGTTTTTGGCCTCATTATTTATTAATTTTGTATTTCCATTCATCATGAATACTCATTTTAAAACGATATTTATCTTTCTATGTTTATGTTTGTCGCACTTTTAAATCGTAGCTATCAAAACATACATAAATATTATAATAAAATATTTATTGTTTCTTGAATGATTACTTATTCTTGAATGAAGCATATTGTGTATGTTTATGTTCCAAATCAACCAAAACAGTCCCTGATCTTTTTTTAAATTGAAATTTTTCCAGTTTTTGTATTTACTTACAAAATTCATCAGTAAAATTGTCCAGTAGAATGACCAGCGAATTTTCAGACTCTGTACACTGTATTTAATTATTTTATTTTATTTCATTGTATTTTTTATAATTTCTTTTATATTTATATTGTGAACGTTGGACGATCGAAGCGCGCGAGATGGCCTATTGGTGGTGATGAGGTTCGCAACCCATCACACCACGTCTCCCGCTGGGGCGAAAAGAGAAGGATGGAGTGCCGCATCGGTTAAAGTGTGGCAGTCCATCCTTTCTGCATAACCCTTCGGGGAGACGGCGTGATGGTTAGTTAGTTAGTTAGTTTAAATGATTAGCATTTTAATGAAATAGTACCAACCCAGAAGAATGGAAGTGAAACATAGCATTGGCAGAAAAAGGATGAGAGCAGAATAAATGTGGCAGAGATGAGATCCCTAAGATGTATGTGTAGTAAAACGATGAACAACAGGATTCCATATGCCGATATAGGGAAGGAATGTAGAACATAATAATGAATAACGAACAAAATTTTGAAAGGATCACTTCGTTGGTTTGGACATATGGAACTTGGCATGACCAGCTTAATCAAATTTTAAAGGTCGAAGTCGGAAGAATCGACATACGTGTATGACTCGCTGTATGAATGTGGAGGAATTAAGAGAGGTGTGTCAGGATCAAGTAGTCCATTATCTGTACGTTTTATTCTGCGACCTCTCTGGGAAAATACGTAATGATATGTTTTTGTTGTTTCTTGAAGAATGATGTAAAACTCCAAATTGATTATTACGAACGAAACGTCGGTTTTTTACAAGTCTTATAATAATTTATGGGAATGACATGTTTTGAATTGCTTTGATATTATATTATATTTACTGCAAGCGAAACATGTCATCCAATAAAAAAAATATATTCAATAAATAAGAAACTTTTAGATGACGTCATGGAAATAAAAACCTTTTTTTTGTAAAAAAATGTTCTGTGACACGAATTTATTAATAAAAGGCTTATGTGTGCAAAGTAATGGTGAATATAGTAGTCATTTCAAAACACCCCTTTATTAATATTTTTGTTAATTTTTTCAACAAATTCGAAGGATTTATACACTTTCATCACCAGGAGAACGATGTCAACTTTTTTATAAATTTTATATCGCTCTCCCGATGATAAAGGTGAATGAATTTACAAAATGCATTTGATAATGACATAATAAAATAAAATAGAATTTCTAAAAAAGCAGATGTTTTCTTTTATATTAACACTAACGTTAGAATTTTACAAAAAAAAAAATATATATATACTCGTATATTTTTGGCAGTAATGAATATGTAGAAGATTTTGGCGTATGAGTATTCATAACTAGATCATAATATCACAAAGAGATTGTATTCTAACTAAAGGTATAATTTTTTTTTTTTATATTAACTGGTTCAATGCCGCAACCGTCTATAGACGGTCTATAATCCCTTGCACGGGAGGCCGGCCATACAAAATTGACGTCTATAGACGCGCTACTTTAACACTCAACATGAAGCCAAGTTTGACTGTTTTAAAAAAATCTAATATTTCAAATGTATAGTTACTTCTCTTCCACCATGTTAAAATAATAAGATACAACAAATTGTCAATAATTATCGATATTTCATTGATTAAAAAAAAACTTCATTGTTCAACCAAAATGCGTCGCTATGCTGGGTTGTCTCTCGTCATACACTTGTGCTCTAGATATTTTTTTCGTGAATTACGAAAATTTTCGTTAGTAGAAATTCATATTTATACTTGACGTGTTTAATTTAATTTATAACGACAAGTTATGTGCCAACACTGTGTAGTCTTGTGAGAATTTAGTTTTATTTTTTTCGGCAAATGAAAGCATAGACGGAGCACGGATCATTTATATGGTAAGTCTTTATTTTGTACTATTGTAATTGGTTTTGATTTTTTTTTAAATTACCGGTCCTCGGGTCCGGCCATTTGAATACTCCCCGGCATTTAAAAGGTTAAGCACTCATATATAATACTATTTATATATGTATGCGTATGGCGAAAGCTTCAGTGCGAAAATTTAAAAGTCTAATGAACAGTGCAGACAAGAACTTTCAGACGTAGACAAAGTTAGGGTTTGTTTACGTAAGTCCTCACTCGGCGCGAGGCACGTTCGGGTAGTTCTGAACGCCCCGAGACGTTTTCAATAAAGCGTTTCGGGCGCGATTGTCGGAGTTCCACAAGCAGTGTTCCATATTACATGTGCATATCGGTTGAACTATCTGTAGAGATTCCAAAATCGAATGTTTGGAGCGTGTAACATATCCCACTATTGAAGACCTCCATATTCGGATATCATGTGTTGAAAGCGCGTATGGGGCTTCAGAGGTTCGTTTTTTGGGAAATATTGTACGAGTTTATACACTTCAAGCATTTTTTATATAAATAAATATTTTTTAAATAATGTGTTTTCAACATTGTATTATAACTAACCAACTAACTAATTAACGAACCACCACAGCGTCTCCCCTAAGAGGTAGGCAGAAAAAATGAAATGCCCCGCTGTTATTTCCTGACAAACCTATTTCGAGTCCTTAACATTCATTCATACACGCATGTCGATTTCTCCGACTCCTCACGTGGCCGACATTTAATACAAGACAAATATTTAAAAAACATAAAATAAGTAAAAATACTTTGTATTTAACCACGGTATGCTTAGTATAATTGATGCCAACTCAAGCGAAACTAGTTGGCATCAATTATAATTACTATTTATTAATCAAAGCTCGAATTGTAACTAATTGAGTGTGATTTAATAATTACTTTCAATTACAATTACTGTACTCAGATAAAATAAATAGTAAATAAATAATAAAATGATGTAAGACGTTGCTACAATATAAACCAGACGGCAACAGGTTAAACACAGAATTGAAAAAAAAATCAGAACAATTTTTTATGATCCAAGGATTCCATATAAAAAGGAACCGAAACTTAATTAAAACCAGACCATGGAAGTATAAAATGAAAAATGAAAATGTATAGTACCTACGCAAGAGAGGGACGGCAAAAAAAAATACGGAAACACGTAAGACCGAGTGAGAGGTAAAGAGGTAGAACGCGAGAGACAGAAGATAGATTGTGAGAGTGAAAAAGGTTTTTAAAAAGTATGTAAGATATGTTGAGAGTTAAAAAGTGGTATCTATGTTTGTTTTTAATTTAAGCGGACATATTTTAATTCAAAAAGAGATTTTACAATATTAAAAGGAAAATTTCGATGTAATTAAACTCGATATCAACTGTTTGGGCAGTCAGAGCATTAAATCAATTCAAGTTGAAATCTGTAATTAAGTAGAAAATTGAACTTGGTACTAAATTTTTATTAAAATTGTTGGAAACATATTTTTTTGGATCGTCAATATACGATTTATGTTTCCTTGTAAAAACATATATTGTTATAATTATTATTACTTCGTTGAGTCGCTCTTTACATCATTGCAACGCAAGCAAAATCGATGTAAAGGGTATAGCTATCATATCAATTTTGACGATCTTCGTGGCTGAGTGGTAAGTGCACTGACTGCCACCCTCATGGTTCCGGGTTCGATTCCCGGCGAGGGCAGCGTGATTGTCACATTTGGTCTGGTGTAGAATGCACGTGTCAATAAAATGGCGATAGATTAGCTACCTATCACATGTCACGAGAATCACTATGATAGCTATAATACCCTTTACATCGATTTGGCTCATGCTGTCATGATGTAAAAAGCGATTCAACAAAATAATAAAAATAATAATAATTTTACTTCTCATGTAATGGGTAGTAAATTCTACCCCAAACCAAAGACATTGTGATAATTACACTGCCATCACCTGGAATCGAACCTTCGGTGTGACAGTCAAGGCACTTACCACTCGACCACAATTGTAGGCCAATACACAAAATAAGATATTTGACGTGTTTTGTTTTAAATATTAATCAATCATTTAATCATTTACAAAATAAAAAAATGTAATGAAAGCTTATAAAGTAAATTTTTTTATTTATTTTTTATTCCATGGTAGAAATTCATTGTAAATAATGAAAATAATAAAAATACAAATAAATCTTTTTAAAATAAATATTTAGTTAAAATCCACTGTCGATTTTAACTAAAAACAAATTTTAAAAAGATATTTTTTTTTATAATTTTTCTTTGCTTAAAAGTAATTTAGTATCTTGATAACATTAAGTGATTTTGGATTAATTAAAAAAAGCCATTCACTGACAATCTAATTAAAATTGTATTATACTTGGCAAAATATTTGATAAAAAGATAATATTATATGTGTGAGATTTCCAACAAAATCTAAAATCAGATGAAACAAATGAAGAAGATTTTGCTTTAACATAATATGTATTATATATTCTCGTATATTATATTTTATTATAATATTATATAATATTATAATACAAACTCAGTTATGATCCACCATTGTTGTTCCAAAATTAAATTCTCTCTGATTAAATCGTTGCTGTTAATGACACTTCAAACAAGTATGCTAAAAAAAAGAATTGAAACATTTCAAACACAACAATGAAATATTGTAACAAATTCAAACGAACAGTCTTATTTCAAACAAATGGAATATGTTGCATTTGAAAAGTAATGAATGCGTCGTCATGATGCAGCTTGATAATAATGTCTTTTTTTCCTGTTTTCATATCGAACGGAATGCATTGTTGAAATTCCGTCCATCCGATACGATGGCATAATTATTTTAAATCCGTTTTAAACCATGAATATCTGCGCATCCATTTTGATGAGATATAATTTCACCTCAAAACACATCCAATTATAATTGGCCAGAAACAGCACACAAATGATATATATAAAATATATATTTTTTCAAAATAATAAACAAGTAAAATTTTTTTTTCAAGATTTTTTCATCTTCCTTGTTGTATACCTATGACTTTCTCCATCTTTTAACAACACCTACTTCACCTCTTATACTTTCATTCGACACTCTATCATATACAGATTTCCATACGTTCGTCTAAGAGATCTCATTTCAATTGAATTTATTTCATCCTTTTATCCATCTTTTGCCAGTTTCATGCGTCGCTTCCATACACAAGGGTCAGTACAAGAACACCGTGCACATTTAGCTTTTTTTTTAAAAGCGTTTAATTCAACAACTTTAAGTCCACCATTCACTTTGTCGCGTGCCCCAAACCTTATTTTAATATCCCTCTCCACTCGCCCATCGCAGAATATCATTACCTTACCATTATCATTACCGTAATATAATAAAAACACTGTGTTTTCCACTTATTTCTCAACAGTGGAAAACACGGTAGTTTAATTCATAAAAAAATTGTCATTATGGAATTCCACAGGGTTACGAATTAAGTTTATTTGAAACTTAATTTAATCATTACCTTAAAATTAACTTATTCACATTCATCATCAGATCATTTCGCATGCATACCTCATAAATATTAGTCACTGGAAACTGTAGTTCATGTAAACATGTACGTTTTATCAACTTATCACTTATACACACGTATACAATTATATGTCAATATCTTATATTCGTTTAATATAAATTTACAAATAATAATTATTATTTGCAATGGGCTCGTACTCGTACATTAACTCGTACATTAATAATAATGGTTTAAACTTTTTAAATCGAGAATATTCCGGCTTATTTATCAGTAAAAATATAATTTCGATACCTGAGATTAATCGCCTAATTATTTCCCTTCGCTGGCGGGAATCTCCGTAGAGTAAACTAATATTCACCATGGACCCGGAGATGACAGCATCCTTTACCCGGTAATTAAATTAATTAAGCCATATTTATTCGCGCGTTGTGATACCTCATGTTTTAAAATACGAAAAAATATTAATTTTAAAAGGAATTTAGCTTAATAAGATATTCATGTTTAAATATATATTTTTTGTTTTATTTTATTTCAAACTAACTAACTAACTACCCATCACGCCGTCTCCCCGAAAGGGTAGGCAGAAAGAATGGACTGTCACACTTTTACCGATGCGGCACTCCATCTTTCTCTTTTCGCCCCACGGGAGACGCGGTGTGATGGGTTGCGAACCTCATCGCCACCAATAGGCATCTCCCGCGCACACTTCGATCGTCCAACAACCACAAAATAAATAATATAAAATACAATGATATAAAATTTAATAATAAATAATATAAAATTTAACACAAAATGTTCTTTATAGATGGTGCACATATTGTCTATTTAGTTTATGTTCCATGAATCCACAATTTTAATTTAGCACATAATGTAATAACACATAATGTTTTTCTCGATGTTGCACATGTTGACATGGACGATCCGGACTTTTGTGTTTATTTAATTTATGTTACACGTATCCACCATTTTTTAAATTAGCTGTAATTAGGCACTTAACCAGCAAGAACTTTAAAATAATATTGAAGAAATTATTCAAATTGTCATTGGAACAAACACAATATTTCACAATAACAAATAACCACAGTAAGGACCAAACAAGTTTTGAGAACTTCCGAAATGAAGACACTGAAGAGGATAGCAGGCAAAACACTGGGAGATCGCGTGAGGAACACCAGAATAAGAGAGATATGTGAGTATGAGGATGGATGGAATGGGACTGGTACGGTCATGTTCAAAGAATGGACACCAGACTCCCCTATATTGTATTGCATAATCAGCCTCATGGGACTCGTCCTCGTGAAATACCTCCTAAAATATAGAAGGACAGCTGGGAATCTACCTCACAGGAGGAGCAACACTCTGGAGAACAGACCACACAGAACTACATTAAGGAAGAAGAAGAAGAAGAAATAACCAACATGATTACAACTGTTTCCTAATCGAACTATAAGCGAGATTACAATCAATTATATTTAAATAATACTATAAAATGAAAATAAAAGTATATATTACAATTTTCTTATGTCACATAATTTCCATTTCATTATTTGCTCTGGGAATTATTAAATCAATATAATCTGAATATAAAAGAGTGTCAAATTGAAATATTGACACTCTTTTATATTGAGTGAAAGTTATTTTATTATGAATGAAAGTGTTATGAACAAAACAATGGAAGTATCATTTATATGACAAAACAATGGAAGTATATCCTTAGATGGATAAACTCCTATATAAAAAATCGTAGGCAAGCCGCGGTGATTGGTGGTTTTAAATCAGACTTCGTGGGAATATCTTCCGGGGTTCCCCAGGGCTCCCATCTGGGACCTCTTTTCTTCATCCTGTATATACACGACATTAGCAACTGCTTTCTCCACTCCAAGCATCTCCTTTTTGCTGATGATATGAAGGTCTTCCTGAAGGTTTCAGACACTTCTGATTGCCTTCGACTCCAGTCAGATCTTGACAGACTCTCTCATTACTGTATTCTTAATAAATTATCCATAAATGCGAACAAATGTCATAAGCTTTCACTGACGCGTAAAATGAACCCTAACAAACATGTGTACTCAATCAATGGTTCTATTATATCCGATTCAGACCGCATGAGAGATCTTGGAGTCACAATCGACCTTAAACTCACTTTCGTTAGTTATATTGATGACATGGTGGACAAATCTCTCAGAACATTGGGATTTATACTGCGCACATGCAAACCTTTCCAAAATATCACTGCCCTTAAAGTATTATTTACAACCATGGTTCGCTCACGCCTTGAATATGTATCTCCCGTTTGGTCTTTTTATTATGCGGCACATATCCAACGCGTTGAAAGAGTACAAAAAATGTTTATTAAACATATTAATTTTAAAATGTGCAAGTCGTTCTCTGATTACAAATCTGCCCTAATTTTTCACTCCTTGGACTCTCTTGAAAATAGACGTACTCTCCATGACATGATGTTGCTTCATAAAATTATTCACTTTAAAATTGACAATTCTGAGCATCTCAGTAAATTGTTACTCAATACCCCCATGTCTCGCACGAGACACACCGCGAGCCAAGTTTTCCATCTTCCTGTTTATCGCACTAACTACGCTCAGAGCGCGGCATTGTATCGAAGCTGTGACAACTACAATAAGCATTTCGGAGACATTGATGTTTTACATTTGAACGAGCGAAATTAAAAAAAAAACTATCGGAGCAACATTTCGGCGTGGATGTGACCACGATGTTACATGATATTATAATATATTACTTCTGTTTATTTATCTTAAGTTTATTTTTTATTCCCAGTATTTTAAATATTTTACTCTTAAATTTTATGTATACCTTCTTTTGTCTTAGTTTAAATTCAATTTCGTTTCACACTGTCATTTGTTAACTGTAAACTATTATTTTATATTTGTGGTGGCATGTACATAATTGGCCTTACTTATATTATTCTAAATATGTACATGTGTTATTGGTATCGCTGTATGTTACCCTTTAAAAATAAATAAATATAGTTATGACACATGGAAAGATAATGAATGAAGAAATTAGTCGGTTATGTAGAGAGTCGGAGAAATGAATGTGCGTGTATGCCAAAATGCATAAAAGTTGAAGGAGAAGTTTGGAAGAAGTGTGTCAGGAAAAAACAGTGTGGCGGACTACTTTTTACGGTTGGTTAGTTAATTAGTTTGTTGTACACTAGCAAGGCGAAACATGTCAAACACGATTTATTTCGTATTAATTACGGAGTTTATAGTGTTTTGATTTGCATAAAATATATATACATTTTTTCTCGAATTTTTATGAATTAAAACACTGTTTTTTCCTCTTTTGAGGTTATTTTTCTCGACATGTTTCGAAGGCTTACACCTTCATCATCGGAAGAACGAAATAAACTTTATATCGTTCTCCCAATGGTGAAGGTGTGCCTTCGAAATATGTCGAGAACAATAAACTCAAAAGTAGAAAAAACAGTGTATTAATTCATAAAAATTAGTCATTATGGAATTCCTTAGTGTTAACGCCTTTTTAAAGCTTATCTAAAATTAAAATAGTCAATTGTTATGGCCGAAACACTATGATACTTTAACATTTTAAACTGTTAAATTAAATAACTTTGATTTTTGTTTCACAATTATTTTATATTACGCGACAGCTGTTTCGTCAACCTATGTTGACATCATCATTGTAACACCTGACGATATCAACATAGGTTGACGAAACAGCTGTCGCGTAAAATAAAATACAATTTTGTTACATAAAACAAAGTTATTTAATTTAACAGTTTGAAATTAAAATATTATTATATTTGAATATCTACTGTGTTATTGACCTAAGATTTATTTTTTGTAGCTTTAAATTTCATATTTTCCTTTTATATAGTATATCTGCACTAAAAAGAACACTTCAAATATATAAGTTTAATTTCTTCTACATTCGCTGTCACTCTGTGTTGTGGATTCACATTTGCATAATTTTTTGGAAGCATTGTATTATCACAACACTATTTTGCGCATAAATTTTGGCGTTTGATGCAACACTCGCACTAAATGTTTGCGCAAAAAAGTGTTATAAAGTGTTTGCGAAAAGTTATTCAAATACAAATTTAATGTATCTAATATCGAACATATATATTTTCATATCTATTTTAAAGTGAATTAAAAAAAATATATTTGTAATATTTATACTATATTTGTATCACTGATGATTGACTTCTGTGTCCGAAACAAGTTTGTTAGTTTTTTTAAAATAAAGTTATGGTATGTACAAAGTTAAAAGGAAAATGAAATTGAGCAAGTCAGAGAGTTCACTTATCTCGGTACGGCTTTGGAACACAGAGTTCAAAAAGGCCTACGAGCTGCAGCCTCCTTGCGAACGTTCCTAAAGTCCAAGCTTCTATCCAGAGACACCAAGCTGCGTATTTATAACACCATTATCAAGCCAGTGGTGACATATGATTCTGAGTCATGGATAACGACTCTAAAAGAACAACAAAGAATCTACTGGTTTGAGAATAGAATACTCAGAATTATCCTGGGACCCAGACCCGGTGTTGCAGCGGGAACTTGGAGGCATAGGACCAACGAAGAGATCCGTACGATGACCCAGCAGCCCTTTATAACTAGCACCGTGAGAGCCGGTCGCCTAGCATGGATCGAGCCGAAGAGACCAGAGGAATCAAAACCCTGTACGCGTCAAGACCGACTGGAGTAAGACCTCTAGGAAGGCCTAGACAGCGCCTAATGGACAATGTTCTGGCGGATCTGGCTTGGTTGGGCGAATCGGACTGCTAATCGGAGGCTTAAACTCTTCAAGAGTTGTATGGCCATGGGAAGTAAAGTAAATAAGTTATGTACAAAGTTAAGAAAAGAAACATGGAGCATCTTAATTTTGAATTTGATGGAAAATATAGAATAGCTCTCCCCATTCATAAATCTACTCATAATGCCGCAGTAATGCAGAAGTTGTGTTTTTAAATAACTAAAGTATAGAATTTTATAAATTAGTTTAGAAAGTAAAAATTGTATACGAGTATATATTTTTCCTAATAATTATGTTTTAATAAATCATCAAAAACTTTCAATGAACCGTATTTACAAAATTTTAATCTAAAAAATAATTTGAAATCCTGTGAACGAGAATACATGGCGAATGAAATAGGTATAAAATTATTTTGATGAAATATTTATTTGAGACTTGAATACTTTTACGAAGATGGCGCCGAGAGCAGGGGCGGCTCGTGCTGTAAAATCGGTAAATCTAGTGGCGCCACACACACAGGCTCGGCCCACTCCACACTGGCGCCCCCTCTTCACCGCGGGGAAAATCTTATCAGGCAAGGCCATCAGAAATTTCACCAACAGAAATGAATTTTAAATTAAATGACTACATTTAATTTCATTGAAAGAGAGCGATGGTAGCGAGCTTCTGAATTTTGTGTATTCAAGCATCCAAGTTAACAAGATATCATCCCTTGACGCGGGAATCGGTGTTTGAGAAGTTAGAGTCGCCAATTTACGTTGTGAGTTAGTGTGAAATATTACCTAGTGTTTTTAAATCACTTATTATGAGACAGTGATAAAATTGCGACATTAAAAAGAGTATCAAATAACGCCAAATATTTTTATTATGCGAAACAAATGTGCGCCAATCTTGTTTGGATACAAAATAAGGATAAATAGCATGAAAATGATATCATTGCGAAAGTTGTACAGAAAAAGGTAAGAAATAATATTGTAAAGCGGGGGCGGTACATAAAGCGATTGTTCAAAAAGGTTGCTATTATACGAAGTAGAAGATATCTTTCATAATTATACGACGAAAAATAATGTTTATAAGTTATACATAATTTTAAAATAGAGAAATTTGATATTTATAAGTCACGAAAATTATCAAAATAAATAATCAAACGATTTTACTGAAATCTCTTTGATGGAAGTTCATTAAACATAATAATGAAATAAAATGATATTTTTTAACTACTTCCACTTTTGAATTTATTTCGACAGGGATCGGTTTCGCCAGACTCGCTGGCATCGACAGACTGATGGCACTATTGGAAAGTCACTTCTTTGTATACATACAGATCAGGGGTGGTTAACATTCAGACAAATCGCTGTCGAAAAAAAAACAATAGTGGATGTAGTGTTTTATTAAATTATTATTCAAAATAAAAAGTTTGAAACTTCTAGTAGCATTTGCTCTTAGATTGGAAAAATGGGTTTTGAAATTCTACTTATATTATAAGAATCCTATTAATAATTTTAAAAAAAAGTATTTTTTCTATGTTCGCCATACTTTGTGTTGTAGATGTTTCATATTTTTCTTTTTCTTTTTTATATACTTTATATACAACACTAACTTAAAAAAATTAAAATTAAATATCAGATATGTTTCAGACAACCCGATCCTTCCTCAGTAATATTAAAAAGATATTAAAAATATCAGTTTTGATTAGATAACATCTGTCATAATGAAAAATGAAATGAAAACTTGCATCGCAAACGATACATTAAATAAAAGTATTCAAATTAGCATATTTACTTCAATAAAGACGATACCGACTGAGTTGAGGTTTGAGTGGTGCTTCGTAAAATAACCAAAGGATTCAGAGATTTCAAACAAAATTGCACAGGGCACAGAATACACTCCACTCTCTAGGTAATAAGGTTTTAAGGACTAGTCAAAGGTAAAGTTTATTTTTCAGGAGACAATATTCAGTAGCTGGGATCAACTATTGAAATAAAATGAACTAGAATACAAAGTAATTCATTCGTTTAAACGGAAGCATTAAAAATATTATCATATTCGAATTATTTTATCAGACATTTATCCCCTTGAGGTAAGCTATTCACAAAAACGGCGCTATACAAATTAGCCTAATTATTTAGTTAGAAAGTTTCAATCCTGGGATTGGTTTGCAGCAATTTCTTCTATTCTTCTCTTCCATTCTTCCCTGTTTGTGCGGCTCTTTTGAAACCTGCATATGATGAGCAGCGCACGTCCACCAACAGGTCCTTCAGGTACTCTCGGCGTGGGCGTCCCCTAGAGTTTGTCCCCTCGGTCATACCCTCCATTATGGCATGCAAGAGGCCTTCTTGACGTATTACATGGCCGATCCATTTTGCACGCCTTTCGGACAAGGTCCTGAGCAGGTGCTTTCCTCCTTCGATTATTTGAAGAACCTCCTCATTCGTGATGTGTTCTCTCCAGGAAAATTCTAATAGTCTTCTATAGGACCACATCTCAAAAGCCTCTAGTCTCCGTTTATCTCTTTCGGATAGGCATCATGCCTAATTATTATTATTGTTATTATTCTTAATCTATTTTCACGACTATGCACAAGCATAATTTAAACTAGTTGCAACCCGTGAAATATTCACGGAAGTAAAGATTTTCTACCATTTAGACTCGATTCACTGTACAGTCGTGACGAGTTTTAACTTTTAATGTAAAGATTTTTTTTAGACACGTTAAAAATTTCACAATTAACAACATCAAATTTTTCTTCTGTTGTTTTTTACACTACTGTCATACAACAATAATCGGAACAAAATTAAAAATAATCCAGAACCTTTTCGGGAATGCGCATCGAGTGCATATCGAGAATGGAAGTATACCTCTGTTGCTCTCTTGTATGCAAAATATTATCGTACTCTTTCTTGACGACATTCGAGTTTTTGCCTATTTATACTACGATAGACTTTTTTACCGCCTTTTAAAAATAGATTATCTTGTTGCAAAGTAGATTGTTTAGAGGTAAATTAAATTTCTACAGTTTAGTTCTGACTATTTTTATTAAATATTTTATATATATATACTCGTATGTATTTTTTATTATAAAAAAATATGAGATAATATAAAAGTTTTGAATGAGTGCATTTTTAGAACTAACAAGTGCCAAGAGCTATGACTGCAACATCAAAGGGCCTGGGCTCGATTACCGGTGATGACATAGAATTTACGTGACAATAAAATTTCACATGTCACGAAAATCAAGATAATAGCTAAAAAAAACAATTGTATACTGGCTTTAAACGACCTGTTGTATAGTATGCTTAAATAAACTTTTAATTTTTGATTAATGTAAGGTGTTTAAAAAATAAATTATGACAAATTTCATGGAAGAAGTTGATTATCAATAAATAATAAAATATTGCAAATTAAAATAAAAAATGTAATAAAAAGTGTTTACCACGTGAAATGCCACAATGACGACATTTACATGAGTTAAAACACTGTTTTTTCAACTTTTAATTTTTTTCTCTACTTGCTTTACACTTTCAGTATCAAGAGAACGATATAACTGACATATAATAGTTTATATTGTTTTCCAATAATAAAGCTGTGAAACTTTCAAGATATGTCGAGGAAAATAAACACAAATAAGGAAAAAACAATGTTATAATTGTTTAAAAAACGTATTTATTAAAATACCTGGAGATTGAATTACGTATTTAACACAAATTTAGCAAAGATTATCTTAAATTTATCTCCAGCAATGAACTTAAATCGTTATTATGAAAAGATGAAAATATATCTTATATCAACACGGGTTTTAAGATTAAACTCAAATTAAAACCTTTCCTACTTATCTTTCGGGAGATAACGCGAATCGTTACTCAGCTTTGCATTTTTAATTAAATTGACTATCGATTTTTAGCATCCTATAATAAGAGGAACAAACAAGAATTTTAAAAGTATTAATGAAAGTTTATTATAATCCAAGTCTTGTGACAGTAAGCCCAATTTTTATGATTTAAAACAATCCGCATATCGTATCATATCAATTCGAATGCATGAAGTTGATTGCTTATATATAAACTAACAAACTAACCATGAGGCCGTTTTACCGAAGGAGTAGGCAGATATAATGGACAGCCACACTTTTCTTTCTGACAAACTTCTCTCGTTTTCTCAACATTCCATGCACGCGTGTCGATTTTTCCGAGTCCCCGCGTGACCGACATTCAATATTTGAATTATTTGATCGTGCGATGTTTTTTTTCAGTCTTCCTGTTTCTAGTTGTCAAGAAAAAATATTTTTGGAATGCCTTGCGAAGATATTTGAAAATGCCCATGTAATTCGAAATAAGCCATTCCGAAAAAATTAAATTTATTGAAAACAGACGTTTTTATTCGTATTAATTATTTAACGTGGATTTTTACATCCTTGATCAAAAAAGAGTAAATATATTATATCTTGGATTTAAATATAGCTTCTTTACATTTCACAGCTATTGAATATAGCTTCTTTACATTTGACTGCACTGCACTGCATGTTTCAGTTATGACACAAACTTTTTCAATGTACATAATTTAAAAAAAGTGCATTGAAAAGTGTTTTAAAATAAGCGAAATATGTCTATGAAAAGTGTCTTAAAGTTTTGTAAAAATAATAAGGGAATTTATATTTATTTAAATATGAATCCACAACACAAAGTGAAGGCGAATAATAAAGAGAGACAGTTGTACTATTTTAAAAAGTGTTTTTTTTTAGAACCGCATACGTAGGTGCATTTAAACAATTCACTTAATCAACGTAAGTGTAAGTTGCTTTTTAATTTAATACACCTAAGGTGCAAAGCTTCGGAATTAGAATTTAGAGTGGTCTCGAGTAATTAAAAGCTTGCGTTTCTCCCGGTTCACGGTGTGAGCTAACTGCGAATTTACATGGACTCTGTGACACAGGGTGTTGAAGAAGTGCAGCGGGTGTGTCGCGGTGGATTCCGTAATCACCCGGAAAAGAATTGTACTAGGCGGAGCAATTTAAAGAAAAACTCAAGTCAATTGTAATACATAAATTGTAATAACTTAACAAATGTACCAGTGATTATGATTAATTTAATAGAATTCTCAGTATAAAAAGCGTTTTATGTTTCTCTATAATGTTGGTAATAAGATCATAAAATCACAGAATGAAAATCCTTTATTGTAATTGAGTCTATATTTTCCTTTTTACTGAACGTTATATAATTAATTTAGGCATATTATGTCTTTTTGAATCTACTAGTTTGATAATAGAATACTTAGAATGATCCTGGGACTCAAACCCGGTGTTGCAGCGAAAACTTGGAGGTATATGACCAACCAAGAGATTCGTACGGTGACCCAGCAGCCCCTTATAACGAGCACTGTGAAAACCGGTCGCCTTGCATGGATTGGGCACGTATGCCGATCCGAAAAGACCAGAGCAATCAAGACCTTGTTCGCGTCTAGACCGACTGGAGTAAGACCTCTAGAAAGGCCTAGACAGCGCCTAAAGACAATGTTTTGGCTGGTCTGGCTAGGTTGGGCAAATCGGCAGCTGGGAGCAAAAGGCGCAGAATCGAAGAGCTTGGCGAAAAATCATCAAGGAGGCTAAAACTCTTCAAGAGTTGGATGGTCATAGGAAGATAGAGATTTTGTTTATTTTGTCCTATGATGAGATAAATATTCATGGAAATACATAAAACTATTGTTTGTTTACGAATTTGTTTATTTGCTGATTATAAGGAATGTAGAACGGAAAAAAAGTATTATGAACCGTCATGTTAGAAGTCGGAAGAATCGACGTGCTTGTATGACTTGCTTTATTAATTTGGAGTAAGCTAGAGACGTGTGTCAGGACCGTGTAGTGTGGTGGTCCATTCTCTCTTCCTATTCATTAGGGGAAACGGCGTGATGGTTTGTTGTATATGAATACATCTTCTTCTTCGTCAGCCCTTATCGGTCCACTGCTGGACATAGGTCTCCTCTCTTCCCTTCCACTCGTCTCTATCTCCTGCCAGCCGTAGCCACATTTCCCCCCCACGGCAGCAATGTCGTAGGTCCACCTTTTTTGTGGCCTGTCGACGTTTCTCCTATTCTCTAATGGTCTGCACCTTATTATTTTCTGGGTCCATCTATCCTCACTCTGTCTCGCCACATGACCCGCCCTTTGCCACTTCAGTCTCGCTAGTCGTTCCATGATGTCCGTTATTTTTGTTCGGCGTCTAATCTCCTCATTTCTGATCTCGGAGATCATATCTCGGAGACTGACGACGAGCATATGTCTTTCCATGGAACGCTGCGTGACTCTCAATCTTTCTACATTTCTCTTGGTGAGGGTCACAGTTTCCATCCCACATTAATACATATATTGTAATAAAAAAAGTAATTAATAGTAAACGTGACACGATCAAATCAATCGAATATAAAATTTTGGCCATGTGGGGATTCGGAGAAATCGACGTGCGGACAATACACGATGTAAGAATGTTTTTACTCGCAAAAATACAATAGCTCGATTTGGATTCTACGGTGTTAACAAAATGTGTTGCAAGCTCCCACCAGCGAAATTCTTCCTCGGTCTATTTGTATAGGGCTCCATTAGGTATTTTCAGCACACGGGAGGCAAATAAGAATAATTGCCACGTTGACCCACTTCGACCCTAAGAAATACAGCCATTTTACATATTTTAAGTCTGAATCTAAACTTTAAGTGTATAACTTAGTAGCTTTAATTTATACGAAGTTTCGTAGGAAGACCGAGAAATAAGATTTATAAAAGCTTACATAGCAAAAAGTTTATTCATTTTTCATTATCTTTGCAGTTTCGTATGAAGAATAACCCATAAGGATGGAAGAGACTCGGAAGATTCTTTTCGTTAGTAAGGCGGAATGGTAACAGATATATTGTTCTGGAAGAGGGGCTGTCTAAGCAAGAACCGATGGGATTTTAGACATATTCTTCTTCTTTTCCTTCTGGTGCCTTTTAAAGTCTCTCAACGTTTACAATCGCTGCAGCAAAAGCATCTCTGTCTATTTTGAACAGGTTCTCAACTGTGCTGATTTCCGTCCAATATATTATATTACGCAATCAGGACAACTGTCTTCTACCAACTTCCCTTCGCCTCTCTGTTTTGTACATGATAATCAGCCGAAAAATGAGATATTTTTGTCCCATTAGCACATGACCCAAAAATGAGACATTTCAAACATTCACATTCACAACAGCTCTCTATTGACTCTGGCTCTCTGAAGTAAGTCTGCATTACTAACATTATCGATCCAATGTATACTCAAACGCCTCCAACTGGTTCATTACATTCACTTTAATATTCCAAGCTTCACAGCCATATATAACATTTCAAAATTCTTTGTGGGAGTTTCAGGTTAAGATTATCGTAAAATAAGGTTATCATTTCATTCAATTCTGCACGTGCAACTTCTCTGCATTTCATTTCAATATCTGGGTCAAGCATCTGTAGATAGAGCCATTTTTATCAATAATGATATCATAAAATCAAAAGTCGAAATTGATTATCCCATCTTTCAGAAGATCAGGTGGTTAGTCAGTTAGTAATACTTACTATCAAGTACCTGACTTCATTGTGTTATTCACGACCCGGTAGTTTTAATTTTGGTTGAGTTTCATCGAAAAAATGTAACTATTCCTCTCAAACACTAGTGAGGTAAATAATTCCGGTATTCAGTTTTTTATTATTCCGAATTCAAATATTGTAGAACGAGACTTCGGCAAACACATATCTGCGCATTATCCATGAATGAATATTCTCTGACACGATACGATGAAAGAGTGAAAATTCAGATTAAATACATCAGAACCTTTGTAAACATTGCTCAAAAACGCTAATGGTACTGGGATTAAATTTCTAGAGAAACGCTTGAACAATTTTAACAATTAACTTTATTGCACATTGCATTACTTATAACATTAAAAGTAGTCAATAAACTACTGTAGATATACGAGTAAAATTATAATAATTGCGACATTCATTAAATTATTCTTATTTAAATAAATGCCATATAGTAAGAACAACGGATGATCGGTGGTCCAGACACACATTGGAGTGTCGAACGAGAAACGGTCACAAAAAACGGGTAGACGACAACCACGATGGTATTGTTGAGTGATGGTTGAGGTATTAGTTTTGTAAAACTCCATATTAAATTAATACCGTGTTTCCTATTATTAAACCAAGACGGTCTGATGACATGGGAATAGTGACAGGAAGACAATGACACATAGTGTCGAGCGATAGAGAGTTCTGGAAGTCGAGAGGGAGACCTTTGTTCAACACTAGACGAACAATGGGTGATGATATTATAAATAAAACTAAGAGCCTGAGACGTCCGTATCGTTGATTGTACAGCCATATTAAAATAGCAATGGGCAAGATAAACAGAAAGACAAGGTAACAATAGTCGGACTCCCAGATAAACTAAATGGAGATATTTTGCAAACAATAGAGGTGTCCGAATGACACAATAGAGATGAACCGATGATCTATCCCCTATACTGGGTAGACAGTAGATGAAAAAGGTGAACGAAACTAAGAAGGAAATGTTTAAAAGAGTCCTGTATCCAACAATGTAGAGATTAAGACTGAAGTTGATACAGAAGTTTATTCTTATTTTACTGTTTATTAACCAGTTAGATGGTTTGGACACATGAAAATTATTAATGAATAATAAATGGCAATTTTTTTATATTGACGACGTTTTTTCATATGCCTGCCTACCCCTCACCCCTTAATATATGGTGTTTTTTTAGAGGTATACAATACACATTCAAAATGAAAAAAAAACCATCAAATTAAAATAATGTTT
Organism: Lepidostoma basale; assembly: GCA_022606425.2. Lineage (NCBI taxonomy): Eukaryota > Metazoa > Arthropoda > Insecta > Trichoptera > Lepidostomatidae > Lepidostoma > Lepidostoma basale. The sequence continues at coordinate 421,743 of JAHDVF020001258.1, forward strand.
ACGTCTATGATATTGGCTTTATTTAATAGATAATTTTATGCCATTATTGCTTAAATTGACGACCTTCGTGGCCTAGTGGTAAGTGCATTGACTGCCACCCGAAGGTATCGGGTTCGATCCCGGCGAGGGCAGTGTGATTGTCACACTGTCTTTGGTCTGGTGTAGAATTCACGTGACAATAAAATGGCGATAGATTAAACTACCTATCATATGTCAAGAGAATCACTGTGATAGCTATAAAACCATTTACAACGATTTGGCTCATGCTGTTATGATGTAAAGAGCGATTAAAGAAAATAATAATCATAATAATAATAATAAATATGATTTCGGGCATATGAGCGCCACGGCTAGCTCGAAAGAAGCGCAATCGTGAAATTCAATTTTCGACAATTGTCGTCTTTGTGGATGCGTATTATCCACTAGAGTGTACGTGGTGCAAAATCGATCCACGGTTTACCGAATAACTTGCTCGGATGGACGATTATGTCGACCGTAAAATTGACGTAGTGCACGATAAGTTTTGCAAACCATGATTTTCAAAATAAATTTACACGTCAGTCTATTTATGGCAAAATGGCAAAACGTATTGACTACAAATCAACAGTCAACTGTAAAATTGACAGTCTGTAGAAACAATGTTGCTAGTTTAAAAACCAAACCTCTAAAAAAAACACCCTGTATTTAGAAGCGAGAAAAATATGTCGGGAAAAAACAGTGTGCCAATGCATTATTTATGCATATGGATTTGGAGAGAAGGTGTGATGGTTAGTTAGCTATTTTAAAAACGTAATATTAAATATTGAACACCCTAACGATAAGAGCAACAAAGAGAAAACTGTTTATATTTTAATATATTCTTTGTTTCTATTCTCATTATGCATATTTCCTTATCTATTGTTATTTTCACCCTTTACACCGTTTTCTTCGCGCTGCGATGTTGTAAAGAGCTATTCAAAACAATAATAAAAATGAAAATACAATCTCTATTACTAGACGATCAATTATTCTAATTAGGATACAAACAGAAGAGTTTAGTTACCATATCTAGCAGATAAAAGTAAGTACTAGTTATAACAAACACATTAACTATTGTAGGCCGTATATTCAATTGTAACGTTTGACCACAATTTCATTTTTAATACCTCTTTGGGAAGTGGTTTACAAAGCATTATTAAAATTTTATATAGCTTGGAACGTAAATACTTCAAATGCCTCTGAACAATGGTTCAGATTATTATGTTTTCGTAGGTAAGAGATTGTTATGTTTGTATAAGAAGAGATAGAATAATATATTTTGAATTTTTGATGAACTTTCGGCATTAACACTGAAATTATGTAATGTGGAATTTCTAGAAGTTTGAGTTTATTAAGCATTATTAAATGTTATTATATTATTATTGAACGTCTGTTTTCTTTAAATTGAACATATGGAAATGACAGTACGGAAAAGATGGCGAGGCAGTTGGTATATACTGCAATATATACTGTTCCGAGAAATAGCAGGGCATAGTCTTAAATAAAGCAAAAAAAGAAGAAGAAATGACAAGTTTCGCCTTATTAAGGCATAATGAAATATCACATTTGATAATGCCTTCTTGAAAATATACGTTTTCATTCCTATTAATTAACGATCGTATTTTTATAAGTTTTATATTATTTTATGGGAGTGAAATGTTTCACCACACTAATCAATCAGATGTGATAATGCCTTAGAAAGGCCAAACATGTCATTCCCATAAAATTTAAAACCACTAGAAAAGGGACGTTGTTTATTTATGTTAATTAATGTTCGTGATTTTAAAGTTTTATTATGTTTTATGATAACATTAATCACATTTGATAAGTAATATAGTTAGGCGAAACATGTCATTCTAATAAAATATAATAAAATATAAAACTTCTAGAAAACAAACGTTTTCATTCGAATAAATTACAGATTGAGTGTTTCATACGAACGTATTATGTGTTTGATTTTTTTGCAAGATATGATAAAATAAAAATAAAAATGCGAATGGTTTCGTCTATTGTGTTCTGAGCTCTAGAATAGAAACGCCGTGTTTGAGATGGAAGGACAAGCCGGAATAGGAAAGGCTCCGGAAACAAAATGAATATTTGATGTGTGTGTATGTTAACGCTGCTACATCAAAGTGATGGAGCAATTTTCACCGGAGAGAAGATAAACACGACTGTGGACGTTTGGGATTATTTTTAGGTCAAATCGTCGGACATTTTGCTACAAAATGCGTGATCCTCTATGTATTTACAAATGAGGCATTGTTGAAACACAGCATCAACTATGCATTCACTTGATTTTTTTTTAACAGCTTCAATACTTTTAAAAACTAACCATCACGCCGTGTCCCCTAAGGCGTAAGCAGAAAGAATGAACTGCTACATTTAAACCGATGCGGCCCTCCATCCTTCTCTTTTCGCCCCCGCGGGAGACGCGGTGTGATGGGTTGAGAGCCTCATCGCCACCAATACGCATCTTTCGCGCACACTTCGATCGTCCAACGTCCACAAAATAAATCTAAAATACAATGATATAAAATAAAAATAATATAACACATAATGTTCTTTTAGATGGTGCAAATGTTTTCAGCTGGACGAACGAATAGATATGTCAGGAAAGAGTACCATGGCGATCCATTCTTTCTGCTTACCATTCAGGAGAAATGGCGTGATATTGTTGTTATTGTTGTAGAAGAATTGTACATTTAGTAATATTATAAATGACCGCACTTATGATCGGGATAATATATATTTTAACGGATATAATTTTTTTTTTTGTATATATTAGAATTAGAAACGACAGATCGATTTAACGAGCAGTGCATCTGCGGCATTGAATGATAATATAACTGACAATACTGGAAAGGAAATAAATATTCCTACACGCGAACTCTTACCCGAATGGAAGCTGGGTCCCGTGAGATCTGTGGCGTGTACACTGCACGCAAACTCTTCCATTCATGATCAGGTAGTAATTATTAATTTACCAAATGATCCGGGGGGATTCAAGCTTCTTAAACCGCACATTATCTATTTAAAGCTACACATTAAACCTGTTTTATTGCACACATCATAATATAAATAAGCAATCACTCGAATGTCATCAAGAAAGAGTACGAGAATATTTTGAATACAAGAGAATCCAAAGAAACACCGCGTCTCCCGCGGGGCGAAAAGAGAAGGATGGAGTGCCGCATCGGCTAAAGTGTGACATTCCATTCTTTCTGCCTACCCTTTCGGCGAGACGGCGTGATGGTTAGTTAGTTAGTTAGTTAGTTAAATGAGAAATTTTGATGTGCGTGAAAAATTATATATAATACAATAAAAGTTACAACTGTTTACTGATTACTATTTTACAGTAAAACAAGTTGTAAAAGGGTAGAAAATCTTTACTTCCATGAATATTTCACGGGTTGCAGTTATTTTTTTGAATATTGTTTATTTTTGCGTACTAAAAATGAAATGTCATTCTCAATTCCTAAAACTCTAGTGCTGCAGTTTCATTCATGGGGAACTCACATATTCGTTTCTACTATTTAATTAAGTTCACGCGCAAAAACTCGTTACACGGGGAGTATAAAAGAAGCCAGTTTCAATCATTCGCCCCATTCGCCTTTCACCTTTTTTTCCGTATAGCTAGCTATAGCCTCCCGATAATCTGCCGCCTTCGGCGCTCATTCGCTTTGTAGAGCGAATTCATGATTCTTGAATACAATTTATTAAATAACTTTGGGTTAAAATGTTACTTTTCAATTTCAAACGGACAATTAGTCTGATCCTTCAAAATCTCAATAAATTTGATATCTTTAAAGATTTTACCGGTTGAATAAGAGACATTTCTATTTTAAATCAATGATAAATATTTTTTTTAGTTTTCTACAAGTTTTATTATGATTTATAGAAGCGAAATTACTAAGAGATCAAATCATTTGATTATGCGCCTCAGTAAGGCGAAACATATTATTTTGAAGAGTTATATGGCCATAGAAAGTAAAGTTAATGGATAGGGGGCGGTGGCGGGCTTTGGGAGAGGCCTACATTCAGCAGTGGATGACAGACGGCTGATGATGAAGTAAAGTTAATACGAAAACAAACAAAAAAAAATTGACAAATTTCTTTATTATTATGTATTTAGTGTGCTTCCACTTGTGTTTATGTTCGACCGGTTTCAGCAGCATGCTGCCATTGTCTGGTGTTGCTGCCACCAGACGATGGCAGCAAGCTGCCGAAACCGGTCTAGCAAAAACACAAGTGGAAGCACACTAAATACATAATAACAAAGAAATTTGTTTAATTTTTTTTTTGTTTTCATTATTTAAAATGAACTTCTACCAAGAAATTTCAATTAAAAACATTAATTATTTAAAGTTAATACGTGTTAAAAATATTAGTTAAAAAAATACAATCCTATTTCCATTCACTAATTAGTAGTGGAAATACTTAAAACTTTTAAATACTTTCCTGTAAAACGACATGTGTGCTTTTGTCAAATAGGTACATATGGAAGTGGTCTATAGTATCATCGTCCTGACTTTTAAAAAATATTAACGTATAAATAATTGTTAATCTTACCTGCACCAGTCCATAGCGCATCTCCATATCAATGAAGTGATACTCCTTCGCATGCTGCGGCTTGACGGGGGGCGGCCCCACAGGGGCAGACGCCCCGGTGGCTGGGGGGCCCACGCACGGCCCGCCTCCTGCCTCCTATAGGACAAATAAAATTTTCGTTTTTGTAAACATTCATAAGTTATAAACAAATTTCGTAATCATCACGCCTTGTAAACATAATTACACATTTTTATTTCCTGACATTCTCGCGCTTACTCAATATTCAAACATCGGGTCATGCATGCACTTGTTGATATGAATTTTTAAATAAAATAACTTTCATGACAGTAAGAGATATGTTCAATTAGACAAAAGCCTATTAGAGAACAAGTCGCTAAACGCAAATGGCAGTGGATCGGTCACACACTGAGACGGAATCCAGCCTGCAGCGCTCAGGGTGCACTAGACTGATCCCCTATGGGGGGAAAGAGAAAGCGAGGCAGACCTAGAGCCACCTGGAGAAGAGCCTTGCAGGACAAGGTTATGGCAGCAGGCCTCACTTGGGATGATGTTAGGCATCAGGCATGCGATAAAGTCGGGTGGAGAAGGTTCCTTAAGGCCCTATGCACCACGAAGGTGTGACAGGACAAAAAATATTATATTTATCATTAAGATATATGTTCAAAATATAAATATATTTGTATTTATTTATTGTTTCTTTTCAAACGATGTAAAACTACAATTAAAAAAAATACGAATGAAAACGCTAGTTCTAGAAGCTTTATTTAATTTAATGGAAATAATATGTTTTGTTTTGCTAAGGTATTATCAAAATCTAACTATGTAATGTTTACTAATATACTCATATTTATGTCTCACTATTAATATCATTGGATTTTTTTTTGGAAATATTGTTAAATTTTTTTAGAAGTGAATGCAGTGGCAATAAAAGTGTTATAAACAAATAGTGAAAGGCAGGAACAAGTAGTATATGTAAACGAAGAACAGTATATGTAAACAACGTGAACGGAGTTAGAAATAAAGGAAGGCCGAGGAAAATGTGGCACGATCAAGCAAAGCAGTCCATTATATCTGCCTACCCCGGAGATGGCGTGATGGTTAGTTAGTTAGTTTTATCATAATTTAAATAATCGACTTTTTTTAAATTTCACGAGTCACTAATTTAAATTATGAATCATAAACTAAAAATTGAATTGAATATTTCAATAACAATTTATTTTCCTAATGCAAACATAATTTTAAATTTCATATGAAATGAAACAATGAATGGAAACAATTTAAATAAAAAAGTTAACTGTATTTAGGAACAAAGAATTACTATGAACAATTTGCAAATTGAATTTTTTAGTAAAACGTTGTCGGATGCAGATTTATACGAGTATTAAAATTTAAAATCAAGCTCAGCTTTGCATTGGAATTTAAGCTAAGCTCCGTTATTAACGTGACTATAAGTCGCTTTATTGTACCATTCACTCTGATCAGTCCCCTCTGCAATCCCAGTAGCTGTCGGAATTAATACAGTTCGTATTAATCTGACAAATGGAAGGGGAAATACGACCATTTTTCTAAAAAAAAAGTTGTAAAATGTATCAAACGTAAACAATTTTTCGCATATCCCTTTTCTTTCCTTACTCCCCCCCACTTTGACTTCACCACCGTTTATTATTTTTTATTAATTATAAACGGTGGTGTAAATTTTGTGATTAGTAATTAAACTGACCTGACCTCGGGTTCAAGCCAAACTAGTTTGCATCAATTAGCCAAGCGTTGTATCCCCTAGATGGTTGGTGGTCTAGGGGATAGAACGCTTGGCTCCTGATCAAGGGGACTTGGGTTCGAGCCTGGACACGACCAGATTCCTTCTTCATAATAATGAGCTATTTTCTGCTCACAATGAAGATTGTAAAATAAATTCCAATATCATTGATTTAAATCTTTGATATTAGTTTTATATTTAAAAATAATAATAATAATAATAATAATCATACCGTGATTGAATAAATACAAAGTGTTTTATTTTTTTATATCTATAAGTTTTAAATGAGAATTCTTAAAAAAATGAAAATAACTTTGTTTAATCCACAAAATATTTAAAAAAAAGCATGTTTCGGAGGATACCTCCATCTTCAGGTAGTTCAAAACACTTTAGAAGGGCGGAATGGGGAATGTTGTATTACATAAAGCGATCGCTTAACCCAACCAATGACAGGTCATGAGTCCTGTAAACGTCTCGACCACCATATTGTTAAAAAAAAAATTAACATCTTCGTCTCTATTGAGATACAATTAATCCTTAAATAATTAACCCGCAATGGGTAAAATCCAGTATTTGTCTACAAGTATTGGTAACATTAAAAAAAACTAAACAATGAAAGACTAATACAAAAAACTCTCTTGTATGCAGATGATGCTGTCCTACTTGCAGACAACGAGCATGAATTACAAGTCCTGGTGAATAGTATTTATGAGGTCCATGCGAAATGATCTGATGATGAATGTGAAAGTCCAAGGTAATGATTTTTGTAAAATAAAAAATCATGACAGTCTGAAACGTTAGCGTAAATGGTAATAAATTTGGAGTAAGTAGATGAGTTCGTGTATTTGGGTAGACAAAATTAGTAGTACAAAATATGGGCGAGTGGAGAGGTATATTCAAAGAAGTGTTGGGGCAGGCAACAAAGTGAATGGTGCACTTAAAGATGTCATCAAAAAAGTTAGAATGGCTGTGCAGAATGGTGTTCTTGTACCGACGTTTGTGTACGGAAGCGAAGCAAGGAACTGGCAAAATAAGGATCAAAGTAGAATAAGTGCAGCAGAAATGAGATCCCTTAGACGAAAATGACAGTGTCGAATGAAAAATATGAGAAGCGAATGCGGTGCGAATGATGGTGTTATGAATAAAATAATGAAAGGATCATTAAGATATTTTGGTTACATAGAAAGTATGGCTGAAGTAAGAATGGTAAAAAAATTATCTGTTAACGATGTAAATGGAATTAGAAATAAAGGAAGACCGATGAAAACGTGGCACCGTCAAATAAATCAAATATTGAATGTCGGCCACGTGAGGTGTCAGAGAAATCGACGCGCGTGCATGATACGATTTATGAATGTTGAGGAGGCTAGAGAAATATGTCAGGAAAGAAAAGTGTGGCAGTCCATTATTTCTGCCTACCCCTTTGGAGGGACGGCGTAAAGGTTGGTTAGTTAGTAAGTAAATTACTAAATATAATAAATAAATCTTAATTTTAAAAATATTTTTTGTGAATGTATACTTATACTTGTACGCGAATCCTGGATTTCACCCATGGTGGGTGATTAATTCATGACATTTTTAATTGTATCTTAATAGAGACGAAGATGCAAACTGGAAACTGAATATGGTTGATGATAGATGGCCAATTGAAACTGACATGTGAAGATAAGTATAGACTTGTAGCATATATACAACCTCCAAAAAATTTGTCTTACATGGTCATAAAGAAAGTAGGTGGAATGGGGAATGTTGCAATTACATAAAGCGTGCGCTTAACCCAACCAATGACAGGTCATAAGTCCTGTAAACACCTTGATCAACCATATTCAGTTTCCAGTTTTCATCGTCGTCTCTATTGTGATACAATTATTAATTTTAAAAGTTAAATATACATTATTACGATAATACATCTATAATATTTACTACACAGATAATAAATGGAGACAGTGATTTGAATTTTTAGGTTAGTTTTACAGTATTGTTAAAGAAACAATAAATATATATAAGGTGCTTTATTGACATGGGAATACGAGTATGGTTTGGATTTTTTGGGTGAGTAGGACTTCAGGATCGGTAATGTTTTATAATCCCAGCCGAAAGGAATTGAGAGAATCGTTCTATGAAAGCTGAATCTATAAAATAAAACAATATTTATCCGCTCCATGATATGGTAATACTGGGATATTGGAAAGCCAATATGATCATAAAATAACCGCCGTGAGTACGGTACACGATTACCCGCCGAATTGGTCTTTCATTCGAGTGAAATTATTTGAAATCGGAGTGGAGATAAAGGGATGAATGAAACACAACTGTGACATTTCCCCTTATAGGGAGGAGTGGGATTTTTTTTTTTACAATATTAAAGTACGTTTGCATGTTTTCCGATAAATACGTATTCTCCAAAATATCCATTTAAATTAGCTTTGCACACCGGATTCTGAATCGAAAAGCCAAATGGGTTAAAGCTGCACATAGCTTTTATATTGCATTCAATAGTGCTGAAAAAGTTGGCCAATTTAGTCAAATGTTTAAAATCATTACTGGAGTTTATTTCTAAATTTTAATCAACTTACTGAAACGAGTAAATGCAATAATAAATACAATATTCAATATTTGTTTTTTTCTTTTTTACATACTTTGTATATACAACACTAATTAAAAAAAAAAATAATAACTGATATTATACTTCCTCACTGATATTATAAAGAAATTTAAAACATTTATAAAATTGCTTACAAATATGATCAGTTTTGATGGATTTTATAAAGATTTATTTTGGAACCAAAATAAATCTATATAACATCTGTCAAAACTGATCTTATTTGTAAACTAACTAACTATAACTTAACTTTTTTTATATACTTTGTATATACAACACTAACTTTAAAAAAATTAATTAATTAAATATCAGACATGTTTTGGACAACCCGGTCCTTCCTCAGTGATACGAGTATTATAAAGATAATAGTATATTTTTCTATCAACAGTTTGAAAAGATTTAACTGTTCTTATATTTATCTGTCTTCTTGACTATCTTCAGGAGCAATTTTGAATTTTTTTTGGCAATGAGCAGGTCATGTAGCCAGAAGCTCAGATGAAAAGTGGATAAGAAGTTTGCTGACTTGGAGACCGTGGACGGCAAAGAGAAGTGCAGGGCGACCGCAACTGCGGTGGAAGGATGATCTGAACAGACCTGTCGGAATAACCTGGATGCAGTCTGCACAGGACAGAGTAACATGAAAGCGAATGGAGGAGGCCTTTGCCCAGGAGTGGACGCGAATAGGCTGAGGAAGAATAAGAAGAAGAATGTTGAAATTAAACTTCTTTTGAATGATGATTTCCACCACTTTTTGTAAAAATACCGCGGCTTATGTTTTCCGACTGGTACATTTGATGGGACAACCAGGACTACCGGGTGAGAGTTTCTTAACCGGTGATATGTCCCTGTGTGCTTTGACGTATGGAAATTCAACTGTAGGGGCATTAAAGAAGTTGAAGAAGAATTGGAAGCAGCTAGTATTACCTGGAAGGCCAAAATGTTGGCCAGGCTACACATGATGGGCTCAGTAGCAAAGCACAGGCACTCCGAGCACTCCTCCACGGCATGCAGGATGTTCAGCAGCTTGGACTGGCGCAGGCGCTCCAGCTGGCGGACCGAGTTGCGCAGCATCTCCGTCACAGTCTCCTTGCGCTTCGGCTTGTGCAGCTTCTCCGCCATCCTTTTCTCGAAGATAAAAATCGAGCAGTCCTGAAACAAACGAAAGTCCAAATAAATAAACTGTAATTTGAAGGCAATCTGAAGAAGTTCTTTAATAGTAAGATTTCCCAGTAAGAGTCAATGCGTACTTCCAGTACTGACATATGGAAGAGAAACGCTAACCCTCACCAAGTCGACCATAAGAAGACTCCGTGTAGCACAGAGGAAACACGAAGGAGACATGCTGCACGTAAGACTCTCAGACCGGATAAGAAATACTGAAACACGTAGAAGGTCGGGAGTAACAGATGTCGTCGCAAGGGAAGCGAAGCTTAAATGGTCATTTGCGGGACATGTTGCCAGATTGGCAGATGATAGATGGACCAGAAGGGTGGTAGAGTGGAGACCCCACGAAGACAAACGAAACAGAGGGAGACCCTCCACACGATGGTCCGATGATATTAGAAGAATTGCTGGCGATTGGATGCAACGGGCACAAGACAGAGATACATGGAGAAGTATGGGGGAGGCCGCAGTGGACGACAACGGCTGTCTAAGTAAGTCAGTCAGTAATTTAATTAAGTCATTGAAGCATTGAGGTCCATTTACACTGAACAGTGAAAATGGTTTGTCACGACGACGACATAACTGCACCGTAATTGCTTTGATTCTCACCGACCCGTTATATCAAATAGTATAATAAAATCGCCGTCAAGTCGGTGAGATTCAAGGCTATTACGGTGACGTTCGGTGTCGGTATGGTCACTGTCCAGTGTAAATAGATCCTTAGTTGTAAACCTCCCTAGAACGGGTTACCCCAGTTGGGAGGTATGAAAACCATGTACTTGGTAAATGATCAATGTAAAATAAATAAATAATGAAAACACAATAAAAACCATAAAACAATATAGGGATTGGTTTGCAGCAAAATATAATATTTCTGTTGGTTCTTTTTATTATAGTTTTTCCGGTTTATAGTTTTTCCGTTGATTTCCACATTTGTATACAGCAGGTTATTATAACAAAATAATTCTATATATATTACATTTTTAGTTATTGATCTTCGTGACATGTGATAGATAGCTAACCTGTCGCCATTTTTATTGTGATGTGAACACGTTGTATTTGTACACATGAATTTAAAAATAGCACGATATTACTTTGTTTTTACACAACTTTATTTCCCTGTTATTCCCAAATATTTGTATACAACAGGTTATTTGAACCCAATTACTGCATCCATTTTTAGCTATTGTTTCTTCTTACGACATGTAATATGTAACTAGTCTATTTATATACTATAGCCAGCGTGATTTTTTCACATTGTCATCGCCGGGAATCAAACACGGGCCCTTCGGCGTAGCTTTATTTGCTCTGCCACGAAGGCTGTCAATTACGCGTTATTAAAATAAAATTAATAGATCTTTTTCAAATAGGATATTATTTCTTAAAATTTTGAACATATTTTTGTTGAATAGTTTACGAATACATATGGCGAACACGGGTGAAACGTGGCCTTTGTGGCTGCGTGGTTAGTGCTTTGAATGCCACCCCGAAGGTTCCGGGTTCGATTCCCGGTGACGGCAGTGTGATTGTCACAATATCATTGGTTTGGTGCAGAATTCAGGTGACAATAAAATGGCGATTACCTACCTATCGCATGTCACAAGAATCAATATGATAGCTTATACCCTTTACATCGATTTGGCTCGCGCTGTAATGATGTAAAGAGCAATTGAACAAAATAATAATAATAATATTGAAAGTAGAATAAGTGCAGTAAAAATGAGATCCCTCAGACAAATGTGTGGAAATATTTTGAATGATAGAGTATCGAATGAAAATATAAGAATTGAATGCGGTGCGAAAGGAAATGTTTTAAACAAAATAATGAAAAAGAATATTTGGACACATGAAAGAATGAATGAAGTAAGAATGTTTAAAAATATATATGTTTACGATGTAAATGGAACTAGAATTAGAGGAAGTCCGAGAAAAACATGGTACAATGAATGTCGGCCACATGAGACCCGGAAAAATCGACGTGCGTGCCTGGCGAGATTTATGAATGTTGAGGAATCGAGAGAAAAATGTTAGTAAATAAATGTGTGGCAGTTCATTTTTTCCGTCTACCTTTTTGAATGGCGTGATGTTGAGTTATAAATACTTTACAGGGATTTATAAAATATTTATTATTGAATGGAATATGAATCAATTCGGGCTAGAGTTTCGTTAAAACATAAGATATTCAGATTTTAATAAAAAAAATCAACTTTTTCAGAAAAATGAATTCTAGTCACTTGACTGCAAAAATATCTTTCTATCATAGTTTCCGTGTCACTTCACCGTGACCCAGTTTGACTTAAATTTATTTATTGATAGAGCTAGAACAAAATCTTTTTGACGACGACTTCGCTTACGTTAAATAGAAGCGAATTCTCTCTCTTCGATTTCGGAGCATTTTCGCTGGTAATTGGATCTCCCTGGCATTTAATAAAATTTAGTGGAAATATTAGGAAATACGATTAAATCGAATTGACATTGGCCTGGTTATACAAAGTTGTTTGGATATTCGAATAAATATGCGAGTTAAATGATTTTTAAAATTAGAACAGTCTTGAATATTAAAATCTAAAGACTTTACTCAACTGCCAAAATATTAAAAGCATGGTGGTGTGACGGAATCTAATCTAGTAGTTTTTTTTTAAATTACATTAAACTCTATAATAAATATAATATGATGTATTGACGAAAACGTCAGTTTGCTATAAGTTTTATTTCTATAAGTTAATTTATTGTTTATTAAACAATGATGTAAAACTCAATTTTAAATAATTAAAATGATTGAAAACGTCAGTTTTCAAGAAGTTTTATTATATCTTATGGGAATGCCATGTTTCTCCCTTTTAAGGCATTATCAAATGTTTTAATCATTTGGCAAATGGCATTATCAAAACACATTTGATAATGCCTTAGAAGGGGGAAACATGTTATTCCCATAAAATATAATAAAACTTCTAGAAAACTGACGTTTTCATTCGTATTCATTTTCTATAAGTTTTATTACGTTTGTCTGTTTTCTATAAGTTTTAATATGTTTTGATTGATAGAGAAATAGCAATATTCATGAAATGTAATAATACAACTTCTAGAAAACAGACCGTTTCTTCAACATTTAACTGGCAAATATAGTGAAAAGTAATTAATACAAATGAAAATGTTTGTTTTATAGAAATTTTATTATATTTTATGTTAAGGACATGTTTCGCATTCTAAGGCATTATCAAATGATAACGCTTTAGACTGACAAAACATGTCATTCTTATTAAATATAATCAAACTTCTAGAAAACAGACGATTTCATTTGAATTAATTATTTGATGTGTATTTTACATCATTGTTCAAGAAACAATAAATAAAAAGGAGAAGTTTTATAATTTGAACTTTATATGATTTTTAATGTTTGACATATATTTAATGATAATTAAAACGTTGAATTTATTTTACTCAGCAGGTTTTGAAAGTTATACATCTTCATCATCGGGAGAAAGATACAGATTATATAGTTCTCCCGGTGTTGAAGGTATAAAACCTTAGAAAATAAACTCAAAAGTGGAAAAAGTTAATGTGAAAAAAATCATAGAAAAAATCATCAATATAGAATTCCACAGTGTTAGTGCATTAGGTTTATCAAAAACAATTCAAAATATCATACGTGTTTCTTAGTGATTCGTTCTTAGAAATACCGTTTGTTCAAATTGTGTTAGTAATAATATAAGAAAACCCGTTTTGTAGCGAGTTCAGAGAAAGCACTAAAACTACAATAATTTTTTACAAGTCTCTGATTTTCAATATAAAAACAAAGGAAGAGAAGCTCTTCAATTGTTGTACAAATGATTATTTTATAAGATGGCTAATGGGTTGCCACAGCACACTGACGAAATTACCTGTCTTTTCTGCTTTGTCATTTTTCCTTTATCAACTTTTGTCCCAATAAAAGTTCAATATACGTGACCGAACCACCAAAGTATTTTTTATCAAATTCCTCGCGGCAGGTACCGGCGCCCTTCACCTAAAGAATCGACAATAAATTTTCTTTTTGCTATCATGTACCCTAGAAATTCGCTGGAGCCAGAGTTTAACCCTCATAGCGCTACATTTGCAGTCTAAAATAAATGTTTTTGAACTTAGGCAGACTACATTTGCAGCTTATATTACGGTACACTTTTATTTTAAATTTAATTTAATAAAACATTATAAACTTGATGATTAACAGAGCGACATTTTTATGAATAATTCATCTCAAGAGCGCTGTACAAAATGCTACATGTTATGAACTGGTTCAAATGAAACATATTTAGTATAAGTCCACCTAACGCATCAATTAACATTTATATCTGGATAATTGGAAAATGTGCGTTTTAAATCTCGAACTAAACTCTGGCGGATTCTCAATGCACTTGAGGTCTGCAGGAATATTGTTCCAGGCTGAAATGCCGACTACCGAGTACGTTAAAGTGTACGTTAATTTTAACGAATATAAGTTTTATTATAATTTATGGGAATGATATGTTTCACTTTTATAAGGTCTTCAAAAGGAATTCAAATGTCATTTGATGCCTTATAAAGTCGATAGTGTCATTCCCCCAAAAGTAAAAAATTAAAAAAATTTGAATTTTTATTTACATCATTGTTTGGATTTTTTTTTAACGTTTATATGACGAACTTGGACTATCTGTCAGAGCTGTATATGTAGCTAATTGCAGTTTGAGACCAATTTTTCTTCACTTCACTTGGAGTCAGTCGTACAATGGGGGTTAATGTATTGCGTGACACAAAATACCCACACAAGGATAGCAGCGATATTGTAACAATATGAGTTTTTCTCAAACTTTTCCCTAGATAGAACTTGTAAAATTGTTTGCTTTCTTCCGAAATAGACAGTTTAAAGAATAATAGGAGGATGGTGAAAATTTGGAGCAATTTAGATTTTTCTCGGGCCGCAACAGGTGCTTCAGGATTGGACGCAACTCGTCTAAAGTTGTGCCGCTAATCCTAATGAGAGGACTGCGATCGCCGGGCGCGCGCCGCTACAGGGTGGCAAGGCGCCTCTGTCGCGGCTTGAGACGCTTCAATCTGCGCTCTTGAATTTTGCCTAAGTCCCCGTACGCTGTGTTATACCTACCCCAACAATGGTTGTTCTCAATCAATCAGCAAACGCCGCGCCGCGCGGCATGTGCCAAACGGGAGTGAATTTACAATTATCCTTCACATCCGAATTCCATGTCTCGAAATATTCAAAACAAGATTCATTCAAATCACAGTTTCACACGCATATACTGCAAGAATACAATAAGAAAATTTGTGTGTTTTTTTTCTTCACAAAATTCAAATGTATGTTAATGGATATAAAACCATGATATCACGAATAATGTCTGAATTAATTTATAAAATATGTTTTTAATCTTCTTGTAAAAAAATTCACAGTAGATGTTTATTTGAAAATAATTTAAAAAATAATTTTTAATTAAAAATTTCTTTAAAACATGTCAATTAGTTTTTAATTTAAGATATTAATTATAAAATTTGAAGTTTCATTGTAAAAAATGATTATACTATTTTTTTAAATACAAATTTCGTTTTAGAATATATTTAGTGAAATTCTACTTATGGTGGTTGAGTTTTATAAAAAAAAAAACACCTTACACACCATTTTTAAGGATTAATTGTATCTTCAATTAACATCTTCGTCTCTATTGAGATACAACTAATCCTTAAAAATATTATTATATTTTATTTATTATATATTTCATATCGATGTTTCATTCCATATACATGTAAACGTGTGTTCTCTTAAATTCATTTTTTATTATATTAATATCGCATGTGTCAACGTTATCAAAATTTAATATTTACTGAAATTAAAAAAATATATATAAAAAAACAGTATAGATAGATTTGATTTCATAAACTGAAAAAAATTTTTTTTTTACTATTTTAATTTTTTTTAAATAGTTTTATATGCCTTTGAAACAATTCTTAAAAAAACGAATGTTTTGCATTTTTTTGTTCAGCAATATAAATCTAAATATTCAATTTCGAAAATGAAAATAAAAATAATTTAATTTATATTTTATTTACCTTTCATTTGATATTTGCAATAAAATTAACGAAATGTGAAATAATGATTATGTATGCTTTTTAATAGCATTTATGCACTTTTTATAATTTTAAATCACGTTATTGAAGAGTTTGAAATAAGAAATATTCAGATAAGATTATTTTAACGATGAAACGTTGATGGGTCGCTGGAGCGTCTGTACAAAGGGCTAATGTTATGGATCGAACTAATTATTATGGCAGACAAATTCAGTCATTAAGGTACGTAAATTCCAATACGCCCTGTAGAGATGACTCGAAACCCTCGCAGGGCCCCGAGATGTAGGGTTTATTTTTAGAGTGAGAGGGGGAGACAGAATCGATCGACCCTCTCTCCCAAAACAAAATCAGACCGCGTCGATTCTGGCGAATGACAGGTGGACCCCAGCGAACAGGGACCTCAGTATGACTTTAAGAGTTCGATCTTCGCGTTTGTTAAAAATATTTAAACGTTAAACCTTCGCGCGATAATGTTGGGAATTCCGATATTTTTATTCGATTTTTCGAACTCGAGATTCGAACAAAAAAAAAAAAACTATTCAACATGTTTTAATTTTAAGTCGATGTTTACAGTTTTCTGAATGTCTATAACTATTTTATATATATGTAACATATCTTATTTTTTTAATCAATTTATTGATTTATTTACAAATATATTTAAAAAACAAAAACTATTGTGTGTTTGTAAAATAAAAAAAATCTTCTATATTAGCCATCACTTTGTGTTGATGATTCACATTTTAATAACTTTTTGGAAGCATTGTATTACCACAAAACTTTTTGGAACTTTTTACAAACATGTTTTGGGACACAAACTTCCCTTCTTCAGTGTACGAATTTTAGCCTACATTAAAATTCATAAGGGAAGTTTGTGTCCCAAAACATGTTTGTAAAAGTGCAACAAAGTGTTGTGATAATAAAATGTTACAAAAAAAAAAATAAGTAAGCACAACGCCGTTTCCACGAAGGAGTAGGTAAAAACTGGACTGCCTTATTGTATAAAAATGATGCATTTTTGAAACCATGATGCATTTTTCTTGTATTCTTAACATTTTTAATGTCTATTTATATTTTAGACTTTTCATATATTGCAATATAATATTTATTCAATGTGGTAATTTTTAAATTTTTTGATTCTACCACGTTTTCCTCGGTATTTTTATATTTTCGCCAGTATTTAAAATATAAAAAAACTTTTGTCTAATGAGAAAAATCCGTAATAATAAAAAATTACCAGAATTATTTTTGTATATTTTTAGTATTATAAATATAAATAAATGTGACACAGTACGTAAAATATGATAACAAATATTGTTTTTCGAACTATTGAACTTAATTTTTAAAAATGTTATTGATTTAATCGTGCCAGTTTTTATTCTATTTATTGTTCCGTTTGCATCGTTTATTTGTAATTTCCTTAATCATTATTTCTTCATTTATTATTTACATATATTGAAACCATCTTGATGACCCTTCCAATATTTTGTTCGTAACACTTTTTTTCGTGTTATATATTTGCATTTAACACTCTGTCATATTATTCTGCTTATTTAGGACTGTGTCCTGTTATTTATCGGAACCTGTCCCTGGAATAAATATGTCCAACTGTCTTGCCATCTTTTGGGTGGTCTTCCTGGACGTCGTTTCCTGTTGGTACTTTATTTGCGGCTATATTTATCACTCTTTCACTACACGCTCTTTCCACGTGATCTCTCCGTCTTTATTTTTATTTTTCAGCCTTCCCAATCGCTCGACACCTTACACATTGCAGATCTTCCTTATATCGAAATTTCATACTCTGTCTCGGAGTGTCGTTCCCGCAACCGATCAGAGAGTCTTCATTTCTGTGGTTCTTAGAGGATTTTTTGTTCTGGTGGTCTCAGCTCTCGTTTTTATGCTCTGTCACATAAAGATAAATCACACACTCTTCTAAGAGATGTCATTTCTACTGCATTTATTCTACTTTAATCCTTCTTTTGCCAGTTCCATGCTTCGCTTTCATACATAAGGGTCGGTAGAAGAACACCATTGTCGACTGCCATTCTAGCTTTATTGGATAGGTTTTTGTTTGCGATGACAACTTTAAGTGCACCATTCACTTTGTTGCCTGCCCCAACCCTTCTTTCAATATTCCTCTCCACTCACCCATTTCTTGTTAACATACTACCTAAATACACGAACTATTATATACTATAAATTAGATACCATATGATTTTATGTTTTATCATTGAACCAGTAAAATAAACCAAGTGAAAAGTGTTAATATACCTGTTGCCAGTAAATTATATTCACAGTGTGCCTATAAAGAATTTCGTACTAACGGAATTGTTTTATTGTAGTTGTTTGCGGCCCACTCCGCGGTCGCACATTATGAACCTACATAGGAAGGTTATACCCGGTGTTCCGGAAATTAGTGGTTTGCTCAATTATTAAACAAGATCTTTTGAAACTAATGAACCTTCTGAAACGAATTTTCAACTCACACTGTATTCTGAGAATATTTCATTTGGAGATGTGGTATCAATTATGATGTTTTATTTGTTGTTTCTTAAACAATGTTATAATACTTATGTCAAATTAATTAACTACTTGTTATATTATAGTTTAATTAGTTTACAAGTAAAAAAATCATTGACCACCCTTGGTGACTTGCATGTTTTGATGATTTAAAAATATAAAAAAAAAAATATAGTCTAACTCGATTATTGCGATAACGGAAATAGCGAGATCTCGGATGTAACGAGGAAATACTCGTTGATATTTTTGCATATGATTTTCTCCATACTTACAATCAAATACTGAATGTCGGCCATGTGAGAAGTCAGAGAAATCGTGAAAAAGTATGCCAGGAAAGAAAAGTTTGTCAGACCATTCTTTCTGTTACCCCTTCGGTGAGACAGCGTGAATTTTTTTTCATCTATGCAGTCCACATGAACAAACCAACGCAGCAATCGCTTTATAATTTTGTTCATAATATTTTCTTCTGCTTTACATTCCTACTTAATAACAGCATTTAAAATTCTGTCCAAAATCCAAAAAAGCCAAGATGGCAGTGCACAATGGTGTTCTTGTGCCGACCCTTATGTATGGAAGTGAAGCATGGAACTGGCAAAAGAAGGATGAAAGTAGAATAAATGCAGTAGAAATGAGATCTCTCAGACGAATGTGTGCAAAACTGTATTTGATAGAGTGACAAATGCAAGTATAAGAAGTGAATGTGGTGCGAATGAAAGTGTTATGAACAAAATAAGGAAAGTGTCATTAAGATGGTTTGGACACATGGAAAGAATGAGTGAAGACAGAATGGTAAAGAAGGTATATGTAAACGGCGTGAACGGAGCTAGAAATAGAGGAAGGCCGAGGAAAACGTGGCACGATCAAATCAATCAAATATTGAATGTCGGACACGTGAGGAGTCGGAGAAATCGACGTGCGTGCATGACAAGATGTATGAATGTAGAGGAAGCGAGAGAAGTATGTCAAGACAGAACAGTGTGGCGTTCCATTCTTTCTGCCTACCCCTCCGGGGAGACGGCGTGATGGTTAGTTAGTTAGTTAGTTAAAATTCTGTCGTACATCGTTCTACTACGCATACGTCGTAAGAGATTGATTTTCACTATCGATCTGAGATCCCTATACCACAATTTTTCTCATCTTTTTTTTCTTCTGCCTGTTTAGAGCTTTACTTACACACATTAACGTTGGTATTAAAACTCCATTGTAAAGGGTCATTTTTATTACTGCAATGTGGAAAAATCATTTCAATAACAATTTTGTATGCCAGGTTGTAGCTATTTACTTCAAGATTTCAATGTTAAGATATGTAAATTCTGTTTTAGAAATATCAGTGATGAAAAAGTTTCCTGAGGAAATCTAATCATAGACAACGGGTGTTCAAAACGTCTTGACATACTAGAAACATATGTGTCACCACTGTCTTCCAATATTAATATGGATATACATCTGGGAAAACCATTTATAGTTTAAGTAATGTGAACTTGGCGACTAATTAAATTAGGTAATCAATGTTGAACGTATCTTTAAGATTGCTTTTTGATCAAACTTTAACATTGGAGGTTAAAACAACACCCACCTTGATATTCCAATAATCGATTCGAAAGCCTCTTTGTGAAGGTTCCTAGAGTTAAAACTATTAATGTAAATTTGATAATGATAACAAAAATAAAAAAAAACATTTCGTAATCCCTTATACGGCGAAACATGTCATCACCATGAAATATAATAAAACTTCTAGAAAACAGACATATTCATTCGTATTAATTCTTCTTCTTTATTGTAGACCTATGTGGTCTGTTCTCCAGAGTGTTGCTCCTCCTGTTAGGTAAATTTCCAGCTGTCCTTCCATCTTTTAGAAGGTCTTCCACGAGGATGAGTCCCATGAGGCTGATTATGCAATGCAATATAGGGGAGTCTGGTGGTGTCCATTATTTGAACATGACCGTACCAGTTTCTTTTTCGCTGTCTGCTCCATCTTATAAAAACTTCAACCTCACATATTTATCTTATTCTGGTGTTCCTCACGCGATCTCTTAGTGTCTTGCCTGCTATCGTCCTAAATACGTTCCTTCACAATTATTAATAACTAAAATAACCTACTAACCATTACGTAGGCAGAAATAATGGACTTCCTCACTTTTCTTTTCAGACATATTTTTCCCGCTTTTTTAATCGTTACACGTTTTCCTCGGTCTTCTTCTATTTCTAGTTCCATTTACATCATTGATAGATAATTTTTTACAGTTCTTTCTATGTGTCCAAACCATTTTAATTTTCCTTTCATTATTATGTTCATAACGCTTTCTTTCGCACGGCATTCACTTTTATATTTTTATTCGACTCTCTATCATACAGTTTTTCCACAAATTCTTGTAAGAGATCTTATTTCTACTGCATTTATTCTACTTTTATTATTCTTTTGCCAGTTCTATGCTTCGCTTCCATACATAAATGCCGGTACAAGAACATCAGCGTGTACTGTAAGGCTTTTGTTTGGGATGACAACTCATTCACTTTGTTGCATTATTCGCGTAAAATGTTATATGTAATATAAACACACTTTTAATTAGTTATTATTTTTAAGAATGCCACACCACACATTAAGTGCTTCATATTTAATTGTATTTACAATATATTTAAGATATATAAGAGTCAAAGTAAAAATAATATTAATGAGTTCTGATAAAACGGAAGCCGGAACAAGTGTTTCGGAAATTATTTCTTCTTAATTTTACATTTCGCGTTAGACATAATTATGTATTTATCTACATGTACCAACCAAGTGTGTATGATAAGATTATTCATTGTTTTGGGGGAAACACTTTGTTATTTCAACATTATTAACTGTTACTGAACCTAATAACTCTGTTTTCTCATCTTTATTATAATTGTTTACAAAATATTGTGTGTGGTTTTTTCCTCTCCTAATAATTTTGTATAGAAATTTAGTCTTTCTGATGTATTTTTTAGTTGATTGTAAGATCTGGCGATGCTTACATCTTGGTCGATGACTTCAAACGTGGTCGACCTTTAAAATTTTTATTAATAACATCAACAAAATCAACAATCAACAAAAAACGTGTATGTGTTAGACCTAATATTTTGACTTTCCAATAAGAATCAATTCAAAGAACTATTTTTATATATTATAAACATCACGCTGAAGAAACAATCTCACTCGGCTATTTTATAAATTATGCATAATACGTATAGGATGAGAAAATGATGATGAAAATGAAAATGAAAGAAACATAAATGCCGTAGAAATGAGATATCTGAGAAGAATGTGCGGGAAAACGATAAATGATAGAATACCGAACGACGAAATAAGGAAGAAATGTAAGACATTCATCATAAGTAAAATTAATAAAGGATCTCTGAGATGGTTCAGACATATGGAACGAATTGACGAGTAAAGAATGATTTAAATGTTGTATACAGGCAGTGTGAGTGGAAAGAGAAGCCGTGGAAGACCAAGGAAACCATGGCGTAACCAAATTAATCAAATACTGAAAGGCGGCCACATTCGAAGTCGGAAAAAACGACTAGTTTGCACGTTACGATGTATAAATGTGGAGGAAGCTAGAAAGATATATAAGGACAGAATGGTATGGCGGTCCATCCTCTCTGCCAATCCCACCGGGGAATCGACGTGATGGTTAGTCAGTTAGTTAATACGTAAAGATAAAGATGTTGATTTTCATATTCATAATTTTCGTTTATTTTTCATTGTTGAATATTTGCCAGAAAAATATAATAGATTACTACAAAGTAACACAAAGAAACATTTAAGTTTACAAAGTTACGTGGAAGTTAAATGTTATTTTGAAAACACGAATTTGTCTCCTTTTGTACATGTTAGCTATCTGAAAAACCATTGTTCAATCAATTTTTTACAATCGAACAGAGGTAGGCAGTGAGAAAATACCACCAGAAATACTACTCTAGCATACTTCTTTCCTTTACATTGTGTCTCGTAATACCCGGACGCAGAACTTTGAAGATTTTTTTTATCTTCTGAAACTTCTGGCACGGTTTTTTTGGTCTTTACTCCTTTTCTTTGCTATAAGCTCTTTCCCTCGCTGCCAGAAGCTTACAAAGGATTAAGTGTGTTCACGAGCAATGGAAAGACACATGTTGGGCGTCAGTGTTCGTGATAAAATTATAAATGAGGTGATAAGACGTCGAACAAAGGTTATCGATATCGCTGAAAGAACACCAACGATAAAATGGCGGTGGGCGCGGCATGTGGCGAGACAGGATGAGCTCTGGTGTTCATCTAGAATCTTGAAGTGGTGGCCTTGGAACAACAGAAGTTATGAGATGCCCATCTCTTAGAAGCTGCAGAGAGTTGGCCCCTAGCATTTCCAAAATAAATGCTGTGGGATAGATAATTTCTTTTATCCATCCAACTTTCGAGTAGATGGCAACGGTTAGCTCAATATATAAAATATAGGAATAGTTTAGAAGAGCCTATAAAACATCTGTTCATTGGCAAAACACAGCTCCCTAGTTAATTTTTTTTAGAAAACAGACGTTTTCATTAATATCAATTACCTAATTTTCAATTTTTCGAAATTGTTTTAGAAGCAATAAAAAATATTTCTATTGTTTGTACATAATTTTTAAATAACTTAAGTATTACAATTACGTATGTTTATTATTTCTAGAACAATGATATAAAAATTTATATAAAATAATTAATATAATAAAAATGTTTTTTTTTTCTTCGTTCGCCATACTTTGTGTTGTAGATGCTTTATTTCTCTTTATCTTTTTTATATACTTTGTATATACAACACTTACATTTAAAAAAATTAAATTACATAGACATGTTTCGGACAACCAGTCCTTCTGCAGTGATACATATTTAAAATATTATAAAATTGTTAACATGATCTGACAGATGTTATAAAGATTTATTTTGGATATTTCCAAAATAATTTCTCCACATTACTGAGAAAAAATAAGATTTTGGTGCTCTGTACATTTTAAATGTTAAGAATCACTGATTTAGAGTTAACAATAAAATTTAATAGGCTTGTATTTCTTTATTTTATGGGCCGAAGGGCCGACCTTGAATTAGTTGGGTTAGCAGTTATACCTTGTATGCTGAAAAATTGATCAATCGTGCTACAATTCAAACGAAGCGATCGATCGATCGGAAATTCGAAGGAAATAATTTTTCGCTCTAAGCCATTTCAGTAGAGGTCAGCTGATGGTAATTTTCTTTGACGTTGAAGGTAATCCAGATATTTCAATTTGACATTAATTAGTGACGTTGCGCTAATCTACATAATACATCGATTCTTAAATTTAAACTGACGTTTTAGTTGATTAAGAAACTTTTTAGATTTAAGCGAATGTTTAAAACAAATTAATTCGTCTCATCCAAATTGACATATTAAGTTTTAACACAGAAACGTCTTTTCTCGTTAAATTAAATGACATTTTAAGCTACCTTCTAACAAAATTGAGAAAATGATTCTTAATATAAAAGTTTTAAACCACAAATTTTTTTCATTATATATATGTATTAGGGTGTCCCTTATTTTTCGTTAAGTTTTAATTTTACAATGAATAGGCTATTATTTTATTCATTTGGGCCTAAAACATCCGAAAACCATTTTTTTCCTTATTCGGAACAGTGCAACCCGTGCCGACTTGCGCGCAAAGATGTCCCATACAAATTGCGTCACAGGAGCGGCGCGCTGTCGTTGTTATTATCGTTTAGTCTAGGCTTGTCGGGTAGTAGCACGGATTGTTTTATATTTCGAAGATGTCAATGGAACTAAGAAGCAATTAAAACAGTATTTCCTTGGTTGGTAAAGTAAATCACCAAATAACAGGTGTAAACTACCATCTAATCGTCAAGTTCTCGCAGTTCTATTTTTTAACATACGTGAAGTTAATTTGACTGTTAATGAAAGCCCAAATCTTGTCATTCTGGAGTGCAATATATTCTGAAAAAAGGCTTGAATACCTACCAAAGCTGTTCTTAATTGTGTTAAGAAGTTAGTAGATCTTTATCAGGTCTGACGAGAACTGCAAAAAATAGCAAGAAGATTCAGGACTTACATTCAACTTTCAACTTGAATTAGATAATATATTCGATATCGCACAAACCAATGCTCTTGAATGTGCTGTGCTACGACAGCATCTTATACAGAATGCTTGAACGGAGCTTGTGTGCAAAAACTAGAAAGAGATTTGTTACTCTTTGCTTGCCACCATCATATATATGAACTGATGCTCAAAAGTGCGTTTGAATCGCAAAATCGATTGTACGAGATGATTATAGCGAACTCATTGAGCTTGTTATTGTTTTTCTGGGTGGAAGCAATGAAAATAAAATAAAAATCAGACCTGCTGGCCCAATGCATCAAGCACGATGGATGGCATGATCTATTTACTCCCTAAAAATACGTTTGCTGCAGTCCCAGTTTAAAATGTGCGCTAGGGACAAACAAGCTGTACGAGATGTCTGTTTATTTATTGTGGCAGTTTATATAAAGCCTTGGCTTGAATGTAGTTAGGCGAAAAAAACTCCGAATAAAGATTTTTGTTTTTTAAAGACCTTAAAAGATTACGAAGAAGTTGACAATTTCAATACAAGTTCAGTCAACATTTGTGGTACTTATCAGAGGAAATAGCTGTCCTTTTAATGTTTGATGACAACGTTGATAACCAGAGCAAAGGAAACATTGTAGAAAACTTACAAAAAGAAAGTTTTGGTGATTCGGGAAAGATATATGTTCCATCAAAGGAACATATATCTGTCTCTCTATATGGTACGTAAGTAGTGTTTAATCTGGTATTTAAATTAGCACTTATTTGTTTTATTATTAGGTAAGTATTTATTATCTTATTTTATGATAATCTTTGACAGATTTTGTTTCTGTCAAGAGTAAAGTTTTATTTTCACGACTGAAACTTGATAGTAGTTTCCTTCAAGAAATTGTATCATCATAGAAAGATAGCGCGAAGTTTGTGGAAGCTAAAAAGAAGGTTAATAGCTTAAAAGCAGTTAATGACACAGCTAAAAGAGCTGTTAATCTAATGACAGACTTTCATGGTTTGACTACCGCAGATGAAGAACATAAGCAGTTCATATTATGTTGTGTGCCAGAACATAAAAAAATTTACCCAGACTGTAAAAACAGAGACTTTAAAGAGGCAATATCCAAGTAAATAAATATAAATTTGGATCTTTTTTGATAATTATAATAAAAACATTATATAAATACATGTTTTCATCAATATTTATGTAACAAAATGGTTTTAAGTGATCATATATAACTATATTTAAGAGACACTTAAAGCGGCTATTTTCTAAAACTTTGAGGGCAAGTCGGCACGGGTTAGAATTAACGTAGGAAGTCGAAATTCTGTATTTGGGTAACTAGTAGACTATTAAACATAATTAGGGTGTATGCGTTTCAATAATCCAAATTTTTTTTTATATGATTAAATGATTATAAGAATACTGTGTGCATAGTAATTCAATATAACGATGTTTTCTAACTACTTACACATTTGTTTTCATTTCGACTAGTACGTAAATATTTAAAAATAAAGATTATTTAATTGTATGTAATGGCTGTGATTCAAAAAAGTTTATTTTTATACCTATTTTTCCGAGCGCCGAGAAATTAAATACTTAAGAAATTAAATACTGTCTTCCATCGAATATTTCATACAAGTTAAAATTCTACGAATATTGAGCTTAATTTTTAATACCTATAACATGCTTTTCTACTTATAAAGTACCTTCAGTTCAGTTGTATCGTATATTTAAACATACTACCGTTTTTAACCTAGTTAGAAAATGTAAAACCTACTTAGTATAAATTTAACGGAAGTTTAAAGTAAGTTTATTTATAATTTTGCAGGAAACAGGGCGGTCGGATTTTCCTTTGTTTACCAAATATAAAACTTCCAATGTTATTTTTGTGAATAGAAAAATCATTTAAAATAAAGAAGTTTCTTAAATAAATTATATTTGTTATTTTGTGTTGATATGGCAACCATTTGGTTGCCGAAATATCGGCTTTCGCTACACTAGCGAGAAGTGCTGAATCCGAGAGATCGAAGCCATGATTTTTAAAATAATCATATACGTTTTGAACAGAGTTCGACATGTGCTACATTTGTATTAATTAAAAAAAAAACGTATTTAGAATTTATACAATTCTTCTTCTTCTCTGGCGCTACAACACTTGGTGGGTCTTAGCCTCCTCCGAAAAACGTCTCCATCCCGCCCTGTCTCTGGTCGCCACCTCTCAGACCTGTTGCTCCACGACCCGACAGTCTGCCACGGCACCATCCAACTATCGCAGTCTCGGCCTGCTGACGCTTCTTCGCCCTACTGGATTGTCATACAACACACTTTTTGGGAGCTCCAGATCCCCCCTGCGGTGCAAATGCACTAGCCAGTCCAGTCTGTTAATCTTTATTAAACTTGACAACGTTGACGTCCTGGTATATATATCCTTTTCCACGTCTAGCGATCCTTAATGGGTCCGAAGATTCTGCAGAGGATCTTACTTTCGAAGCAGTTCATATTTATTTCATTACGTTAAGTGAGTGTCCAAGTCTCCGAGGCATATGTTAGAATTGGTCTAATCAGCGATTTATACAGTGCGGTCTTTGTCTTTCTGACAGTAAACACGATTTTAGGTGATTATTGAGGCCAAAGTCGCATCTGTTTGCTGTGAATATCATTTTTCCAATCTCTTCACTGCCATAATTTATTTTATTAACTAAGTTAACTATTCCACGTTCTCAAATTTGAAGTTATTTATGTTGATATCAGTGGGTTGACTGTTACTAGGCAGCATTGTGACAGCTATGTATTTCGTTTTGTCCTCATTAATGCGCATTCCCACTCTTTTAAATTTTAAAAATTCTTTAACCACCTTACGTATTTGAACGTACGTGATACGTTCACTGTAACTGTACCATTCTGCGCTATCCCGTATCACCTACGAGTATATCCCGTAATGTTTTATACCTACCTAAAATGTACAAACTGTTAGGGAGACGCGCGTGTGCCAACAACACTCGAGTACAAGTCTTCGTAAATATGATAAATTTACAAGGGGCAGGCGAGTGTGCGACCGAGTATTTGACGTTTCGTAATTTAAAAAAATAAAATTAATATATAATTTAATTACATTAATAAAAAAAACTGCTTTTTGCACGTTTCTCGGAAAATAACACAAAGGTAGGGCGGTTAAATGTAAAAAAAAAGTGGTGTTATATTGTAGTTAATGTGCACGGCGTATAAAAGTGGACAGCGGACAGCCAGCCGCTAAGGGCTTATGTTTATCAGCTTTGTTTCGATCACATACGATTATTATGAATTACTCGTAGTGTCTAGACTAGGCTGTGAATATTTTTAGTGCGCCGAAATAAAGCTAAATTAATGGCACGGGTTAAAAATTGGACGGTGGTCGCAAGAACGGTGACTGCTGGCTGTGCACTTTTTTACACCGCGTGTGCGAAACTACAGTAATACGATTTTGTGTCGCTCTCAGCCCAGAAATATAACAACACCTCCACATATGCCAAAAGAGCCGACAAATTATAAAACAGATTGAGTTATTAATTAATAAATTATATTATATTACTTATATTCAATTAATATTCAATTACTTTTTTTTAAATCACGGCTATTTTGGCATAGTAATCCCAAAAGTGCCCGCAACCAAAGGGTTTAGAGGAATACAGAAGCGTCTATCTATGCTAATAAGATTAAGGGTGTATTATCAAGGATTGCCTAATTAATTAATACTAATTAAAACGTCGAACAATATTTAACAGTTATTATAATTTGTTTTTTTCTTTTTTATATACTTTGTATTTACAACACTAACTTTAAAAAAATTTAAATTAAATATCAGACATGTTTTGGACGACCCGGTGCTTCCTCAGTGATATTAAGATATTTAAAATTATTTACAAATATGATCAGTTTTGACAGAAAAGAGTATATAAATAAAATATTTTGGAACCTAAATATATCTTTATGACGTCTGTCAAAACTGATCATATTTATAAACAATTTTATCATATTTTAAAAATCTTTATAATATCACCCAGGAAGGATCGGGTTGTCCAAAACATGTCTGATATATGTATATTTAAAAAAAGTTAGTTTTGTATATATTTTGGTTCCAAAATAAATCTTTAAGACATCTGTCAAAACTGATTATATTTGTAAACAATTTTATAATATTTTTAAAATATCTTTATATTATCACTGAGGAAGAACCGGGTTTTCTGAAACATATCTGATATTTATTTATTTTTTAAAGTTAGTTTTGTATATACAAAGTGTATAAAAAAGAAAAAGACAAATAAAACATCTACAACACAAAGAATGGCGAACATAGAAGAAAAGTTATTGTAATATTCGTACTTATGTTTTTGAACATGTTAAAATGTGCTGAGCAAATTGTGGACGTCCCTCATTTGAAAGTTATAAAACTTTATAAAATACGTCTTGGTGGGTAAACTCGCCATTCTAACATTTGATGGGAGCAGCTTTTCCAATACTCTCAACTTTTCCTTGCACTATGATTTTATGAAACTATATTGCATATTAAATTTTAAATGATGGACCTATGTATTAATAATCATATTCGGATACTGTAACGAGTATTCTAGAGTTGAGATAGATTTTTATTCTGATTTTATAACGAAAAATTTATCAGGTCAGAAATTTTAAAAGCGTTTGATTGTTCTATGTTGATGCATTCTAACAAATTGGTGAATTCAGTGTGTTTATATTTGTATTTAAAAAAAAATCAAATAAGAATTTTAATTTGAACTCAATAAGAAATCTAATGAAACAGATATCTTCTTCTTCTTGTTCTGACACTTGGTGCATAGGGCCTCAAGGAACCTTCTCCACCCGACTCTATCACATGCCTGATGCCTAACATCATCCCAAGTGAAGCCGCTACTTTGACCTCGTGAACACGGTTCTTCTCCAGGTGGCTCTAGGTTTGCTTCGCTTCCTTTTACCTCCCGCAAGGGACAAGTCTAGTGTACAGCGATACAGGTTGGGTTCCGTCTCAGCGTGTGACCGATCCTCAGCCATTTGCGTCTAGCGACTTGTTATCTGTCATCAGCTTGAGCTTGTCGTGGCAAGAGCAGATAACGGCTTTTGACACTGTTTGGGGCCAAAAGATCTTGAATATGAAGCGAAAGCACCTATTTATTGTACCAACACCTGGAGTTTTTCAATAACCTCTGTGGTAGATTTACAAGACTTTAAAATTTACTTACAAAAGAAATAATAAAAAAACATGAGTGATCTAATGAGACCATAATAATTACCAGTTTAGGTGCAGTAACAGATTATCAATATATTATAGTATTTTCTATAACAGACAATGGAGAAAGAATGGTTAAGAAAGTATACGTTAATGATGTAAATGGGGTACGAAGTCGAGGCAGACCGAGGAAAACATGGCATGAATAAATTAATCGAATTTTAAAGGTTGGTCATGTTAGAAGTCGGAGGAATCGACGTGCGTGTATGACTCGTTGTATGAATGTGGAGGAAGCTAGAGAGGTTTGCCAGGATAGAGTAGTGTGGCGGTCCATTCTCTCTGCCTACCCCTTCGGGGAAACGGCGTGATGGTTTGTTTGTTTGTTTGTTCCTATAACATAATAAGGTGTTTATTATTTTTAATAAAACAAAATCAAATGCTTAACTATATATTGGCGAATGAGAAAATGATACATAATGTAGACAGGACAAATTTCATCGTCTAAGAATCTTTTTAAATTGAATCAAATAAACATTGTTGTTTTGCCAGAAAATTCCGTTTATCATATAAAGGTATTCGCAAAACTCGGTAATACAGCAAATATCTACCTGACACAGCAAAACTTTGCATAATTCTTAGAAATATTCAAACTCAGGTTACGTAAATGAAATTGTTTTTATATTTTCTTAAATTCTTTTTTATGTTGTGTATATCAAACAAATTTCTATTTGAAATTTTCTTAATAATAATTTATAGCACTGTGCGCAACTTTTGATAAGACTTTTGTTGTTTAAAAATTGAGTAATAAAATTTGATTAAAATAAAAATTACGAACTAACTAATTAACCAACCACCGCGCCGTCACACCCAAATAGGTGGACTGTCTCAACGTTCTTTCTTGACATATTTATCTCGATTCCACAACATGTATACATTGTATTATGCATGCGCATCGATTCCTCACATGGCCGAATTCCTCAGTCATCCTCTATTTCTAGTTCAATTTTTATCGTTTACATATACTTTCCTTACCAATCATTCCTTTTTCATTCTTTTGATGTGTCCAAATAATCTTAAGTACGTTTAAAAGCTTGTCTACTGAATATCGAACCATCTCTTATGCGTGTTTGATAAACCTTTTTCATATAATAATTCTAACTAAACAACAATTTACCCTGCCTCTAAATTTTATTTTTCCCCCTCCACTTTTTCACTCGTCATTTAGTATATAGGTAATGACTTTTTTTCATTTGACTGTTAAAATTCATATACTAAAGAAGGGAAGTTTGTGTCCCGAAACATGTTTGTGAAAAAAAGTGTTGTGATAATTCAATATTTTCAAAAAGTTATTTGAATTCAGATATATAGATATACAAATTCAGATAAACCTTTTGTAATGTCATTGAAAAATCTTTTCATTTGAAGCACAGACCAGAGACGACGCCGCAGAGAGGAAGAGGAGGAGAAAGGTGAGACCATCGGGAGACGGCGACGACTCCAATACCAGTGCCTTCCCCTGCTCCAGATGCCCCAAAATGTTTGGGTCCAGAATTGGGCTTTTCAGTCAAATGGAACGAACAACCGTGAAGGACAGCCGATGATGATGAAATACAGATTAAATTCACATTCATCTAAAACAGTGGTTCCCAAACTTTTTGTCCTGTGGACCCCTTGCTGATTTTTGTTATTTTGTGCAGACCCTCTACTTGTAATATAGTTTTTTTTACGAATGGAAGTTACGTAATAAATTGTATTGGATATTTTTCGTTGGTGACCTTTTTTTTAGCTCATCAGCGACATCAGGTTAGTAGGTTCGAAAATTCGGATATTCGATTCTCCCAAGGGGGCTAAAGAAAATAAGACCGGAAGTCGTGGTTGAGCTAAAAAAAAACCCGGGGCTCCGTACAGACCACTTTGGGAACCGCCGGTCTCATTTCTACTGCATTCATTATATTTTCATTCTTCTTTAGCCATTTCCACGCTTCACTTCCCCATATATGTAAAATGCTAGGTACATGAACACCATTGTGCACTGCTATTTTGCCTTTATAGTATTTACTAGTTTCAATAAACAGTTTTCACATTTTAATGCTTCGCGGACTCAATAGTTTATTCTAAGTAATGGCTCTTCTCTTATTTTGTAACAGAAATAGTAGGTACTTTAACTGTCTAAGGGTTGAGCATCCAATTTCCGTAATGAAGAAAATTACTTAAGAACTGAAGAGTTAACGGTTGCACATTTGCATCGAACATCGTTTAACTTTGTAATTTATTCATTGAAAAATCTTTCCAGTTTATCAAACGAATTTCCAATACATCAACGGACTGTAAAATAAGTAATTAAACTTACTTAAGAATATAACTACCTAACTAACCATCCTTATTCATTTACAGTTTCCTCAACATTCATACTTCGTGTCATGTATTCACGTCGATATCTCGGACTCCTTACGTGTCTGAAATGTAATATTTGATTGATTTGATCGTGCCACATTTTCCTCGGTCTTATTTTATTTCTTTTTAAGCTTAAATCGTTTACATAAACACTTACATTCTTAAAAATTCTTTCTTTGTTTTTTTTTAGTGTGTCCATACAATTTTTAACTAAATATAATTTCATAATTTTATTCAAAGCACTTTTACTGGCAATGATTTCAATTCTTACACTTTATCGTATACATATTTACAATATATTCTTCTAAGAGGTGTGCTTGTTCTTCCAGACCATATTTTTCGGAACCCTGATGCGGCAGAAGCTTTAGCCAAGAACTTCGGAATAGATATCACCCTCTCTCTCTGGTTTCAATCCTGGAACTGGTTTGCAGCAGTTTCATATATTCTTCTCTTCCATTATTCCCTGTCTTGTGCGGCTCTTTTGAAATCTGCACATGATGAGCAGCGCACGTCCACCAACAGGTTCTCCAGGTACTCTTGGCGTGGGCTTCCCCTAGAGTTTGTCCCCTCGGTCATACCCTCCATTATGGCGTGCAAGAGGCTTTCTTGTCGTATTACATGGCCGATCCATCTTGAACGCCTTTCGGACAAGGTCCTGAGCAGGTGCCTTCCTCCTTCAATTCTTTGGGGAACCTCCTTATTTGTAATGTGGTCTCTCCAGGAAATTCCTAATAGTCTTCTATTGGACCACATCTCAAAAGCCTCTAGTCTCCAATTAGATAGGCACCATGTCTCGCAGCCGTACATCAAGATACTCCATACATAGGCTTTGATGAGGAGTATTATCAGTTTTAAGTCTATATTATTCGATTCTATTATGTCACTATGGCTGCAGATTTCTTCTCCCAAATTGATTATTACTATTTTCACAACACATTTTTGCACTTGTCAAAAACATGTTTTAGGACACAGTAATAGATTATCTACTGCAGTGTTCCGCAAACGGTGTGCCGCGGCACACTGGTGTGCCGTGAGCCGGATCAGGTGTGCCGTGGCCAAATACATAAAGAAAAAAATATTTAGTCAGAACGTTGGTGATCTTTTTTTTAATGATTTTTTAGGCTATTCACTTTTTTCGTGAAAAAGGTTCGCAGATTTCTACTGGCCGGAAGTTGCTGGCAAAAAAAGGTTACCAATGTCTTCCGAGCTGATCGACGTCTACGTCCAGATCGAATTTTAGCTTTTGGTGTGCCGCGGAATTCTAGGAAGAACTTAGGTGTGCCGTAGGTGAGAAAACTTTGCGGAACACTGATCTACTGTATCCCAAACGTTAACTTCCCTTCATTGTATGAATTTTAACAGTTAAATGATATTGAGTTATTACTTATATACTAAATGACGAGGTAAAAAGTGAAAGGGGAAAAAAATAAATTTAGGAGCAGAGTAAATTGTTGTTTAGTTGAAATTATGAGACAGGAAAAATCAATTAAGGGACTAGAAGTTAAGATCACTTGGTTATTTATAATATGTTGATTTTTTTCTTGTTTTTTTATAATATCTTGTTGATAGCCTTTCACATTACATTAATAGTCTCAATAGATGGCGCTAGTGTAGATTGAACTAAAATATGTGAAATGTTTCTCAACGTGCTAGCATATATACAACTTTCAAATAATTCTCAGACGTGGTGTTTGTAAAAAGGCGGAATGGGGAATGTTGTATTACATAAAGCGATCGCTTAACCCAACTAATTACAGGTCATAAATCCTGTAAACGCCTCGACCGCCATATTCTGTTTCCAAATAATTTATATCTTTATCTCTATTGAGGTACAATTAATTCTTAACGTAACATATTATAAACAACCAACTAAACTGAACTTCTAGTCCTTTAATTGATTTATTGTCCCTACTCATAATTCCTACTAAACAACAATTTACCCTGCCGCTAAATTGATTTTCCCCCCTCCACTTTTCTCCTCGTCATTTAGTATACTCGTATAAGTAATAACTCAATATCATTTATCATCGGTGTTAAAATTCATACACTGAAGAAAGGAAGTTTGTGTCCCGAAATATGTTTGTGACAAATTTTGTTTAGAATAAATATTCATGAAAATACAAGGAACAAGATGACATATTTCTCCTTCATGCTTAACATTAAAACTGAAAATTGTTAACTTAGAAAGCAGTCTTCAGTGCATAAACGATTATGTGCTGCGACACTTAAAATCATAGTTCATGAAGCCACTTGTCATTCACTCCTCGTTATACAAATTTCCATAATGGGAAAACAGATTTAGTCTAGAGGAAAGTAGTGGCGGTGAATACAAATTTATGATCAAGGCCTCATTATAATATAAATTATAAATTCACACACCTTCGATGGCGACGTTCGCGGCAGAGTAGCAAGAGCTCTGGTTGCCATACCGGTCCCGGGTTTGATTCCCGGCGACACGCCAGTGTGATTGTCACAATGTTTTGGTCTGGTGTATAATTCACGTGACAACAAAATGGTGATAGATTAGCTACCTATTACATGTCACGAAAATCAATATAATAGTTAAAAACCAATTGTATATAGTAATTTAATTCAAGCGACCGACGTACGAGTATACATAAATTGAAATTCCGTATTTTTTGCGGTATAAAGCTATAAAAATACATTATTTTGTATATGAAAAAAATGTAAATACTAGTATTAACTAACTCACAAACCATCACGCCGTTTCCCCGGAGGAGTAAGCAGAGAGGACGGTCCTATTCTGACATAACTCTCGCGCATCTTCTTCATTCACACATCGTAACACACACACTTGTAAAATTTTCCTACTCAGAACATGGCCTCTTTTCTGAAATAGATTAATTTGGTCATGCTATGTATTCCTTGACCTCCCTCGACTTCTTTTTCCATTCCCATTACTTGTACATATATTTTTAACATTTTTTTCTTCATCGATTTGTTCCATATTTCCAAACCATTTCAGTGATTCTTTCTTAATTTCATCCGTCTTAAATTCCTTTCTTACTTTTTCATTATGTATTCTATCATAGATTATTTTTCTCACTTTCTTCTTAGTGATTTCATTTCGTCTTCTTCTGCCACCTTCAAGATTCCACAACGTTTAAAAAAATAGAGAGATAGAGTACCGTTATAGTATTTTTAGTGCGGTGTTGCAATGATTATATCCCGGTGATAACATAAATGTATGTGTCTTATTCCGGCTAAAAATCACTTAAGACTTAATGATTCTCGGATACCGTTATTACACCATCATTAGGAAAACAATTCTACCGAATACAGTAACTAATTAACTAACCGTCACGCCGTTTCTACGTAGGTGTTGTTAGAAATAATGGACTGCCACACTTTTCTTTTTTTAGATACTTCTTTAGATTTCCTCAACATTCATTTATCGTTTTATGCACGCACGTCGATTTTCCTCACCTCCCTTTCACCGTCATTTTCCTAATGATGGTGTAATAACGGTATCCGAGAGCTATAAAATCTTCTTCTTCGTTGGCGATCGCCTCGGCGAACCAGTCCTTGCCCTGCGCCGCTCGGAATAGCTCCTCCACACTTCGGATGCCGGTCCATTCCCTTATCTTTTGCAACCAGGACAAGTGTTTCTTACCGTCCCTCAATTTTTCCCTTCAATGTCAATTGGAGAAGGTGGTATTTTTCCCCACGCAGTACATGACCAAGATGTGAAATCTTTCGAACCTTGATAGTTGACAACAGCTCCCTGTCTTCTAGCTCGCCTCAGGACTTCGGTATTAGTAATAATGTCTGCCCAGGGAATTCTGAGCATTCGGCATAAAGTCGTTTTTAGCCGGAATGTTATTATGCGACCTGTCAATATGTGTTTTATGTGTTTAATTCTATGTGTTATTATGTATACCTGTCATTTTCTATGTTTTGTGTGTTTAATTCTATGTGTTATTACGTGTACTCGTCATTATGTATGTTTTGCGAGTTTAATTCAATGTATAATATTATTATATATCATTCTACCTGTTCCATCATAATCAAATTCTTGTGTTTTTGTACATTGTCATGATTTCATTTATATATTCTTGTTGTCATAATTCCTTCTGCTTTGTTAGTTCTTATGTGAATCATGTGAATTATACCTGTATGTTATTGTACTTATTTTATAAAAGTTGTGGTTTTCCATTGTGGCTTTCATGCTTTAAATAAATTATAAATAAATAATGAAATAAATATACGTTCATGTTTATCGCCGGGATATAGTTATTACAACACCTTACTAAAAATACAATTTCGGTATTCGTTTTTTTTTAATGTTGTGGAAGTTAGATTCAAAGCTTGAAGTTGGCAGAAGAATTTGCTAGTTATATAAATGCCGTAGAATCAGAAGTGAAGGGTGGTGGTCTAGGGAAATCTCTCTTGATCCAGGGGACATGGGTTCGAGCCTAGACTCGACCCGATTTATTCTTCATGATAGTAAGGTATTTTCTGCTATTATTGAAGATTACAAAATATATTAAAACCTATCCAAAAAAGCTAGAATGGCAGTGCACAACGGTGTTCTTCTACCGACCCTTATGTATGGAAGCGAAGCATGGAACTGGCAAAAGAAGGATGAAAGTAGAATAAATGCAGTAGAAATGAGATCTCTTAGACGAATGTGTGGATACTCTGTGTATGATAGAGTGTCGAATGAAAATATAAGAAGTGAATGCGGTGCGAATGATGAAAGAATCATTAAGATGGTTTGGACATATGGAAAGATGAATGAAGAAAGAATGGTAAAAAAATTATATATTAACGATGTAAATGGAACCAGAAATAGAGGAAGACTGAGGAAAACGTGGCACGTTTAAATAAATCAAATATTGATGTCGGCCATGTGAGGAGTCAGAGAAATCGACTCGCGTGCATGACACGATGTATGAATGTTGAGGAATCGAGAGAAATATGTCAGGAAAGAAAGGTGTGGCAGTCTATTCTTTCTACCTACCGGCGTGATGGTAAGTTAGTTAGTTAGTTATAAAATATATTCTCGTATCATTGATTTAAATCCTTAGAGTGAGTGATAAGAAAAATGTTAGCAAAATATGATAAGATTCTTCTTATTATACGTTTTATTCTCCCGAATATAAAGGTGTAGTATCTTCGAAACATATTGAGGAAACAATGTTTATAAATATATTGTCTTTTCATACGAATAATTGCCAAGTAATATTATCGTGAACAATTAACGTCAATCATGCTTACACGTGTACGTTATACAGCATTTCCGGTTTATTATCTCGTGTTCATCTCGCCGCTAACATTCGAAACTCCAACATTGACTCGCTCCGACTGCTTATATTTCGCTGGAAGCATTTTGTCCGAGCGTCAGTTTCCAACAATACAGGTAAAAAACGAGTTATGAGTAAAAAATACTCGTTAAAAAAAAACATTATATGCAGAAGACACTAGAATGAGTATGTGCTGAGGATGGATCCCTCCAGAATACCACACATGAAGAGATAGCTGGGAGTCAACTTCCCAACAGAAGTTATAGGAACGGGCCGAGGGTTGAAAAGGAAGAAGAAGAAGAAGACGAAGTAGAAGAAGAAGAAGAATAATAATACGAAGAAAAATAAGAAAATGAATAAGAAGAAGAAGAAGAAGAAGAAGAAGAAGAAGAAGAAAAAGAAGAATAAGAAGATGACAAATAATGAGAAGAAGAAGAAGAGGTGGAAGAAGAGGAGGAAGACGAAGTGGAAGAAGAAAAGGAAGAAGAAGAGAAAGAAGAGGAGGGAGAAGAAGAAAAAGAAGGTGAAGCAGACAGTACTTCTCTTCTCTGAGCACATTCCAGACCTCGATGCCAACACTCCAAAAGTATTAATTGTTTAGTTTGAAACACTGTGATTATATCGCACTTATGTCACGACGGCTGTTTCGAGATTTCAACACTATAAACAACCAACTAAACTTAACTTCTAGTCCCATATTTGATTTATTTCACCTATATCATAATTCCAGTGAAAAACAATTTATCCTACCGTTAAGTTTATTTTTCACCCCTCCACTTTTTCACTCATCATTTAGTATATAAGTAATAACTTTCTTTTATTTAACTGTTGAAAATCATACACTGAAGAAGAGAAGTTTGTGTCCTGAAACATGTTTCTGAAAAATGCAAAAAAGTGAGATAATACAATGTTTCCAAAAAGTTATTCAAATATAAATATTTAAATTTCAAATACTTTTACTTGTATGGATCTCAATTTTTTTTTAGTTTTTCATGACAGCTGTTTCCCCAACCCATGATGGCATCAAACAGTGTCAGTATTTTGTTACACGCGATAATACCAACATAGGTTGGCGAAACAGCTGTCGCGATAAACTCATAAAAACGCAATTAGATAATTTAATAATGTTGAATTATTTTGGTTTCAACAATGGATTGTCTAACTTATTAACATAAAATTGCGATTAATTTCCAATGTCATAAGACACTTCAGAACTTTAGATTCAGATGAAAAAAAAATACCACGAACAACAACTTAAGTCATATCCAGATTAAATCTATGATCACGATTCAAGTACTGAGTGACACGATATTAATTGGAATCTCACTGTTTAACTCATACTTGACCAGCTGGATATCGGAGATTAATTCTGTGAATTAATGATAATTTTTAATTAAAAATCGTTATGTAAGTAGTGAAGCATAGGACCGTTAAATAAGGGTGAAAGAAGTAAAGAAGAAACGCAATTGAAATGAGATATCTTAGAAGAATGTGTAAAACAGAGCTAACCCGCTCTAATTTTTCAAGAAACTATAAATAAATTCGTTATTTATCTCTTGTATGCGGATGACGCTATCCTTCTTGCAACGAGACAACGAGCATGAATTAGAAATCCTGGTGAATTGTATGTATGAGATATGCATGCAAAATGATCTGATGATGAATGTTAATAAGTCCAAGGTAATGATTTTTGAAAAGGAAGAAACCATGACAGTCTGCAACATTAGCGTGAATGGTGAAAATTTGGAGCAAGTAGTTGAGTTCGTGGATTAAGGTAGTATGTTTACAAGAGATGGGCGAGTGGAGAGGGATATTGAAAGAAGGGTTGGGGCAGGCAACAAAGTGAATAGTGCACTTAAAGTTGTCATCGCAAACAAAAACCTATCCAAAAAAGCTAGAATGGCAGTGCACAATGGTGTTCTTCTACCGACCCTTATGTATGAAAGCGAAGCATGGAACTGGCAAAAGAAGGATGAAAGTAGAATAAATGCAGTAGAAATGAGATCTCTCCGACGAATGTGTGGATACTCTGTGTATGATAGTGTCGAATAAAAATATAAGAAGTGAATGCGGTGCGAATGATGGTGTCATGAACAAAATAATGAAAGGATCTTTAAGATGGTTTGGACATATGGAATGAATGAATGAAGAAAGATTGTTAAAAAAATTATATTTTTATGATGTAAATGGAACCAGAAATAGAGGAAGACCGAGGAAAACGTGGTACGATCAAATAAATCAAATATTGAATGTCGGCCGAGTGAGGAGTCATAGAAAAAGACGCGCGTGCATGACACGATGTGTGAATGTTGAGGAATCGAGAGAATATGTCAGGAAAGAAATGTGTGGCAGTCCATTCTTTCTGCCTACTTCTTCGGGGAGACGGCGTGATGGTTAGTTAGGTAGTTAGTTAGTTATATGGGTGGGTCAGAATATTAATGCATCAAGTCCAAATTTTATAAATTTGGAGTTTAATGTTTCTACAGGTAGATAAAACAGATTTCTATGTTTTGTGTTAATAACAGAATAGTAGCTTTTCAATTTTCTCCATAAATGACAATATTGATTAGAGATCAAAATTTGAAACCTTTCAGAATATTAGTGAATCATGTTTATTTTATTATTTTAACAGCTCGTTCACCATCAGAGGTATATTATTTTGACTGTTGATTGCTAAAAATGAGTTCAGGTGAAGACTTTAGTTCGTCCAGTGCATGAGATTTTACAAATTAGTGTTGGGCGTTTGTACAGGTGTTTGATGAAAACAAATCTAAATTCAGTGATAAATGAAACCCGGGAAGTCAGAACCAAGTTACCATGACCAAAGTGAGGAAGGTTTTGAAAACGATGAAGTTATTTACATTAATGTTGTATTTTGACTTTTTTTAAATGTGTTTCATTTGATAAGGAAATTTTTCAGAATAATGTCCATTTTATTTTCTTTTATTTGTACTTTTAATATTAATAAAGCCTTTGTGTATCTTATTTTGTGTCTATTTATTTAAATTGATTCATGTTCTATCAAAATAAATTAAGTGTTTGCAGAGAAAACATCCCTGGATTTTACAAAAGTCTTTCAACTTTAGGTCTAATTAACTCAGAATCAGGATCGATGGATTTGATTAATATTCTGAACCACCCATACAAAATGGCAAAAACCCGGATATCATAAAAAAAGAGAGCGATAGTATTTGGAATACAATAGAGCGAGAGAGGATTACTCTCTTATTATCTCCGAAAATAATTCGAAATGCACTCGATGTGGAAGCCTGAAAACGGTCTGGATTATTTGAAATTTTGTTCTGATTATTGATGTAGGGCATAAGTGTATAAAACAACAGGAGAACAATTTGGTATTGTTAATTGTGAAAAATTTAACGTGTGGGAAAAAAAATATTTACATTAAAAGTGAAAACTTTTGACTGATCACGATTGTACAGTGAACCAAGTTTATAGGGTAGAAAATCTTTATTTGCGTGAATAATTCACGGGTTGGGACTAGTTATTCATATTAAGAACTAATGAATTATATGATTGATAAGGATTGATTGTATCGCAATAGAGACG
Source organism: Lepidostoma basale (assembly GCA_022606425.2). NCBI lineage: Eukaryota > Metazoa > Arthropoda > Insecta > Trichoptera > Lepidostomatidae > Lepidostoma > Lepidostoma basale. Next base: position 462,972 of record JAHDVF020001258.1, read on the forward strand.
AAGATGTAAACTGTTTTTTTATATATTTTTTGGAAACAGAATATGGTGGTCGAGGCGTTTACAGGACTTATGACCTGTCATTGTTTGGGTACAGCGATCGCTTTATGTTAACAACATTCCCCATTCCGCCCTTCTTACGACCACCACGTCTGACAATTTTTTGGAAGTTGTATATATGATACTATTTTGCACCACACTTCACATTTTTTTGTTCAATCTACACTAGCGCTAAATAAATATTAAGAATAGGTGTAAGCATTACGCAGAAAATCTTTATTAATGCAATGTGAAAGGCTACATTTGCTAGACAACGCCAGGAGAATACTTCTCCAATTTTTATGCTTTTTAAACTTGGACCAGTTTTTGGTTTTTCTTGAATGTTACCAATATTTGTAGACAAATATTGGATTTTACCTATTGCGGGTTAATCATTTTTAAGGATTGATTGTATTTAAATAGAGACGAAGATGTAAATTGTTTTTTTTTTTGGAAACAGAAATTATAAAGTAATTTACCAAGTTGTAGGTTAGGAATAATAAAGGCTAGGGCTCGATATGGCCTATAGGGCCATCGAAAAAGAAGAAGATAAGTAACTGGTAGTATAAGAATCAATGGAACGAAGAGATGAGAGAATAATGAACTATTATAAAATGAGAACTGTAGTCAAAGGAAGCAGTAAACGAATCTTAACATCGAATTGAAAGAATAAACCAATTAATTTAATTAAAAAAGATACACGATTTTCGTGGTAAAAGATTTTTAAAACAGTGGAGCATTAAAAATACTTTTGAAACGCAAAGGAAAAACGTACAATGCGATTCTCTCCCCTCGGATGTCGGCAGGCTTTCGTCGTCTTTTACAAAGGGCGACAAGAATTTCTGAGGGTTTTTATTTCATTTTACACAAGCACAATGAAGACATTTGCGCTGCCTACGAATATTGAGCAGGAAGTAGTTCAGGGCGATTTCTCTACTAAACACGTTATTATCAAACTATATTTTTAGTTGAAATTCACTGATGTTTGTGTCTTTAAACCGGTTTGTGTCTTTCTGGTGGAAGATTTTCCCAGAAGATAGCAGCGAGCCACCGAAACCAGTCGAAGACACAAACATCAGTAGATTTAAACTAAATATTAGTGATGCAACAAACCTCCGCTTCTGATTCCGCAACTGCGGAAGTTCTGTACGTTTTTTGACATCCGTTTCTATTTCTGTTTCCGAAATTTTCACAACGAAACTTTGAAGAATCGATGTTAAGTACTCATATGAATGAAGACCAGCAAGACTCGATTACAAATAAAGAGAATGACAATCTATTTTTGGAGACAAAAAAGAAAAACGATTGCCTTTACATGAAGATCCCCCTGTGTGGTAAAATCATTCAATTTATACAAATATACTAATCTTTTACTTTTAACATATCAGCTCTCCTATACATAAAGAATACCAGAACAGATTGTTAGGTGCAAAAGCGGTTTTACTAATATTCATAAAATATAACTTACCATTACTATTTAATTAATTAATTAATATCTTGAATATAAATTTCAATAAAAATAGGATTTGTATTTTTTTATTCTTTTTTATTCGTAGAAATTACACATCCGCTTCCGAATCCATTTCCGTTTCTGTTTCCGATAAAAAATACTTTTTACACTTGTTTCCGTTTCTGCTTCCGTTATTATAATTCCGATGCATCACTACTAAATATACATATATTTTTAAAATATTTTTTTTTTTCATTATGTATCATCAATAGATGTCACTGCAAGTAAAGTATTAGTCATAATCCTGGAACATACGATAAATAATCCCAGTGTCCCAACCGTGGGGCTAGACGCTATCTGACGCGGTATTTCAGGACCTCACGGTTCAAAATGAAAATATTCTAGATATATGTAAGCTAATATCAAAGTCAGAATGGTGATATACTTGGGCCCTGTACTCAAGGGTGAAAAAAACTCATTGTTACAATTAATATTTAAAGGAAAGGTCCAGGGACGTCGCAGAGAAGGCAAAAGACAAATAGCTTGTCTTCGAAACATATGAATAAGGGTTGGGATAGAAAATGTTTTCTCGCAATTGATGGTCAACGTCGAGAGAGACCTAGCAGTACACGGCGCGAGATGATATTAATATATAATATTGTAGTATAAAAATAAATATTCAAAATGATAACTTTTTGTTTTTCATCTTGTATTCAAAAAAATACATGGATCGTAATATTTTATGAGATATTAAAAAAAAACAATTTTCCTATCTGTGTGCTGGTTTAAAAAAAAAACATCATGGATCCTGATTCAGGTTATATACGTTCAACCCTGGAGATCATTCAGTTCCTTACTCATGCTGGATAAGTTTATATTTATTTATTTCTGCTATATTTGCCATCACTTTGTGTTGTGAATTCACATTTGAATAACTTTATAAATACATAGTTTATTCACAACACTTTTTTGCACCTTTCACTAACATGTTTCGGGACACGGACTTAATTAATTCATTCACCGAAGAATCCTTTCTCCAATGTATGAATGAATGAATTTAAATATTTTTTTGTTAAAATTCTGGAAGTCAGTGTCCCGAAACATGTTTTTGAAACATGCAAAAAAGTGTTGTAAAAATTCAATGTTTTCAAAAAGTTATATCAAATCTATTTATTGATTCTTGAAGAGCTCCACATTTAATAATAAACACGAATAAAAACATCGCTTTTAATATCATATATATTATGAATATACCGTGTTTCTTCTTGATAAGGCATTATTAAATGTAACGAGAATCAAATGCGTTGATGTCTTGCTATATATTCTAGTATATTGAGAAAATTCAGAACTTTAGTTAATTGATGTGTCTTAAAACAATGTAAACAGTTATTAAGGGCAAGAAAAACAAGATGAAAGTGTTTATTGGAAATAATTAAAGTTTTTAAAACCATATAGCATAGATACAAAAACGAGATTTTTTTTTAAAAATATTTAAAAAAAAATATTGAATGGTAATGAATTAAGCTTTTAAGTATGGTATATTCTTTCCATGTGAATTATAATTTTATGGATTTATCTAATAAGTAAATAATACTAAATTATCAACGTAAATATTTAAAAAAAATATATTTGTTAAGGAAAAATAATATTCTATGTAATTAAAAAAAATTATTTCGTATATTCTTGACTGATTTCTTCCGAATTCTGAGTCAATAAATTCCAAAAACGAAACCAGTCCCGAAAATATTTAAAAATAAGAAGATTTATAGCCAGAAATGAAGAAAATACACGCTATAATATTATGGAGTTCTGAAAAAAGAATACCGAAACAACTACGTATAATTTACTAGTTCCTGAATTGGTATTAAAAAGGATGATTGAAAAGTCAAAACTCTGATTTATCATTCAATCTACTCCAATTCGGAATCATTCATTTGGAATATACATAAATGCTGCAATAAATCCAGAAAAATCAGTTGAAGTATTTATTTTAACGATATGATAATCTGCATACAATATATACTATAACAAATTAACTATAAAAAATTGAATGAAATAAAATGATGTCCACTAACGTATTGCAAACTAATCTTAAATATTAAGAATGCATTTACCCTCACGCCGTCTCCCTAAATTAATTAGATATAATAAATGACTGGCAAAGACCAAGGTGATGGGCACGGAAAGACTTGAAATCAACGTGGACGGCAACAGAATTGAGAATGTCCAAGAATATACATACCTGGGACACAATATTCGATTTGGCCGAAATAATCAAACCGCAGAGCTTAAAAGAAGAATTGGACTAAGCTGGGCAACTTTCAGAAACACGAGCTACATCCTTAAAAACCGGAAAATACCGATCAACCTGAAACGAAAAGTCTATGAAGCCTGCGTTCTTCCAGTTGGTACTTGGTCTTGAAACTGTTACATTGTCCAAACAAAGTGCCGAGAAACCACGAGTGACCCAAAGAGCCATGAAAAGAGCCATTTTATGAATAAGCCTAAGAGACAGAATCAGAAACGATAGGGTGAGAGAAAAAACAAAGCTCACTGACATCATCCACCGGGTGGCGACTCTAAAATGGCAATGGGCAGGTCACGTAGCCAGAAGCTCAGATGAAAAAGGGACAAGAAGACTGCTGACTTGGAGACCGTGGACGGCGAAAAGAAGTGCACGGCGACCCAACTACGGTGGAAGGATGATCTGAACAGACACGTCGGAATAACCTGGATGCAGTCTGCACAGTACAGAGTGACATGGAAGCGAATGGAGGAGGCCTTTGTCCAGAGTGGACGGGAATAGGCTGAGGAGAAAGAAGAAGAATAAATATTTCATACGAATAGAGATATAATAATAAAATTCATTGTATTTCTTCTATAATCGCCATCCGTTGTGTATTCACATTTGAATAACTTTTTGGAAACGTTGTATTTTCACAACACTTTTTTGGAACTTTTCACCAGGACACAAACTTCCCTTCTTCGGTATATGAATTTCAACAGTTAGATGAATTTGAGTTATTACTTATATACTTAATGACGAGTGAAGAAGTAGAGAAGGGAAAAAAATAAATTTAGCGTCAGGATAAATTGTTGTTTAGTTGGAATATGAGACCGGGGAAATAAATCAATTATAGGACTAGAAGTTTTGTTAAGTTGGTCGTTTACAAAGTCTTCGCTGTTTTTAATTGCCTTTTTATTTTACAAATTTTTTAGATTATGTAAAGTTATATTTCTATAATTTATGTGTAAAATTTCAACGCCGTTCTCTTTGTTAAACGGATGATCTCTTTCAATGAGATGATTTGCAAATTCTAAAATGTTATAATCTGAAATGTTTTTTAATTCTTAAATTGAAATTTTGCGTTGTTTAACCTATATTTTACTTTGTATTTAACCAAGGTATGGTTTTTATAATTGATACGAATTACGATAGTATCGCTTGGACCCAAACATCACTACGGCAATATAACAACTAGTTTAGACAATATGTATGGAAGCGAAGCATGAAACTATTATAGCAAAAAATGATGAAATTAGAGTAAATGCAGAAGAAATAAAATTTATTAGATGAATGTGTGGAAAATGTTTATGATATCGCACGTTGAAAGCAAAAGTGACACTATACAAAAATCTCAATTTTTCAGTACGGTCATTTAAAGTTTTTGTGAGGTCTATAACTTGACTGTGAGTAGAAATTTTATATATTAGTTTAGATATTATTCTATCAGAATCTAGTTGATTTTAATTAGGTTAGTAAGCAGGCAAAACTTTAAATGACCGTACTGAAAAATTGAAATTTTTGTATAGTGTCACTTTTGTTTTCAACGTGCGATATGTAAAAAAATTGTCGAATGAAAATATGAGAAGTGAAAGCGGTGCGAATGATAGTGTTCTCAACAAAATAATGAAATGATCATTAAGATGGTTTGGACACAGGGACATAATAAATGAAAAAATAATGGTGAAAAATGTGCCAGTTCATTCCTTCTACGTACCCCTTCGAGGAAACGGCGTGATGGTTGGTTAGTTTATATAAATATCAAAAGTGATTTTTGATATAATTTTAAAAATAAGTATATTATTCTTTATTTATTAAATAGAATACGGAAATTATTGCATCATAAGTAAATTTAAATAAGGATTGTTGATATGGTTTTGACATATGGAACGAATGGACGAGAGAAGAATGATTAAAATGTTGAATACAAGCAGTATGAGCGAAAAGTGAAGCCATGAAAGACCAAAGAAAGCATGTCATGACCATATTAATCAAATACTGAAAGGCGGCCACATTCGATGTCGGGAAAATCGACATGCGTGCATGTTACGATACATTAATGTAGAGGAATGTCAGGATAGAGCAGTTTGTCGGTCCATCCTCTCTGCCTATCTCTGCGGAGAAACAGCGTGAAGTCATTCAGTTGGTTACATCTAAAAAAGATTTTTGTTGACTTCTACCATGAAATTTCAAATAACAAAATAATTATTAATTATTAATAATTGTTAAATTATTTTCATTTTGTTATTTTATTTTATATCATAGAATTTTATATGATTTGTTTAAGATTTATATTGTGGATGTCAAAGTGTGCGCGGGAGATGCCTATTGTGGCGATGAGGTTCGCAACCCATCACACCGCGTCTCCCGCGGGGCGAAAAGATAAGGATGGAATGCCGCATCGGTTTAAGTGTGACAGTCCATTCTTTCCGCCTACCCTTTCGGGGAGACGGCGTGATGGTAAGTTAGTTAGTTAGTTAAATATTTTTTTTGTAAAATTGTAAAATAAAGTATTATGAAATTCCTAAGACACATTACAGTATAATATATCTGACATATCTAAAGCATGAATTATCAAGCAACGAATTTAGTGGAATCTAATAAAGAGGTTGGGGCAGGATTAACTATTGCAAATACTCCCCATCTCAGTCATAACAGTTGTAGATAATCTACTAGGTATATTTACATACACGACAAAAACCAATTTCGCCAGCTAAGCGAACAGAATAGTTGAGTCTTGTATGTACAGGGTGGACTCAAAGGTGAACAATTATATGTTTTATTTCAATTTACGGGAATGACATGTTTCGTTTGTCAATATTTTGAATATTTTTAAGATAATCCAAAGAGGAAGAAACCATGACAGTCTGCAACATTAGCGTGAATGGTGAAAATTTGGAGCACGTAGTTGAGTTCGTGGATTTGGGTAGTATGTTTACAAGAGATGGGCGAGTGGAAAAGGATATTGAAAGAAGGGTTGGGGCAGGCAACAAAGTGAATGGTGCACTTAAAGTTGTCATCGCAAATAAAAACCTATCCAAAAAAGCTAGAATGGCAGTGCACAATGGTGTTCTTCTACCGACCCTTATGTATGGAAGCGAAGCATGGAACTGGCAAAAGAAGGATGAAAGTAGAATAAATGCAGTAGAAATGAGATCTCTTAGACGAATGTGTGGATACTCTGTGTATGATACAGTGTCGAATGAAAATATAAGAAGTAAATGCGGTGCGAATGATGGTGTCACGAACAAAATAATGAAAGGATCATTAAGATGGTTTGGACATATGGAGAGAATGAATGAAGAAATAATGGTAAAAAAACTATATGTTAATGATGTAAATGGAAGCAGAAATAGAGTAAGACCGAGTAAAACGTGGCACGATCAAATAAATCAAATATTGAATGTCGGCCATGTGAGGAGTCAGAGAAATCGACGCGCATGCATGACACGATGTATGAATGTTGAGGAAGCGAGAGAAATATGTCAGGAAAGAAAAGTGTGGCAGTCCATTCTTTCTGCCTACCCCTTCGGGGAGACGGCGTGATGGTTAGTTAGTTAGTTAGTTAATCAAATGATTTTACTGAAATCCCTTCATGGAAGTTAAATAATAATTAAATAAATTGATGTTTTTTAAATAATAACTAAATAAACTGATGTTTTTTAACTACTTCCACTCTTGTCAGTCCACTCGTGACAGCGACCGGTTTCGCCAGGCTCGCTGGCATCGACAGACTGGTGACACTATTGTAAACTTTGTCCTTTATATACATACAAATCAGTGGTGGTAAACATGATTCTGTACAAAAATAATCTTTAAATATTTAATTAAATTTTACTTTAATATTTGAAGATTATTTCTGTATACTCGTAGAATCAGTCTATCGATACCAGCTAGCCTGGTGATACCGGTCGCTCTCGAAATGAAAACTAAACTAAAAAAGTCGTTTTAAATAATAATTAAATAAAACTGTGTTTCTTTAACTACTTATACTTTTGTCTTTATTTCGACAGCGACCGGTTTCACCAGGCTCGCTGGCATCAACAGACTGGTGATATTATTGCAAACTGAGTATTTTATATACATATAGATCAGGGGTGGTAAACATGATTCTAGACAAAAATAATCTTAAAATAATAATAAATTAAATATTGGTATTTAAGTTATTTAAGAGGATCGTATTCAATATAATGTATTTAACATTATTTGATTATCTTAAAAACATCGCTTTGTTCAATAATAATTAAAAATTAATTTATATTAAGAGATATTTGTAAAATCATTATATTATCTAAAATTAACATTTTATATACCATTTTATATTATGGGCAATATTTTTTTTTCTTTTTCCTTTCTATAAACCTGTGTGCAATGTTCTCTGTAGATCAACCACATGCGAGGTAGGTCGATAGATCTAGCCTTAAACACTGTCAGGCACAATTCACATTTAATTTACATTTATCTAATATTATCAGGCGAACCAACAAAATGCTTGGTTTTGTTCAACGGAACGAAGATCTTTTTCCAAAACAACGGCGATTCGTCTAATGTATGAATCGCTGGTTCGTAGTTACTTGGAGTTCTGCTCTATCATTTGAGACCCCAGAGAAAGAACAGTCATCTTGGAACTAGAAAGGATCCAGAAACGATTTTCGAGATATTTATACCTCAGGGAGTATAACTATTATCCTTTTTTTGTACCCCTCACTATTTCTCTCAGGAATATTGGATTTCAACACTCTTGAAACTTGTAAGCATTTTTTAAAACTATTATCCGGAGGTATTTACAATCCAGGAATACGGCGAGATCTAAATCTATACGTTCCCCACATTATAGCAGAGCAATGGGGCATACATTATTTTATGCCCCAAATTGCCGCACAGAGGCCCTTCGAAGTTCTCCTGTATTGAAAGCGATTCGTTTTTTAAATAAGGTTGAAAAAGAGATAGACCTCTTTGGATGCAATTATGGCGAATTCGTAAATACCCTTACGATAAAGGCAGCAAGGAAATAACTGGCATATTCCTATTCTTAAGGTTCTATATATATTTCCTTTGATATTCTTTTTTTTCACCCTTTACATCGATTTGGCTCGCGCTGTTATGATGTAAGGAGTTTTTTCAACAAAATAATAATAATAATAATAATATTTTATTCGCTCCTAGATCCTAGCCAGTAATATTCCTTTATAGGAGTAATATTATATGCTAGAATAATCGGGCAATGTATTCAATACAATACAGTAGTACGTCGTTAATCCGGACTAATTGGGACCGGAGGTGTTCCGGATACAGATTTTCCGGATAATCAAACAGGAGCTAATTCTTTTAGCAAAATAAGGTGTAAATCGATTTTTTTATCGGCTCATTTATTGATTATGAAATTACAAATTTTCTTGAAAAAACAAATATGTATGTAGTATAGGGTGTTTTTTTAGAAGGTTGGTTTTTAAATTGGCAACGTTGTTTCTACAGACTATCGATTTGACAGTTGACAGTTGGTTTGTAGTAAATATATTTTGTCATTTTACCCAGTTGCTCGATAAAGTTGTAGAAATTTGGACTTCACGATTGCGCTTCATTTGAGCTAGCCGTGGCGCTCATATGCCCGAAATTATATTTAAACAATAATGGCATAAAATTATCTATTAAATGAAGCTAATAAACATACATAACGTTATTTTAATGTGTTTTTTTTTCATTTTGAATTTGTTTACCTTTAAAAAACACCCTTATACATATTGTAACATTACTATATAGTACTGAAAAAATATTCAGAGATTTTTTTTAACAAGTCTTCCTCGTCTTTTCTTGTGAGATGAACAACGTTCTACTGTACAATGCAGTTAGATTTTTTTAAATTTAACAGTTTAATAAATAACAATAATCTAAATGTGACACATCTAACGAATTTAGGATTAAACATTTTTTTGGTCCATTGATGTGCATGCATGAACGATTTATGAATGTTGAGGAAGCCAGAGAAGTATGTAGTATGTCAGAAATAATTGTGTGTCACTCTATTCTTTCTGCTTTCTCCATCAGCTTGATGGTTGGATGTTTTTTATAATCTTTCTTCTTCTTCGCGTGCCGTATCAGGTCCCCCTGACGTTAGCAATCACTTCGGCGAAGGCTTCTCTATCTTGCGCAACCCGAAACAGCTCCCCCACATGTCTCATCTCGGTCCAGTATCTTTTGTTGCACAGTTATGACGTTTGCCTTCAACTAGGACTACGCTGCCCTTTAATTTTTCCCATCTGTATTAGTTGGAGCAAACTGTATTTATCTCCCCGCAGAATGTAACCCGGATATGAAATCTTACGGACCTTTACATCGTTTAGCAGTTGTCTATCGGCTATCCTCAAAACCTCCAAATTGCTGACGAAATCTGTCCACGGTATGCGAAGCATTCTCCTGTGCAACCATATCTCGAATGCTTCCCACCGGTTCATAGCGTGCACTTTCAGGGTCCAAGTCTCCGAGCCATAGAATAATACAGACCAGATATAGCACTTCAACATTCTCTGCCTTAGTTTCAAGCTCAAGTTGTCATTGCAGAATATTGATCTCATTTTCATAATCTTTAATCATCTAAAATCCTAAGATTATTAATTGTTTAAAATTTTGTCCTGCAATCAGTAATTAATGTTTTTTTACGAAAACAAATATTAGTTAAATTTTAAATAAATTATTTATTATATCATATTACTATTTATAAAGGTAATTTAAAAACTATGATTTTGAAATATATGTGATGAGCTCCACGAGTATAAAAAAATGTGACACGAAAATATTGTTTTACTTTGAGTCGCCTACCCTGTATATACAATTTTAGATATTATAATATTAGATACAATAGCTGGTTCTAGGATATAATATACATAATAAATAATGTACATTGTAAGCCTACGTTTTGAGACTGGTTCCAATAAAGCACTGTCGAGAAATTTATATCCAAAATTACTACAACTTATGGGCCTTTGTACTATCTCTGATGGAAGCTACGAGCCAAATTACTATTTAGATAAATTAGAAAATTGAAAGGAAGATTAAGGAGATATGATGATCTTTGGATAATAGATGATAAGAGACATTTTACACTACGAGTGTATCAAACTTCTATTACCTGTTTGAAAGCAGAAATTCGCAATCTCATTTATAAGTATAAATTATTTATGTATATTTTTAATTAATATTGTTCCAGAATCAATTGTATCTCAATAGAGACGAAGATGCAAATTGGAAACAGAATATGGTTGATCAAGGTGTTTACAGGACCTATGACCTGTCATTGGTTGGGTTAAGCGCACGCTTTATGTAATACCACATTACCCATTCCACCTTTTTTCTTATGACCACCATGTCTGACAATTTTTTTTGGAACTTGTATATATGTCAATCCGCAACACCACCCTTTGCATGGTAGTTTATTCAATCTACACACTAACGCCATCTATGAAGATTGTATTTTAAGCATTAAGCAGAATAACTTTTTAACGCAATGTGAAAGGCTACCGCCATTTTAGCGCATTGCTAGAAACCACCTGTTAATATTGTTCCCTTGAAGAAAATTTTTTGAAAATTTTAAGAAATTCTGATTCACTTTGTCAATGTATGTTACCTAATATCTGTGTATTTTTTAAGAACAATATATTTCATGGGATGAAGAAGCAAGTTAACAGGAAAAAATGCAAGTTTTTATACGAGAACCATTACCTCTTAAACAAGTGTAAAAGAGAGGGTGTTCTAATCCCGAAGAATGCAAAGATGTTGGGGGGTAAAGCTGCACTTGCAGGACGAAAGAAACACGAGAAAACAGCAGGAGAAAATATGATAATAAATAATGCCCTTGGTTTGCATAGGACGCTGCTGTCGCGACATGTATTATTCCACGGGGAAGATAACTTATTCAAACATACATTTGTATCTCAAAATATTATTAATGAAAAGGTTGAAGATACAGTGGATTAATAAACAAAAACTAACTAACTAAATAACCATCACGCCATTTCTCCGGAGGGGTAGGCAGAGAGGATGGATTGCCACAATGCTCTCTCCTGGCATAGCTCTCGGGATTCCTCTACATTCATACATCGTACCATTCACCGCACGTCGATTATTCCGACTTCGAATTTGGCCGCCTTTAAGTAATTGATTAATTTGGTCATGCCATGTTTTCCTCGGTCGTTCTCGGCTTCTTTTTCCACTCACGCTGCTTGTGTACAACTTTTTAACCATTCTACTCTCATCCGTTCGTTCCATATGTCCAAACCATCTCAGGGAGCCTTTTAATTTTATCCATGATGCAGTCATCTGTCTTACATTTCTCTCTTATTTCATCGTTCGGTATTCTATAATACAAAACATAGTTTGTATAATATTAAGAAATCAAACTCTTAAATCAATAAACATGATCAAAAATATAATCAGTAAGGCGTTTTTACAACAATAACTTAATGAAAACTTATGTTTTCTAGAAGTTTTATTATATTCAAACACTTATGGTATATTATTATATAAAAGAAATTGTATGGAACTGAATTTTTTTGCCGATTTTACATTTAAATGTGACGTCAACGTTTCAATAAAAATGACACAATATTTCTACACACAGTAAACAATAGCAATAAATTAAACAAACTTGAAAATTTGGAAATCCTCAAGTCGGTGCAATTGGGTGAAAACATAATTAATAATCAGATTCCTCCTTTTACTCCTTTATCCTTAAATGCTTTGTCTACATTTAATCTCACAAGCTCCCATTCCCAATCAAATGCAAATTAATCATTTATTAATTTCTATATAAATTATGTCTTTTCAAATGTACGTTTTTTTTCTAAATTACAATTCTATATATTATATATATATATTTTATATTATCATCATGTATTATTATTGTTTATTATTATTTATTAGTTCCTAATGATAAATAACAATTTTTAGTACTTAAAACAAAGTTAATTTAAATTTTTTAATAAATGTATCGAATTTTAAATGCGTTTTTTTATATTAGTCTTTCTTTGTTTAGTTTTTATTATATTTTACACCTGAAGATGGAGGTATACTCCGAAACATGTCGTGTTTTTTAATATTATGTGGATTAAACAAAGTTATTATTATTTTCCTAAGTATATTACAATGGAATGCCACAGTGTTAATGCCTTAGCGTTCAATAAGTTTAAAATATATATTTTTACCAACCGTGAAAAGCTACCCAATGATTGTAATATGGTATACTTATATTTGATTATGGGAAAAATATTAATTACTGAATCTGATAACTGAAAGGAAATAGAGGGTCGAGTTGGCAGAAGGCGAATCTTCTGGCTCAATATCATAAGGGACTGAACTGGCTTGAGTATCTGGACAGAGACGACTACTCTCGGGTTATAGTCAATGTCGGGGAGACCTGACATGATCCCGGAAGAAGATGGATAAAATAATTAGAAAAAAAGTTACCAATTCATGGTACAACCTAAAATTTATCCCTTTAATATTTCTGCTTTATAAATCCAGAGGCAAACAGTCCGTCTTTATGTATACAGCTATGGATATATATCATATAGAGGACTTCAACTATCTTTGGAATGCGAATTACTTGAAACCATTTGATCAAGGGTTGTTAAAGCCATTGTACTGAAACTATAAAGTCAGTACGAGAGTGTTAAGTAAGTGAATAATTCATGTACAGCAGCTTACGCCAGCCAATATTCCGCTGACCACTTCACAAAATCATGGAAATTAGACCACCTCATGTTGGATTTAAATTAAATTAACATCTGGGAGAATTTCAAATCTGAATTATTTCTCCAGTTAAAATACATTTTTTTCTATATTTGCCATACTTTGTGTTGTAGCTGTTTTATTTGTCTTTTTCTTATTAACATACTTTGTATATACAACACTTACTTAAAAATATATATATATCAGACATGTGAAATAATCAAATAAATTTAAGGTCAAGTCCAATCTTTGATTTATTTCCTTTGTTGTAAGTAATTACCTGAACCGCATTAAGAACTTAAATAATATTTGGAGAGGAGATGGAGGTCTCCTCCGAATTATGTCGTAATTTTTAATATTTTAGTGGATAATAAACGACGTTATTTTTCAATTTACAAAGTTTATTACAATGAAATTCCACAGTGTTAATGCCTTAACATTCAACAAAATGATATTATATATCTATAAGTTAAAAATGTCTCACCATTAAGTGGTGTTTTATATGAAAAAATACAATGCTTTTATTTGCATTGTATGTAAATAATAAGGATGTTTGTGGAAATATATTTCACGTTTCCGTTGAAATGTCGCTATTTGTCGAGAACTTCATCAAAGCGCATAAGTCCTTAATCAGCTTTGGTTCATTCATCGACTGTGTTAAGGTAATAGACATTTAGTGCATATTCGGAGCTGTTACGGTGCTTTTGTGAAACGTGAAATATCTACACTTAAATAGTGTAGTTATTTTATAAAAGCGCATCAATACAGCTGGTATTTTACGTGTGCTATGTCTGGTATTTATGAATATAGTTATTTGAATGGAATTACCGAATATAATAATATACTCGTATTATGGTTTTCTTCTACCGAATATTATAGAATATTATATTATGGTGTTCTTCTACCAGCCCTTATGTATGGAAGCGAAGCATGGAACTGGCAAAAGAAGGATGAAAGTAGAAAAAATGCAGTAGACATGAGATCTCTTAGACGAATGTGTGGATACTCTGTGTATGATAGAGTGTCGAATGAAAATATATGAAGTGAATGCGGTGCGAATGATGGTGTTATGAACAAAATAATGAAAGGATCATTAAGATGATTTGGACATATGGAGAGTATGAATGAAGAAAGAAGGGTAAAAAAATTATATGTTTACGATGTAAATGGAACCAGAAATAGAGGAAGACCGAGGAAAACGTGGCGCGATCAAATAAATCAAATATGGAATGTCGGCCATGTGAGGAGTCAGAGAAATCGACGCGCGTGCATGACACGATGTATGAATGTTGAGGAAGCGAGAGAAATATGTCAGGAAAGAAAAGTGTTGCAGTCCATTCATTCTGCCTACCCCTTCGGGGAGACGGCGTGATGGTTAGTTTGTTAGTTAGTTATATTATACTAATTTGACTAAATTTATATAACTACACGATGTATATCCCACTTTATTACACTTTATACAGACATTTTTGTGACCTAAAATTTTTCGATGTACAATTTCAACCTTTAAAAAATATCATTAAAGGTTGGGTCACAACCAAAACATGTTGATAAAAAGTGTAATTAAATGTTTTAAAAAATCAAAGTCGTAGTTATTTTTATTAAAATATTAATCCACAACACAGTGAATCGAATATAGAAGATGATGAAATCAATCAAATATTAAGTGTCGGCCACGTAAGTAACTGGAAAAATCGATGTGCGTGCATGACATGATGTATTAATATTGAGGGATCAAGAGAATGATGTCAGGAAAGAACAAAGTATTATTATTATATTAACAAAGTATTATTTGTCAATCTTTAATTATTGCCTACCCCTTCGGGGAGATGGTGTGATGGTTATTTAGTTAAATTTCCAACACTAACTAACTAACTAACTTACCATCACGCCGTGTCCCCGAAAGGGTAGGCAGAAAGAATGTACTGTCACACTTTTACTGATCCGGCACTCCATCCTTCTCTTTTCGCCCCGCGGGAGACGCGGTGTGATGGGTTGCGAACCTCATCGCCACCAATAGGCATCTCCCGCGCACACTTCGATCGTCCGACACCCACAAAATAAATCTAAAACAAATAATATAAACTACAATGATATAAAATAAAATACAAAATTAAAATAATTTAACACAAAATGTTCTTTTTAGATGGTGCACATATTGACTATTTAATTAATGTTCCACTAATCCACCGTTTTTTTAATTTAGCACATAATGTAATAACACATAAAGTTTTTATTTGATGTTGCACACGTTGACATGGACGATCCGGACCTTTGTGTTTATTTAATTTATGTTACACGTATCCACCGTTTTTTAAAATTAGCTGTAATTAGGCACTTAACCAGCAAGAACTTAAAAATAATACTGAAGAAATTATTCAAATTGTCATTGGAACAAATGAAAAATTTATTTATACACCTGTCAAAATTCTTTATAAAAACGATAAAACTAATATAATTTTAACAGCAAAACAGTACACAAAAGAACACAAAAAGGTAATATTGAAGATAGCTCATTCGCAAGAAATATTATGGGAGGTAAATATTATTTTAGTATAAAAAACACGTGTTCTATTACATCACGGCAAATAAATAAAAAAAAATCTAAAATGATCTGTCAGGTTTAACCAACCCTACTCTTTGGTAAGGAAATCAAATATCTTGGAGCTTTTTAAAGGGGTGACAAGTTTTCAAACGGATGTCGGAAATTGACACTTAAGTGACAAATACGTTAGTGGGAGCAATATCCTGACTGAGATATAGCTCATAATATGATCTATTAGTTTATCTATATATAGGATCGATCTTTGAAATATTAAAGAGTTCTAATATTTAAAATATTCACAATTTACAAAAGCACTGTTTGTATTAAAATCTCACATCTTGTTTCATGAAACGTCATGTAAAACTCGAATAGCCCAATACAAAAGTATTATTCTTCTTCTTTTAATAGATCTGACGATCTGTGAGACAGGAATCATGTCTCGTCGGATGATGAGATCCGGTTGCTCTTCTGTCTCTTAGGCGGTCTTCTAGGTGGGCGGTATCCGGAGGGGATTTCATAAGCGGCTGTATATGCCAGTCTGTCACCATCCATTCGGGCTACATGATCCCTCCAGTATCATCTTCTGGATCTACTCCACTGAACGATATCCTACGTTGCGGACACGATCTCGGAGAGTTTTTACAGTAATTGATCTTAAGACTTTAATCTCCGATGTTCTTAGTAGACTCTTGGTTCGCACAGTGTCGGCCCGCGTCTCTAAGTATTCAAATTCTCTCTGCCTACATTTCCGGAGAAACGGCGTGATGTTGTTGTTGTAGAAGAATTACATCTTTCCAAATTCCACATTTTGTTCGATCTTCCTCGATTCTATTTACATCCGTAACGTTACATTTTAAATAATTTTTTCTTCATTAATGGTTTCTTGAACAATGGTGTAAAACTCCATTTTAAATAATAATATAAATGAAAACGTCTGTTTTCTAGTAATATAAAATTTTATATGGAATGACATGTTTCTCTCTTCTAAGGCATTATCAAATATTATTGATTTTTTTTCAAAAGTCCGGACCGTCCAGCTGACAACATGTGCACCATCTAAAATAAAATTATGTGTTATATTATTTTTTGTTCTAGATTTGTGGAGATGCCTATTGGTGGCGATGAGGTTCGCAACCCATCACACCGCGTCTACCGCGGGAGCAAAAAGAAAAGGATGGAGTGCCGCATCGGTTAAAGTGTGGCTGTCAATTCCTTTTGCCTACCCCTTCGGGGAGACGGTGTGATGGTTAGTTAGTTAGTATTGATTTTTGATATTGCCTTCGAAGAGCGAAACATGTCATTCCATATAAGAATTAATAAAACTTCTAGAAGATAGACGTTTTCATTTATATTAATCATTATTTTTTCAAAAATGAAAGTAGAATAAATGCAGTAAAAATGAGATCTCTTAGACGAATGTGTGGATACTCTCTGTATGATAGAGTGTCAAATGAAAATATATGAAGTGAATGCGGTGCGAATGATGGTGTTATGAACAAAATAATGAAAGGAAATGGAAAGAATGAATGAAGAAAGAATGGTTAAAAAATTATAAGTTAACGTTGTAAATGGAACCAGAAATAGAGGAAGACCGAGGAAA
Source organism: Lepidostoma basale (assembly GCA_022606425.2). Lineage (NCBI taxonomy): Eukaryota > Metazoa > Arthropoda > Insecta > Trichoptera > Lepidostomatidae > Lepidostoma > Lepidostoma basale. Next base: position 480,610 of record JAHDVF020001258.1, read on the forward strand.
ACGTGGCACAATCAAATAAATCAAATATTGAATATCGGTCATTTGAGGAGTCAGAGAAATCGAGGCGCGTGCTTGACACGATGTATGAATGTTGAGGAAGCGAGAGAAATATGTCAGGAAAGAAAAGTGTGGCAGTCTATTATTTCTGCCTACCCCTTCTGCGAGACGGCGTGTTGGTTAGTTAGTTAGTTTTTTTTATTTTTTCAAACGAAAGCAGTTTATTTATTAAAATATAATTTTTAAATTTTATACGAATGATGTAAATTTTTTTATGTTATGGGTAGATATGTAGAAAAAACTCCACACGCGCGGTAATAAATCTCGATATTGGATGGAAAGTTTTATGATTTGTGTTTATGGTATACGAGCATTTCCACAACACGACCCAGGAACAGATTTGTATGAACTGCGGCTGCCGTGCGGCAATCAGCTGATCGTTCTACTTCAGCATTTTTTGTGATGGATTTATGATTGGGAGATTCAGAACGAATTAACGGAAACGGAGGCTGCTCGGTGCACAGTTCCCGCACGTGACGAACATGAAATATAGCTGATTTAGTGTTCTCTGTCGGTATTGATACTGAACCGAAACGATTACCCCACATATTTTTCTAGAAAGATAAAATACAAGATAGAACTAAGCAAGAACTTTGTTTTACTTTGAAATTACTGCATCTTGAAATGTATAACTAACTAACTAACTAACCATCACGCCGTCTCCCCGAAGGGGTAGGCAGAAAGAATGGACTGCCACACCTTTCTTTCCTGACATATTTTTCTCGCTTCCTCAACATTCATACATCCTGTCATGCACGCGCGTCGATTTCTCTGACTCCTCAAATGGCCGACATATTTGATTTATTTGATCGTGCCAGGTTTTCCTTGGTCTTCCTCTATTTCTGGTACCATTTACATCATTAACATATAATTTTTTTACCATTCTTTCTTTATTCATTCTTTCCATATGTCCAAACCATCTTAATGATCCTTTCATTATTTTGTTCATGACACCATCATTCGCACTGCATTCACTTCTTATATTTTCATTCGACACTCTATCATACACAGAGTATCCACACATTCGTCTAAGAGATCTCATTTCTACTGCATTTATTCTACTTTCATCCTTCATTTGCCAGTTCCATGCTTCGCTTCCATACATAAGGGTCGGTAGAAGAACACCATTGTGCACTGCCATTCTAGCTTTTTTGGATAGGTTTTTGCGATGACAACTTTAAGTGCACCATTCACTTTGTTGCCTGCCCCAACCCTTCTTTCAATATCCCTCTCCACTCTCCCATCTCTTGTAAACATACTACCTAAATACACAAACTCAACTACTTGGTCCAAGTTTTCACCATTCACGCTAATGTTGCAGACTGTCGTGGTTTCTTCCTTTTCAAAAAAATATGCTTTTAGATTTGAAATGTATTAATTTATTAAATCGACATTTTTATTAAGAATACATTATTATTATTATTATTATTATTATTATTAATATTATTATTATTATTTTGTTGAATCGCTCTTTAAATCATGACATCATGAGTCAAATCGATGTCTTCTTCTTCTTCCTCAGCTTATTCCCGTCCACTCCTGGACAAAGGCCTTCTGTGCCTTCCATGTCATTTTGTCATGTGCAGACTGCATCCAGGTTATTCCGACGTGTCTGTTTAGATCATCCTTCAACCGTAGTTGCAGTCGCCCTGCACTTCTCTTCGCCGTCCACGGTCTCCAAGTCAGCAGTCTTCTTGTCCAAATCGATGTAAATAGTAATATTGCTATCATAGTGATTCTCGTGACATGTGATAGGTAACTAATCTATCGCCATTTTATTGTCACGTGAATTCTAAACTAGACCAAAGACAGTGTGACAATCACAATGCCCTCGCCGGGAATCGAACCCGGAACCTTCGGGGTGGCAGTCAATGAACTGACCACTCGGCCACGAGGGTCGTCAACTAAATATGATCTGATTGCGTTCCCTTCTTATATTGAAGCTTTACGATAACTGGCAGCCGATTTCTTTTTCAGTGTTCATCTGAACCAGCATATTCTTTTGAATTTTTACTTCAAATATGTATAAGTCATACATATATAAATTCTCTAAGACGAATGTATGGAATAATTGTGTATGATAAGGGTCGAATGAAAATATAAGATGTGAATGCTGTGCGAATGAAAGTGTTATGAATAAATAATGAAAGGATGATCAAGATAGTTTGGGCACATAGAAAGAAAGAATAGAAAAAATGATATGTTAACAATGTTAATGAAACTTGAATAGAAGAAGACCGAGGAAAACATGGCACAGTCAAATAAATCAAATATTGTATGTCGGCGTGAGGAGTCGGAGAAATCAGCGTGTGTGCATTACACGATGTATGAATGTCGAGGAATCGAGATAAATATATCAGGCATCAAATTCATGATTTCGAAAGTTTTTGATATTATCATTATTATTTTGTTGAATCGCTCTTTACATCATCACAGCGCGAGCCAAATCGATGTAAAGGGTATAGCTATAATATTCATGTGACATGTGATTGGTAGTTGATCTATCTCCATTTGATTGTCAAGTGAATTCTACACCATACTAAAAACAGTTTGATTATCACACTGCAATTGCCGGGAATTGAACCCAGAACATTCGGTGTGGCAGTCGTAGCACATATCACTCAGCCACGAAGGTCGTCAACACACACGTAATACTCATTAATATAACATATATGGGCAAATGAAAAAAATATATAAAAAAACGTTTATAGAATAACGAAAGTTTGTAGAAAAACGACATAAGCATAACAAGAAGTAGAGGAAGACCTAGGAAAACGTAGCAGAATCAGAGAGTTGCTCCTCCTGTGTGGTTGATTCCTAGCTGTCCTTCCATCTTTTAGAATCTATTCGAGGGCAAAACCCGAGAGGCGGATTATTAGTATTTTTAGAGTAGATCCAGAAGAAGATACTGGAGGGACTATGTAGCCCGAATGGATGGTGACAGACTTGCATATATAGCCGCTTATGAAATCCCCTCCGGACACCGCCCACCTGGAAGACCGCCTAAGAGACGGAGGGACAGCTGGATCTCATCATCCGACGAGACATGATTTCTGTTTCACAGATCGTCAGATCTATTAAAAGAAGAACAATACAATTTTCAATGATTATATAACTCTCAAAAGATATTTAATGATTTGAGAGTCATTTTTTTGTGGTCGGTCAAAGGTATCGTGTGTCTTACAAGAGATTATATTTATTATTTCGCATCGTTGAGTGTTCAAAGATCATTGACTCTGCGATACGTAGGAGCTATTTGACTTGTAATATTGTTCCTGGAGAAATGAGGAAGACAACAACCGGAAATGATAGGATGACTTGCGGATTTGTATAATGCTTTGCCCAACGAGACATGAGATTCTGAAGAAAATGTATCATCGATATTCTCGAGTGCTGGTTACCCTTAACGAGTGTCTACACTGAGAAAGTATATAAAAGTGTGAGGTTTCTTATCAAAAACACTGAGCTTTTTTAAAAGTAAAGAAAAATTGTAAATCAAATCATTAGTTAAAAATTAAATAATATAGGTATGTGCTCGTTGCCATTTTCTGGTAATTATAAAAAAAACTATTTTCAAAAATACAACTACAAGTATTTTATTTTTATTTTCATTATTTACAATACTTCTTCCATGAAATTTCAAACAAAAACATTAATAATTTTAATTACTATTTTTAAAGTGATTTAAAACTAATTATTATAAAGTATACATAAAATAAAACATTTGACCCTGAAAGTGAACACAATAAAATTGTGTGGCTCCATCGCAGAACGTTGCGGATCTCATGGACTGATATGGTCATTAACAATAAGGTTCAAAAATACAGCCAAATTAGGAAGAGAATTGTTGTCTGATGTGAAGTATAGAAATATGGCATATTTGGGACACATTATCCGCAACGAGATATACGTAGTGGAGACCTGGACTCTCAAAATGAACACAATAAACCGTATAGAAGCACTTGAAATGTGGCTCCATCGAATGTTGCGGATCTCATGGACTGGTATGGTCAGCAACAATGAATTGCTGCAGTAGGAAGAGAAATGTTGTCTGCTGTTAAGTCTAGTAAGAGGGCATATTTGGACACATTCTCCGCAACGAGAAATACGATCTTCTGCACCTTATCATGAAAGGTAAGATCGAGGGTAGGCCCCAGATGTCCTGGCTCGAGTATATCAAGGAGCGGACCGGAATTCGGGGGTGGGGGAGTTGTTCTGTCTGCCACAGGACAGAGAGGCCTACGCCAGAGTGATAGCTGACGTCGGGGGGACCTGACGTGGCACTTGAAGAAGAAGAAGAAAAACATTTTGTATTTTTATCCATGTAATAGTCATTATGACAATCAGGTTCGCTCGTACCTTAGATTCATCAAGGCAATAAAAAAACTAAATAAAAATAAAGGTTTAATGAATATATAGACTAAAGTGTCCAATAATTAATCGAAAAAGCTATTTGGTTTGTAGAATTATATTGTATATCTTTGGATTTAAATAAAGTAATACTTCAGAATAAATTATTTTTGGATTCCATTATGTGAATTAATATTCAAATACCAATGAAAACGTCTGTTTCCAAGAAGTTTTGATGTGACGATACATGTAATTCCCATTAATAAAATAAAACTCGTTTTCATTCGTATTATGATTTAAATATGGATTTTTCATAATATTATTCGAAAAAACTGTAAAAACTCTTCGTTAGAATTTTTAATATACTTTATTGTATGTTACATTAACAAGACCGAGACATACGCATATTTGAGCTGCTACTTCAAAATTGAAATTCTCTTCAAGCAGATTTATGTGGTGTATATCACTTCAAGGGTATTATTTTATCCTTCACGTTTATTATTGGATCTTCAATGAGATTAAGCGTTCCCACAAAATACAGAGGTATATTCTTTATATTACAATGGTACCCACAATATAAAATTTTTTATTCTTATTATGGTGATAAATAAACAACGATTTAAAGAAATACGTAGGTTTTTTGATTTTTTAACAGGAGAAAGACTTCTTGATCGGATTTTGACTTTTTTTCTGAAAATGTTATTTTTCGCACGTTTCAGAGTATTTACCATTTATCGGTAAATTGTAATGGATACAGTAAACGTTTTTGTTGAAAATACTTTGTTGACAACCAGGAAACGTAAATGACTTGAATTTAGGAAAAATATTTGATTTAATTTAATTCGTCGGTATAACCTGTATATATTTAAGTCTGTTTCGTAGATCAGGCTAAATTAATAACATAGTGAGATGGAAAAGGCAGAGAAGACGATTCTAGGAGGACCATATCGAGAGACTCCAGAGGGCCGTCGACCACCAGGACGACCACCAAAGAGATGGGGAGGAGGCTGGCCGTCTTCATCACAGGGGGAAATTTGATATCTTGTATAAACAGATCGCAAGTTCTTCTATAAGGGGATATATTCAAATAAATAATTAGTATTTATTCAATATCGCCATAACTTTGTGTTGCAGATTCATTTAACAATTTTTTATTATATTGTTAACAACACTAACTTAATTAAAAAATAAAATAAATATACAAAAATATTTCTGACACAGAAGCCCTTCATCAATGTTTCGTTAGTTTTTGTTTAAACAAAATAAATATTTAAACAAATCTTTCATGAATGTGGTAATTTTTTTATATGCAATATTTATTTTGTAAATACAAAAACCAACAAAACCATGTGAAAGGTTTCTGTTTCAGAAACATTTTTGTATTTAAAATTTGTTTTTTTAATAAATTTAGTGTATTAACAGAAAAATTAACATTGTTTGTATAATTATAAGAAGGCGAAACAAATTTGTCACTATTTATCGAATTTATATAAATTAATTCCAAGTAATACCACTAAACAATCGTGTTTACTATTATAAATTAAAACTTTATTTTTTATTTTTCAGCAATAAAACAGTTTACAGAATTCAACACTCATCTAAATGTAGTTTTTTTCTATATACTAATACTAACCTTCCCTTAGTGGTCATCATTAACCTAAGTGGTAATCATTTAAGAAAACTCGAAGGTGGCGAATTCGATTCCTTGTAATATCATATATTTACAATCTTTGAAATATATTGCATTATCAAAACACTTTATTGCATTTTTTAAAAATGTATTTGAGGGTGCAGACATCCAAAATCATTACTCACATAATTGATCATAAGGGGGTAGAGTAAAGTCTAGAAAGAGTGGTAGATTTTATTTATTATGTAGCTCTGACGAAGCTCCGGCAGGTTGCTTTAAAAAAAGTGGTTGTTGTTAAAACTGATAAAAGTGTGTTAAATTTAAAATAATGATACACTTCATATGAACATATGTAATTGTTTTGCTGGTTTTTGAGATACCACTTGGGTATTTTTGGGGTTGGGATTGCCACGTTTAGTGTGGTAGTTTCCCGTTGCTTTCCATATTTGTTTACATCGGGATATTTGAACTCGGTTATTGTATACAACTTTGTAACAATTGATTCTCATGACATATGCTAAGTAGCTTATCTATCGGTCCTTTATTGAATTCTTTACCAGAACAAAGACAGTGTGATCTAGGCTGATGATGACGATGATGACATAACCTGTTAATTTGTACTATGAAATCTCAATTTGAACGTGTAAAGATCTAAAAAATGACGTATTTATAACATAATGTGTCTCTCAGACTATAAATGTATTTATGGACTGGAAAGCAATTTCCTTTTTCGTTGTTATGGTCTGCAAATTGTTTGATGGGGTGATAAAGATTTTTGCGGTCCATCACACCGTATAGCATTGTCCACATTTCATAAAGACTTGGTTACTTTAAGGCACAACCAAGAATACCTTTCAACCAAAAATACTTATTGCAATAAAATTGGAAATATTTTTACAAATAAAAACGTTCCTTTTATAAAATATAATACAATAAATATAAAAATGTGATATTTATTTCGGTAAAAAATAGATTATTTTTTTCAATATATACATTTATACACTTATCGTTTATTTTTAAGATATCAAATATCATAAACTGTTAAAATTTATAACACCGTTATGATATTACTAACTAACTAACCAGCACGCCGTCTCCCCAAAGGGGTAGGCAGAAAGAATCGACTGCCACACTTTTCTTTCCTGACATATTTCTCTCGCTTTCTCAACATTCAAACATCGTGTCATGCACGCGCGTCGATTTTTCTGACTCCTCACATGGCTGACATTCAATATTTGATTTATTTGATCGTGCCACGTTTTCCTCAGTCTTCCTCTATTTCTGCTTCCATTTACATCGTTAAAATATAATTTTTTTACCATTCATTCTTCTTTTATTCTTTCCATATGTCCAAACTATCTTAATGATCCTTTCATTATTTTGTTCATAACGCCATCATTACTATTTTGAATATTCACTTTTTAAACGTCGCTGTCAGTTGTTTTTAACACAATATGATGGCAATATCGGCTAGCGAAACAGCTGTCCCGACACTAAAAAAGTGAATAATTAAAATTGTGATTTCATACCAGTGTTATAAAAGTATCATGTGTCGGCTAAAACAATGGACTATATCTGATATCCAAAACAACTAAGCATCACGCCGTCAAATCGACGGGAAGGGCAGAAATAATGGCCCGCTTCACCGCTCCTGTAATAGCAAGGAAAACGTTTCACGATTTTTCGTGCCATGTTTCCTCGTTCATCCTCTATTCATATTCCGTTTACATCGTTTGCCTGGTGAATATTTAATGTTTTGTTCGTAATGCTTTCATTCAAATATTATATTGCATTTGATACACTATCATACACAGAGTTACAACACATTGATCAAAGACAATGATTCCCAAAGTGGTCTATATAGACCCCCTGGGGTTTACGACAACTTGCAAGGGGTATATGTCAGCGAAAAAAAAAATTGAGGGTCTATGAAATGAAAATGGGGGTCCACGACAGTGGATATCATGTCGGATGGTCGAAACCGATAGAAATTTGGGAAAATCAGACTATGGAGATGTTCGGCGACCTTTTTATTTCAGTCGAAAAAGATTTTTATACGATTTTTTCAAATGAGCTAAAAAAATAAATGGACGCCAAACGTTTCGACCGGCAGATATTTAAAAAAAAAAGTTTGACAACGATATCCGGCTTTTTTCCGGATTTTTTGGCCTGATTTACTTCTGTTTCAGCTTCCAACACTATTTTTATAGTTATAGATGAATTTGTAAAAAAAAGCTATTTTCGGAAAGCAGGCGGACACAAAATAGTAGAAATCGGCAAGGGATCTACGGGACAAAAAGTTTGGGAAGTATAATCTAAGAGGTCTTATTCCTACTGCATTCCTACTGCATATTCCTACTGCATGCAAACTGATCTAAGAGGTCTTATTCCTACTGCATTCTTCTTTTACCAGTTTTATGCCTCATTTCCACACATAATAGTAAGTACAAGAACACATTTGAGCACCGTAAACATATATGTATGAAAAAAATATATTAAAAAAATATGTAATAAAAGGGTTGTTGTGAACAAGTTTTTAAAATATTAATTTACACTAACTAACTAACCATCACGCCGTCTCCCCGAAGGGGTAGGCAGAAAGAATGGACTGCCACACCTTTCTTTCCTGACATATTTCTCTCGCTTCCTCAACATTCATACATCCTGTCATGCACGCGCGTCGATTTCTCTGACTCCTCACATGGCCGACATTCAATATTTGTTTTATTTAATCGTGCCACGTTTTCCTTGGTCTTCCTCTGTTTCTGGTACCATTTCCATCATTAACATATAATTTTTTTACCATTCTTTCTTCATTCATTCTTTCCATATGTCCAAACCATCTTAATGATCCTTTCATTATTTTGTTCATGACACCATCATTCGCACCGCATTCACTTCTTATATTTTCATTCGTCACATTCGTCTAAGAGATCTCATTTCTACTGCATTTAGTCTACTTTCATCCTTCCTTTGCCAGTTCCATGCTTCGCTTCCATACATAAGGGTCGGTAGAAGAACACCATTGTGCACTGCCATATTTGGATAGGTTTTTGTTTGCGATGACAACTTTAAGTTTTTTATTTACATGTTTATTAATTTACATGTGCTCGAAAATGGGTTTAGAAACGTTAAATAATAGTCAATATAGAGTCAGTTTGTTACTTGTCATTAACTGTAAAACCAAATATATTCTGGCATTATATTAAAACACTGTGGAAAGGTAATTGCGTAGGTCATTGTTTGTTGGATAAGTCCTTTTGTTGATTGGTTTTGATCCGATTAATGCTAAACCAACAAAGGTTCAAAGCCAATGGATTCTCGCCCATTATTCAAAATTAACTCACCACAATAGACATAAGCAAACCACACTTCGCTCGGCGAACTCCTCAGCAATAGGAAGATTAGTTGAGCCGAAGCGTTGCCCTAGTACAAATTTCGGGGATCGAGCGTTCGCGGTAGCCGGTCCATCAGCTTGGAACAATCTCCCTTCACACCTCAGATGCATAAATGACCCGACAGATTTCAGATCTAAATTGAAAACCCATCTTTTTCATATTTCATACCCAAGTTAAACATTTATACTTTGTTCTACTATACTTTTAAACCGATCGCTTTTTAAGCGGTCACATTTAGATTTTTAGATTTAAAACACGTCTTAATGCGCCCTTGAGGTGATTACATCACAAAAACGGCGCTTTAAAAGTTAGCATATTATTATTATTATATCCTTAAGTATATCCCATCTACTTCATTTACTAGATTAAAGCTTGGTGTGTAAAGAAAGGAATGTGATTTGATTTAAATATGCGACCATATGAAACAAGCGGCGATATTGCATCAACGCAAGAAGATCTTCGACCTTCGTGGCTGAGTGGTAAGAGCTCTGACTTTCATAACGAAGGTCTCGGGTTCGATTCTCGGCAATGGCAATGTGTGATTGTCACACTTTCTTTGGTCTGGTGTAGTATTCACGTGACAATAAAATGGCGATAGATTGGCTACCTATCACATGTCATGAGAATCAAAATAATAGCTAAAAATAAATTGTACACAGTAATTGGGTTCAAACGACTTGTTGTATACAAGAAAAAAAAATAATAAAAAAAACTTTTGAGTAATAGGATGTTTTTTTTAGAGGTACACAATACATTTTGAAAATGAAAAAAAAAAACATATTAAAATAATGTTAATGTATATGATACTTTCTTTATTTAATAGATAATTATATGCCATTATTGTTTAAATTATGATTTCGGGCATATGTGGGCCACGGCTAGCTCGAATGAAGCGCAATCGTGAAATCCAATTTTCGACAATTGTTGTCTTTGTGGACGGATATTATCCACTAGTGGTGCGAAAATGATCCATGGTCTTTCGAATAATTTGCTCGGATGGACGATTATGTCGACCGTCAAATAGACGTAGTGCACGATAAGTTTGGCGAACCGTACCACGATTTTCAAAATAAATATGCACAATTTGTAAGCGCTGTTCTGACGTCAGCCAATTCATGGTAAAATGGCAGAACGCACTGATTACAAATCAACTGTCAACTGTCAAATTGACAATCTGTAGAAACAATGTTGGCAGTTTAAAAAACAAATCTAAAAAAAAAACACCCTGTATTTATTTCTTAATCAACATTTTTATATAATTTCTTCTTCTACGTTATTTAGGACTATGTCCTGTTTTTACTCAGAGCCGGTTCGTGGGATATACCTAGATTTTTAACTATCTCAATATATTTTGAGTGATCTTCCTGGATGTCAAATGCCTGATGCTACTATGTTTGCCGCTTTACTTATCTTTAAAAATAAAATGAAATACTCTTTACTCAGTTTAAACCACTAAATTTCAGTTAGTAGCGCCAACCGGTTTCACTCTGTAGCGAGCTTCCTCAGGGCTATATACGAGTAAATACAAACTAAACTAATATAGAGTTGAAAAGAGTGAGTGGAGAGAGGGGGAGGGGATGTTTAATTTGAATGAGAAGGGTATATACATATGTAATAATTAAACTCATTAAATATTATGGTAGAAGGGTTGGGGCAGGCAACAAAGTGAATGGTGCACTTAAAGTTGTCATCGCAAACAAAAACCTTTCCAAAAAAGCTAGAATGGCAGTGCACAATGGTGTTCTTCTACCGACCCTTATGTATGAAAGCGAAGCATGGAACTGGTAAAGGAAGGATGAAAGTAGAATAAATGCAGTAGAAATGAGATCTCTTAGACGAATGTGTTGATATTCTGTGTGCGATAGAGTGTCGAATGAAAATATAAGAAGTGAATGCGGTGCGAATGATGGTGTCATGAACAAAATAATGAAAGGATCATTAAGATGGTTTGGACATATGGAAAGAATGAATGAAGAAAGAATGGTAAAAAAATTATATGTTAATGATGTAAATGGTACCAGAAATAGAGGAAGACCGAGGAAAACGTGGCACGATCAAATAAATCAAATATTGAATGTCGGCCATGTGAGGAGTCAGAGAAATGCATGACACGATGTATGAATGTTGAGGAAGCGAGAGAAATATGTCAGGAAAGAAAGGTGTGGTAGTCCATTCTTTCTGCCTACCCCTTCGGGGAGACAGCGTGATGGTTAGTTAGTTAGTTAGTTAAATATTATGGTCCTAAATGGGAGGGAAGGGGGAGTTAAGGAATTAAGACTAAGCTTACCCCCCCCCCCCTCAGTACTCAGAAATATGAGTAATTAACGTCAATTGAAAGAATAGATAGTTTTTTGAATAATAGTTTTAAAATTTAAATAACCCTGTCAAATTGGAAATTTATTATTATTATTGTAATTATCTTTTGACGTAAATAGAGGGCTATGGTAGCATGATATATTGCTGTTTGTTTTCCATTTCAATCATGGAGCCATCTGCAATGTATTATTTGTGACATGCAATCGAACAGCTTGTTTGTCTGGTTGAGCCCACGGCATCCAAAAGCAATTAATTACATGCGAATATATTATCAGTGCTCACAAAGCTGCCGTTGTTTCCTTTGACCATTGGTCCAGCCGATGATAACGGAAACAATGCATTGTTTCCCGAATAATCAGATTACAAAGCACCAGTTCCCATCATCCGCTTTACATACAAAAGAGTCAAGTAATTCTTAATGTTTAATACGAAACAAAATTTAGATACCATAAAATCAAATCAAAACAGTTTATTTCTCAAAGACATTGCAAAGAAAATTAAAGACAAAATAATGCCTTTTTTTGTAAAAATATCTAAATTAATGGCAGCAAGCTGCCGAAACCGGCCGAAGGCAAATTAGTGGGTTTTAACTAAATATACATTTAAAAAAGCTTTTTCACAAAAAAAACATATTTTCATTATATATTTATATCATGAAATTTCAAATAACAATTTTTTTTAAAGTGAAAGGCATCTCTTGAGTAAATGTAAAATATTTTTTTTGTATTATAATTTAACGAAAAAATATTGAAATTTAAAAATGCCCATTGGAAATAATGTTAAATATTCCCATAAAAAAATTAACTTCTCTGTCCGCCGCTAAAATGTAAATTTGAAAATCTCGATTATTTATCCCTAATGAGCATGACTCACCGTTTTAACAGTCTATTCGTCCTAGTGCCCACTTTCTCCTACCCCTCTTTCTCCCCTCCACTTTATAATTTTTTCTTCAAATGTTGTTCTCTGATTTTATAATAATTTGACTCTTTCACCTTGACGAATCTCCGGCGGGAGCGAAACCGGTTGGTTTTACCAAATAAAGTGGTGTCACTAAAAAATACTAAAAGTGTATTATTATTTGATTTAATAATGTCATACCACAAATTAAATACTTCATACGAAAGTTAAAAAAATATTGATTTTACGTTTTCACTTCTTTGTTTATTTTCTCAATAATGTATGACTCATCGGTTATTATCTAAATACGTTTTTTTCCACCTCTATTATAATTGTCTTTCACTTATTGAACCCTTTTCTATTAATGTTATTTGCTTCTCTATTTATTTCTCCTAATTTTGTTTGACTCTGATGAGTAATGATATTAATGTATTGAATTTAATTGAATTTCTGTTACTGAACCAGAATTGTTACTGTTTTATTGAATTACTGTTTTTTTCCCAACTTTATTATAATTGTTTTCTTTGGCCTTCCTCGACTTATTTTTCTATTCCGTTCAGACTCCTTGTATCAATGTAAATCTTTTTAATCTTTATGTAGACTTAGTCTTTCTGATGTATTTTTTAGTTGATTGTAAGACCTTACGATGCTAACATCGGTTTGCAAAACAGCTGTCACGACAAAATATAATCAATAGTGATATTTAAAACAAAGTTTATTTATTTATTTAAATAGTTTAAAAAAATACAGTATAAATACCATGAACGCATGAAATATGGTTTGACATTAGGAATACAAGATATTCCCTAAAGTTAAAAGTTCTGAACTAATAAAACATCGGGCATTTTAATCATGGGAGATTTTCATTTACCGGGTATATCTAGGGCATAGTTTCTTAACCTTTTTACACCCGCAGACCACCAAAGAATCAAACAATATGTTGCGGATAAAAACAAATAATTTTATATATGGTAATATATACACGGAATGCCTTGTCCCATATACTTGGGGTCGGCTCTTCTTGTATGGTATCTTCAGGAGTATCTGTCCGGCTTGGCATCTAGTGGGATTTGATCTCTTTAAGAGTCCATGTCAATTTGGGCCTACCACGTCCCCTAGGTCGCAGGTCCGCTTCCATTACCTTTGTAGCATGGTCAGTTGGTCGCCGCATGTCGTGGTTGTACCATTTCAGAGGGTTCTACTCAATTTTATTCGAGATTGGCGTACTCTAGAACTGCCGCGGATGTGGACATTATTGATGTGGTCGTGCAACGTTACTGCAGCCTACCCACCTCGGCATCCTCATTTCGATGCTGTGTATTTAATCCTACTGTTGTTTTATGAGTGATCCAAACTGTGAGCCGTAGGTCATGGTTAGACACACAACCGCTTTGTATACCTATCGCTTGCACTTACTTTGTGGTATAGCGTAATTAAAAATAATTTAAAAACAAGTAAATATTTTGTTTTTACACTACTAAATTTTGTTTTAAATAACCCACCGGTTTTTATCCTTCCGGAGCTTCGTCGTTGTAACAGAAACTTTTTAATCGATTGTCAAAAATGTGGTCAATTTGATATTTTCGGCAGTGGTTAAAAGCGCAGAAAAGATATTTGTTGGGACACTTTTTCACCATCAAAACATATTTTTAAATCCCATTTTTTGAAAATCAATTAGAATGTTTCAGTAACCCCAACAAAGTTCCGGCGGGAGCGAAACACGTTGGTCCATTAAAATAATAAAATTGATGTGAAAACAATATCAAATCAAAGTGTTTTACAATTTTTTTTTACTTGTTTTAACTAACTAACTAACCATCACGCCGTCTCCCCGAAGGGGTAGGCAGAAAGAATGGACTGCCACACCTTTCTTTCCTGACATATTTCTCTCGCTTCCTCAACATTCATACATCGTGTCATGCACGCGTCGATTTCTCTGACTCCTCACATGGCCGACATTCAATATTTGATTTATTTGATCGTGCCACGTTTTCCTTGGTCTTCCTATATTTCTGGTACCATTTACATCATTAACATATAATTTTTTTACCATTCTTTCTTCATTCATTCTTTCCATATGTCCAAACCATCTTAATGTTCCTTTCATTATTTTATTCATGACACCATCATTCGCACCGCATTCACTTCTTATATTTTCATTCGACACTCTATCATACACAGAATATCCACACATTCGTCTAAGAGATCTCATTTCTACTGTATTTATTCTACTTTCATCCTTCCTTTGCCAGTTCCATGCTTCGCTTCCATACATAAGGGTCGGTAGAAGAACACCATTGTGCACTGCCATTCTAGCTTTTTTGGATAGGTTTTTGTTTGCGATGACAACTTTAAGTGCACCATTCACTTTGTTGCCTGCCCCAACCCTTCTTTCAATATCCCTCTCCACTCTCCCATCTCTTGTAAACATACTACCTAAATACACAAACTCAACTACTTGCTCCAAGTTTTCACCATTCACGCTAATGTTGCAGACTGTCGTGGTTTCTTCCTTTTCAAAAATCATTACCTTGGACTTATTAACATTCATCATCAGATCATTTCGCATGCATACCTCATACATACAATTCACCAGGACTTGTAGTTCATGCTCGTTGTCTGCAAGAAGGACAGCGTCATCCGCATACAAGAGACAGCTTACTGACACTCATTTTGGCACCTACATCCAACCCTTTCAGCTCTCTCATACAATTGTCCATATACAGATTAAATAACCACGGGGACATTACGCAACCTTGTTTGACACCATTATTGATATCAAACCAGGCTGTAAGATCTCCATTTACTCTGACACTAGCAGTGCTTTCCGTGTATAGTGACTTAATGGCCGTGATCAGTTTTGTACTTATTCCATATTCAGACAATATTTTCCACAACTTTTCTCTATTAACGTAATCATATGCTTTTTGTAAGTCGACAAATGCACAGAAAAGTTTGCGATTTTTGGCCAGAAACTTCTCTGTCAATGTACGAAGTCCAAAAATTTGATCCATACATCCTCTGCCATTCATAAAGGCACCTTGCACATCCCAAACTTTGTCACTAACTACTAACTACTACTACTAACTAACTACTACTACTTGTGTCACTAACTACTACTACTTGTTTTAAGCTTGTGTATAATGGATTCTATACATTTGTTAATTTAATAGTCCATTGTTTTGGCCGAAAAACTATGAACCTTAACATTTCAACCTGTTAAATTAAATAACTTTGTTTTTTGTATCACAATTTTACGCGACAGCTGTTTCATCAACCTATGTTTACATCATGAGGTTCTTTGTTAATTTGTGTTAAAGTTCATCAAAGTTGAACTATTTATATTATATTATACCAAACCCACTGCTCTAGTAATGATATGGTAATATTAGAATATAGAATCCGGAAGCATTCACAAAATAGACCTAGGTCAGACGTTTCAAATTAAGTTTTCCTATTAAACTTTTGAAGAACACGCAGGATTTCGTTTTGCATACCAAAAGCAACAAGTTAGAAGGAATATAATCATTCATTTGTTTTTTTAAATTACGTAATAAACAATTGCATACAAATTCAAACCTTTTTTAGTATTCATTTATCAAATAATAAATAGCAGTATTAGTGTTGAATAGGATCTTTCTATAATATAACTTGTAACAATTATTATAATAGAAGAGCTTCCAGGGTGTTTATTCGAGGTGATATATTTAATAATATATCGTGTCATGCTCTGACTCCTCACATGGCCGACATTCAATATTTGATTTATTTGATCGTGCCACATTTTCCTCGGTCTTTCTCTATTTCTGAATGATTATATTCCTTCTAACTTGTGAGTGTCGAATGAAAATATAAGAAGTGAATGCGGTGCGAATGATGGTGTCATGAACAAAATAATGAAAGGAGCATTAAGATGGTTTGGACATACAGAAAGAATGAATGAAGAAAGAATGGTAAAATAATTCTTATTACCTTCTAATTCATTGGTATATTATATTTATAATAATATTTTGTACATACTCGTAACACGCGATTTTTTAAATATAGGATAATAGAATAAATAAAATACAATGAGGGTTATATTATTCCGAAACTTGTTAAAAAATGCGTTTTTATATTATTATTCATTTATTTCAAATTAATATTTTGAACCACCTATCAAGATTATTAAAAATTTGAATGGTTCTTAATTGTCAATCCCTTTCTATAATTATAGATGTAAGTTTATAATAGTATCACTATTCTATTGATGCCAGCTAGCCTGATGAAAATAGTTGCTGTCGAAATAAAGACAAAAGTGAAATTAGTTATGAAAAGAACGTTGTTTTATTTTATTATAATTTAAGAGGGTTCTTTAATTAATATAAATGTTTTACTATGACCGACTTTTTCGTTGAACGTGTGTATACAAACGAGTACTTGAATTTAAGAAAACTTCTCAGAAAGATTATACCCGAGTCACGAGTTGCTCTAACCTACAACCCGCTTGACGTATCGTGCCCGTGAATGGGCGAGAGATGCGGATCAATCTCGAAGTTTTCAATGTGAAACAGTGAAACCCACATCGCGGGAATACGGCGCGATAGAGTAAATTTACTTAAAACGTCTCAAGCGATCACCGCCTACAATGACTGTGCTTCGCTTATTTTACAAGGCACGAAGAGTTTAGGGTGAAAACGTTATCCGACACCGCAAGCGCGGGTCTTATTCGGAGAGGATTCCTTTCGGGTTCGGCTGTTTTCGGAGTCATTCGAAGGGGTGA
Source organism: Lepidostoma basale (assembly GCA_022606425.2). Classification (NCBI taxonomy): domain Eukaryota; kingdom Metazoa; phylum Arthropoda; class Insecta; order Trichoptera; family Lepidostomatidae; genus Lepidostoma; species Lepidostoma basale. The sequence goes on from JAHDVF020001258.1 coordinate 498,020, forward strand.
ATCTGGCTTCCAATTGGTTGAGAAAGTGTGGGAGGGGAGTCATCCCGGCCACAACCTGAGGAGGGGACCTTGACCCATATGCTTGCCTGTTGCTATGTACATGACCCATTTCCCGGACTCGCCGTTGCGCGACTTGTTGCACAGAGGGGATAAAACGCAGTCACTCAGATCATCGAGCTTTTCTCTACTTTTCCATTCGTGACTTCTGGTTGGGTACCACAGTTCTACATTCTACCCACGTACCAACGTCCAGGTCCAGGTTCAAATCTGATTTTGTAAAATATACCGATATCCACACCTCTTTGGCAAAAGCACAAGTCAGTTTTTATTTTTTTTGAGATAAATATATTTTTTAGAAAAGCTCGTATTTACACATTTTACACAGAGCCCATTTGAAAAATAATACATGTCGTGAAAAATCGAGCTTAAATATGGTAAATCCTGAATGATATGTCATAAGTCTGCCAAAAACCTGTATGCCATTAAAAGCTTAATAATTAAAAAAAAAAACTACAAAAACAAACTATCACGCCGTTTTTCCGTAAAGGTTGGCAAAGATAATGGACACACCTCTCTAAATTCCTCCACATACATACAGTGAGTCATATGTTAGATTCTTCCGACTCCTAACATGGCCGACCTATTAAATAAAATTAATTTAATCGTGACATATTTTCTTCGGTCTTACTCGACTCAATACACCATTCACATCGTTCACGTATATTTTATTAATCTTTCGTTCATCAAACAATGTGACTAAACCAACGCAGTGAAACTTTCATTTTGTTCATAATACTTTATTTCGCTCTACTTTTCTTCCTAATATCAGCATTTGAAACTCTGTCAAATATCGTTTTACCAGAAATACGTTGTAGGGATCTCATTTCTACCCCATTTATTCTGCTCCATATTTACCCCTCAACAAAAAAATATATTATCTTTTTTTTTAATATTAAAATTTTGTTATGAAAAACGGATTTTTAAATCTTCTTTTAACTTTAAAAATACTACCTGTAAGATGTAAAATAATGACACGTGTGCATTTGTCAAAAAGATAAGGATATATGATACAAGATTTTATTTTGTAAGTTGTTCCATGGATAATCAAACTGTTCTAATCAAATAATTTTTAAAAGCAGGCCACATAGGACGTCATTAAAAACGATCGAATAGTCTTCGAGAGGTGTACGTCAAGCTTGTACTGTCTGTCTCTGGAAAATCGATAAGATAATTTGTATACGCGTATAAATATGTATATTATGTTTTCCGTAAGATGGAAAGAGGAAACGTTAAAAGAGAGAAATTTAGATCGTCGTAGATGATAATACTATAAAAAAGAAATGTATATAACTGGCAACATCAAAGCAAAGTGAGTTTGAAACGCGCAAATATGAATCTTTTTTTACGAACTCGCTAAAAATCACGCCGTCTCCCCGAAGAGGTTGGCATGATTTTTGTTGACAAATGTTTCTCGATTCCTTTACTTTCATACAACGTGTCATGCACACACGGAGATTCAATGTTCTAATTTTATGATTCTTTGATATTGATCTTAACGTGACCAAGATTTAATGTTTAAATAATTTAATGATTTGACGTTTTCACGCTTTCCTAGGTCTTCCTTTTCTTTCTGTTCCACTCACAGTGTTATCGTATCTTTAATTTATTATTCTTTCATTCATCATTTTTATCATTTCAAACCATCTAAATGAATATGTTATTCAAGGATTAATTGTATCTCAATAGAGACGAAGATGCAAATTGGAAACAGAATATGGTGATCGAGGTGTTTACAGCACTTATGACCTGTCATTGGTTGGGTTAAGCGCACACTTTATGTAATACAACATCCCCTATTCCACCTTTCTTACGACCACCATGTCTGCTAAATTTTTGGAAGTTGTATATATGTTAATATGTAACACCAAACTTCACATGTTAGTTTCAATCTACACACTAGCGCCATCTATAAAGATTGGATTGAAACATTAAGCAGAAGATCTTTTTATTAACGCAATGTGAAAGGCTATTATTTTGTAACGCTCATTCGCACTGCACTCGCTTCTTATATTTTCATTTGACACTATATCATAATATATGGACTTACCGTTTAAAACTTTAGAAATATTAAAAAAATTTAAATATCAGGAGAATAAAAAAAACTGTATATTCCAATTAGTTTATTAAATGTTTTTACAAAATACAAATATTATCCACCATACATTTCGGAGTTAACCTACGTAACACTGAGGATGGAGTCACATCCAAAGCTTGTCGTGGATAATATTTTTGTTTAAAACTTGTAAACATCCAAAACATGTTGTGGATAATATTTTTATTGTAAGAATATTAAAAATAAATCAATTATACACTGTTTTATATGTTGCTTACAAATTAACAAAGGAAATCCACATTGTGAAACCGTAACCTTCAGTAAAAAAATGTTGTTTCTAAAAAAATTATTTTGATTCTCATCAAGTATCAAAATAAAAGTCCTTTTGATATTCATATTCACGGAAAATCTGAAAACATCCGGACGTAACATTATATGAATCATTTGGTATCCGAGTTATGAATAATAATTTTACAAATTTCTTTTATAGGGTTACTCTGTATCTTCTCGGTAAAAATAGAATAGGTTTATTTTAAATCTTTCACCCTCCATTCATTCCAAAATAGATATTACGATATTATATTGTATACCCTTCTGTGACTTAGTTGTTAAGTTTTGGATAAGAATTGAAACATTTAACTATGAGAGATCTCGGAGTCATCTATGAGAGTAGATTAACCTTTCATGCTCATGTTGAGAGAATTTGTGGCATTGCGCTGAAGATGTTGGGCTTCATAATTCGGACCGGAAGGGTTTTCAGAGATCCCAATGTGCTCAGAGTACTATACAATTCATTGGTTCGGAGCAGACTCGAAAGTGGTTCTGTGATATGGAGTCCGCACGAGGCGAGATATTCCCTTATGCTGGAGAGGGTTCAGAAAAAATTTCTGAGGTATCTCTACATGAAGGAGTATGGTAGCTATCCATGGCTCTATCCCACAGCGTTTCTTTTGGGAATGTTGGGGTCTAATTCTCTGCAGCTTCGAAGAGACGGGTTTCTCATAACCCATTTCTTTAGGCTTATTAGAGGATATTTTGAAAACTCAGCCGTGCTGGAGGGTGTGGGTCTTTTTGTTCCCGACAGATATCTCCGACAGCGCCAGCATAGATTGTTTTACCTATCCGCCGCTAGAACCAACCTGGCTCTGGTGACACCGGTGGGAAGAGCAATCAATCTGCTGAACGCGGTCTCCTCGGAAATCGACGTCTTTCATATCAGTGAAAGTACGTTCAGAAGGCAAATACTCTTAATTCTGGAGGGTATCCTGTCTTCCTAATGTTCAACCATCTCTCATGCGTTTCTGGTAGTATATTATTATTTTACCAATATATTATTTTACCTGTTCTCAATAGATGCCTTAAAAATTAATTTTGTAATGTCTATTGATGAAATGAAATAAACTGATTAAACTGATTAAACTGATAACTTAATAAATATATGCAGTTTTCCCGAAGGGGTAAGCATAAAAAATATATCGCGACACAGGTTATCTTGATATGCTTCATCGTGTCAAGTTTTCTTTGTCTTGTTTTTAATCCACAAAATATGAAAAATCACGATGTGTTTCGGAGGATACCTCCATCTTCAGATGTAAATTTATGATAGAAACTAAACAATGATGGACAAATAAAAAATCGATATACTACAAGATCAATACATTCAAATTAAAAAAAAATTACCCGGACTAATTGCTTTAAGTAGGTACTTATAATTATTTCTTATCAGTAAGAACTAAAAAATAATATTAAACAGTGATAATACATTATAATTTAATAAAAAATGTATTAGTCTTTCTTTGCTTAGTGTTTATTATATAATATATTAGGCCTTACATATGAAATTGGCGTTTTGTATGGGAGGAACATAAAGTTGATTTTTTTTAAATATAATATATTTATTTAATCAAAGTATGAACCATTGCTATCTATGCACTTTTGCCATCTCATAGGTAGTTCATCGATCCCTTTACTAAAAAAACCATTCGGACGGGAATCAATAAAATCTTTGAAGTCGGTTTGGACTGCCCCATCGGAGTTGAATTTTTTCCCTTGCAAGAAGTTATCCAAATTTCGACAAAAATAGTAATCTGTTGGGGCAAGGTCCGGAGAGTACGGTGGATGTCTTAGACATTCCAATTGAAGCTCTTCTAATTTGGTAGCCGTCTGTTGTGCAGTGTGTGGTCTAGCATTATCATGAAGCAGCAGTGGCATCATTATTGTGCCGGTTGGGTAATGCAACGCAGCAGTCAACGCGCGTTTGTTGATTTGCTTCACTCAATTCGTGAGGTACCCACCTTTCAAGCTTTTTTACCTTCCCAATTTGCTTCAAGTGGATTAAAACAGTTTTATCACTAGCACCGCAGCCTGCAGCTAACTCGGACGTGGACGTGCTTTGCGATGGATCCGCTTCCACAATAGCCTTCAATTCTTCATTATCAACTTTGGTCTCCGGCCGTCCACGGGGCTTGTTCTGCAGGTCGAAATTTCCAGAACGAAAACGTTAATCATCATTAATCCTTCGAGCCGTTTCTGCAGCACTGGTGCCACCGTGGAACTCGTACTCGTAAATAACGCGATATTTCAAGTTTTCCATTTTGTAAACTGAGTGACGCAAAGAAAAAAAACAATTGAGGAAAAAACAAATGAATTATAATTTTCGAAACAACAGTACTTGAGTAAATAGCTGTATAAATTTGAATTTGGAATTCTTAACCAAAGAGAAGATATTTGAGATCAAAGTTGCCAGTACGGCAAAACGCCAATTTCATATGTAAGGACCTAATATTAAGACCCGAAGATGTAGATATCCTCCAAAAATGAAAATAACTTTGAATTATCCACTATTTATTAAAAAAATATTAAACAACACTAATTAATCATTTTATTAATTTGAAATTATTTAATATATTGTATCAAATTTTAAATTCGTTTTTTATAAGTCTTTCATTGTTTAGTTTTTATTATATTTTTAAACCTGAAGATGGCTATCCTCCGAATCATGTCGGGTATTTCCTAAGTATATTACTGTGGAATTCCATAGGGTTAATGCCTTAGCGTTCAATAAGTTGAACGTTATTATCAATTTCCAAAGTGTATTATAATACAATAGAATTCCACGGTGTTAAATCCTAAGCTTTCAATAAATTAAAATATATCGTATTTATTGTTTCTTGAACAATTTTGCAAGGCTCCATATTAAATAATTAATATTGTTTTATGAAAGTTTTATTATATTTTATATCTCACCTCACTAAAGCATTATCAAATGTTAACATTTGATTATTCCCGAGACAGGCAAACATGTCATTCACATAAAATATAATTAAACATCTAGAAAACATCCGTTTTTATTCGTATTAATTTTAAAACAATTCTAGTAAGTTAAAGTCGTTGATAATTATTGAATATCACATAATGTCCTATAAAAAAGGTGGCAAATAAGAAACGGCGCCCCTGGAAACGACACAACGTCAGCAGAACTTTCCACCACAGTGGAAAAGAAATAAGTAATGGATATCCCTACAAAACTTGGTTGCTATTTACACGAAGTAAAAGATGATTTATATGTTTTTCGATGTGATTTTTTTAGCCAGCTCCAAGCTAAACTTCCATACAGAAAGTTTGGCAACAGAACTCCAATACGTACTGCTATCTTTGTCGCAGTGGATATATTTCTATTTGCAGTGAATGTAAAGCAGATGATTGAGATGGTTTAGAAGTATGGAAAGAATTAACGAGAGAACAATAAATAATATCTCATATACAAGCAGTGTGATTGGAAAGAGAAGTGGTGTGAGCGTTTACAAGTTAACTAACCATCCCGCCGTCACTCCGAAGGGGAAGGCAGATATGGTTAGGTTAGTAAGTTTAAAAAAATATGATTTTAGCTGCCCTTACAGTTATTAACTACCCAAATATCTTTTGAAAATTATAATTTAAATTAAATTTATACTTTTATTAATGAGAATAATTATCCCTATTAATATAAAATGTTTATTAAAAAAATACATACTGTTTTACATATCTTGTTCAAATACATTAATAATTATGTGATCAATAGCATATGTTCTAGTGCTAACTATTATGTACGAAAGTGAAGCTTGGAGTTAGCAGAATAATGATGTTGGAGGTAGGATAAATCCTGTAGAAATAAGAACGCTAAGAAGATTTTGCGGAAACACAATATTTGGTAGAATATCGAACGAAGAAGTAAAAAAAGAAATGTAAGGCGTTCTAAATAAGGAGAATGAGTCCTTAAAAAAATTAAGGAAAGGGCACTTGGTGGTTTTTACATACGGAACGAATGGGTGTGTGAAAAATTTCTTGAACAATGATGTAAAACTCCATATTAAATAATTAATATAATTGAAAACGTCTGTTTTCTTGAAGTCTAATTGCTTTCTTTTATGTAAATATGTGTTTCGCCCTTCTAAGGCATTATCAAATATCAAATATCATAAATTTGATTATGCCCAAGAAGGGCGAAACACTAAAGACTTAATAAAACTCCTTGAAAACAGATGTTTTCATTAATATTAAGTGTGAAAAAATGGTTAAAATATATACATAAGTAGTATGAATGGAAAGAGATGTGAAAGAAGGCCAAGGGAAATATGACAAGCAAATTAATCAATTAGGTACTAAAAAACCGGAATCATGTTCGAAGTCGGAACAATTGACGAGCGTGCGTGCCACGGTATATGATTGTAGAAGTTACACGAGAGTTATGTCAGGATAAAACAATGTGACGGTTAATCTTCTCTGCATATCCCTCCGGAAAAATTGTTTTCATGAATTTAATTGTAAATTTTAATTGTATCTCAATAGAGACGAAGACGCAAACTGGAAACTGAACATGAATGATCAAGGTGTTTACAGGACTTATGACCTGTCATTGGTTGGGTTAAGCGCACGCTTTATGTAATTACAACATTCCCCATTCCACCTTTGTTATTATGATCATGCATGACAAATCTTTGGTATATAGAATGGAATAATACTCCTGGCGGCTTCTAACAATATGTTAGGCGACAGCCTTCGCATTGTGTTAATAAGGTAGTTTGCTAAGTGCCGAAAATCATTCTCCATAGATGGCGTTAGTGGGTCGGTTGTATAGGTTAATCTTGAAAAATTTACAAGTGCAACCAAATCAACATAGATGGCTGATTGAAACTGACACGTGAAGATAGATAGGGATTTTGAAGTATATGATCATAATAACAAAGACATGATCATAATAACAAAGGTGGAATAGGGAATGTTGTAATTACATATAGCGTGCGCTTAACCCAACATCCCAGCGTGCGCTTAACCCATCATAAGTCCTGTAAACACCTTGATCATCCATGTTCAGTTTCCAGTTTGCGTCTTCGTCTCTATTGAGATACAATTAAAATTTGAATTAACCACCCTTTGGTGTAAATCCAGGATTTCGTATACAGGTATAAGTATACATTCACAAATATTTGTAATTTAATTGTACATTAACTGCATAAAACATGAAATTATTGCCACTTATAATTTCATAAAAGCTCTGTTTTTTATGACAAAGAAAAGCTAACTATTTAAATATGAAATTTAAAAACTTTTCATGGAAGAGTGATTGTGTATACCAACGCGTTTAATATTCGAAAGTAAAATCGTTAATTTAAATATCTTAATTGCTTTGGAAACCATTGTTTCTGTGGATCATAAAATATATTTTAATAACAACAACAAACCATCACGCTGTTTCCCCGCAGGGGTTGGCAGACGAATGGACCGCCAACCTTCTTTATCCTGACACACTTCTCTAGCTTCCTCCACATTCATATAACGATTCGTACACGCAAGTCGATTCTTCTTGACTTCTAACATGACCAACCTTTAAAACTTGATTAATTTGGTCATGCCATGCTTTTTCCGATCTACCTCGACTCCGTACATCATTTACATCACTAAAGTATACTTTTTAAACCATCATTTCTCCATCCATGCGCTCCATATGGCCGAACCAACGCAGCGATCCTTTCATAATTTTGTTTCATTATATCTTCTTCCGCTTTACATTCCTTCGTATATCAGCATTTAAGATTCTGTCGTACATCGTTCTACCACACATAAGCCTTAGGGACCTCATCTCTACTGCATTTATTATACTCTCATCATTCTTCTGCCAGTTCTATGCTTTGCTTCCAGACATAAGAGTTTGGACCAAAACTCCATTGTGAACGGCCGTTTTCGCTTTCATCGATAAATTTTTGTTTGCAATAACTATGTTTAAAGCTCCCTTCACTTTGTTACCCGCACCAACCTTTCTTTCGACGTCACTATCCGTTCGGCAATCCGCTGTGAACATGCTACCCAAATACATCAATTAACTCACTTGCTTCAAGTTCTCTTCGTTCATAATATCATTTGTTACAAACTGTCATTTGCTCTATATTCCATATTTCATTTATTCACAATTTTAATTATCTACGCTCTGAGGCGTTGTCAACATTATATAAAAAATATATATTCTATAAGGGTTCAAAGATGTAACACCAAACATCACATGTTAGTTTCAAACTACACACTAGCGCCATCTATTAAAATTAGATTTAAGCATTAAGCAGAAGATCTTTTTATTAACGCAATGTGAAAGGCTACCGCCATTAACGCACTGTTAGATAACGCCTGGAGATGTCACTCCAATTAATATGCTAACTTGGACCAGTTTTTGTTTTTACAACATTTTGAATGTATACAAATACTTGTAGACGAATACTGGATTTTATTTATTCTATAACTTTAATTCTAGACTCTCCATCGATTCCGGCTACATACTTCAAAATATATTTCTACATGAATTCAAAATGTTTATTTACAGATAACATATTTTATTTTACGTTTTTTGGATTTATTTTATGAGAGCAGTAATTGATATAAAATAAAATATGATGTAATAAAAAATATGTTTTTATCTGAGGTGTGCTCAAAACCTTATTGCACCTTGAATATAAAGCCTTCAATTATTTATAAATGTTTTATTTTAATGTTTAAAGTATGTACCGGAGATAAAAGCAGATGATTTATTTTCTGCTATTTAAATAACGTCTCTTGTTACGTTTATTTCCCCTAAGCGAACGCATCCCTAGTGATCCACGTAGTGTATAACCCTAGCTAATTAATTATCACGGAGGGTCTCATTGGTACTAGGTGTGTCCTGTGTCCCTGTGTGTGTTTTGCAAAGGTGACCTAAATAATAAATACAATGTAGGAATGACAAATTATATCTGCGACAAAAGTATCGCCTTTGGTAGACAAGAGAATCTTCTTCTTATTCCTCTTAGTTTAAGTCGTATGACCTGTTTGTGAAGGTGGGCTGTCCTGGGATGATGATGTCCAGCCATCTCTCCATCTCTTTGACGGCCTTCCTGGTAATCTCTTGCAGCTTGGGTTTTTATCTTTAACAATTTTTGCAATTCTTGTATTCTCTATGGGGTCGACGTGGTCTCTTCTAAAGCGCCTTCTGCCTCTTCTCCATCTCACTTTGTCTTCAACACCACAGACAGACCATATCGTTTCATTTCTGATCCGATTTCTGAGGGTTTTGCCTGCGATGGAGCGTAGGGTTCGCATTTCTGCTTCTTTAAGAAGGTTCTTAGTTCTATTCTATTCTATTCTCTGACCTCTATTCCATACGTCATCGATCAATTTCTCATTCAACGATCTCTTTGACTAGGTAAGTGAATCGCACGACTTGCTCAATAAGTGTTTTATCGATGATCAGTTTACATCTGAGCGGCTTTTTTGATATCGTTGCTTAACGAGAGAATCAGTATCTTTCAAACATATTTTTTTATATTAATGTGTGTGAAGTCGTCAAGAAAATTTATCAACTAACGAAACATCACGTTTTCTCCTCGAAGAAGTACCCAGAAAAAAAACGCAACGTGACAATGTTATTTTTTGACATACTTCTCTCGATTCCTTAATGCACGTCTATATCACCGACTCCTCACGTGGCCGACACATTGTATTTGATTGACTTAATCGTGCCACGTTTTTCTTGGTTTTCCTATATTTCTCGTTCATTTTACGTCGTCAACATATACTTTCTTCATTCGTTTTTTTTTCTGTGTCATAACGACTGTGTCATAATTTTTTTTTTTTTTTTTTTTTGACGTATACAACAGGTCGCTTGAACCCAATTACAGTATACAATTTGTTTTTTAAGCTGATATATTGATTCTCGTGACATGTGACAGGTAGCCAATCTATCGACATTTTATTGTCACGAGAATACTACGTCAGACCAAAGACAGTGTGACAATCACACTGCCATCGCCGGGAATCGAACCCAGAACCTTCGGAATGGGAATCAGAGCTCTTACCACTCTGCCACGAAGGTCGTCATAACGATAATTTATACGAATGAAAACATCTGTTTTCTCGAAAACAAACTAACTAACTAACTAACCATCACTCCATTTTCCCGGAGGGATAGGTAGAGAGGATGGTTCGCCACAATGCTCTGTCCTGGCATACTTCTCGGGTTTCCTCTACATTCATACATCGTACCATTCACGCACGTCGTTTATTCCGACTTCTAGTAATTGATAAATTTGGTCATGCCATGTTTTCCTCGATCGTCCTCAGCTTCTTTTTCTACTCACGCTGCTTTTTTACAACTTTTTAACTATTCTACTCTCATCCATTCGTTCCATATGTCCAAACCATCTCCGGGATCCTTTTTAATTTTATCCATGATGCAGTTATCTGCCTTACATTTCTTTCTTATTTCATCGTTCGGTATTCTATCATACAACGATTTCCTGCACATTCTTCTCAGTGATCTCATTTCTACGAAGTTTATATATTTTTTTATATATATATATTTTTGCCACTTTTGTGTTTCGCCTTTCTAAGGCATTATTATTTGTTATTCCAATAAAACATACTAATACTTCTAGAAATAAGATATTTTTATTCGTATTCAATATTCAAAATGGAGTTTCATGTCATTGTCCAAAAAACTATTTAAAAAAATCTAATTCGCTATGTTTGCAGTTCTTACATTTGAATTTGACACTCTATCAACGAGAAATCAACGTGCGTAAATGACACGATTTAAGAATGTTGAGGAAGCTAGAGAAGATGTCAAGAAAGAATTCTGTGGCGAATTATTATTTCCGCCTACCCCTTTGTGATTTTTTTTATTCAAACTATGAAATATTGGATCAAGCAATTTCCTTTTCTGAGCTTTGGCTTCAGACCTATGACAAGATAGGGCACTTTGGTCTTTATTCGATTAAATAAGTTATAATGTAAACGCGATTGTTTCGTCGGTTTACAGGGATTTTTATTTATATTGTATAAAAATGTTAATACTCTTGACCAATTCGTTTCGCCTTGCGAGCGCATTTTCAAACTACTTATTTGAGAATGCCTTCTCATGGCGAAATAAATTTGTTACAATATTTATATATTTTTAAACAAACAAAAAATCTCTGTAATACTATTTGCGTAGATTTTCAAGAACTCTTGGAAAGATCCGTGTAGCTAATCTTTCTGGACCGTCTCGTCTTTGTGCTCGTCTTTAATAACTATAACCACCTTGAATATGGAGACTGCAACGATCTCCGAAACGTCGGTCCAGAAAGACCAAATTAATCAATTACTAAAAGGTGGCCACATTCGAAGTCGGAATAATCGACGTGCGTGCATGGTATGATGTATGAATGTAGAGGAATCCCGAGAGGTATGCCAGGACAGACCATTGTGGCGATCCATCCTCTCTGCCTACCCCTCCGGGAGAATGGCGTGATGGTTAGTCTACCATGAAATTTATAATATCAAAATTAACAAAGGAGCTTACAAAAAAAAAAAAAAACACAACCATCAATATATACGATTATATTAAAATATTATACAATTCTTGGTTCAATCATTGAACCATTTACTACAAAATACTAAATTTGTTAAATAATCGTTTAAAAAGAATATGTTTTTTTGGGGTTAAATAATATTATACAATGTTTTATTTATCTGCTTTTTATATGATTTTGAAGCATTCACGCTTCAGCAAATCGGTCTGTTAGTGAAGAAGTGTGGAGGGAGTTACTCAGAGTAGTGAAAACCGAAATGGATACATCAAAAGCAGGACTCAATAAATAATTGATGAGAAAAAATCCCGAGGCTTGCGGCTGAATTAATGAGGCAAACTTTATCTCATATAAGAATGTTCGCTGGGTGGACAAATAACATTGTAGGAGATCTTTCGATATTTTGAACCAATTCAAAACCGATTTAGGATGATCCTGGTATTTGCGAATTGGTAAAATAAATATTTTTTGGAATATTAAAGGTTTAATTTTATTATGAAGGACGAATAAAAATATGTATATTTTTTTGTACACAACAGGTATTGCAATGGGCTGAACATGTGTGCCGACCGGATGATGGAAGACGGAGCCAGAAGGTTATTGAATGGAGGCCAAGGTTGGGCCGAAGAAGTGTTGTGAGATAGCCTACCAGGTGGAGCGATGATATTGACAGCTGGAAGGTCCCGGAGAACACTGGCGAGTGACCGAAAGGAATGGCGTGGGGGTAGCAAAATTTACGTCCAGCAGTGGATGGAGACAAGCTGATGAAAGTAAATGTTAACAATGTTAACGGAACTAGAAATGTAGCAAGACCGAGAAAAACGTGGCACGATCAAATAAATCAAATATAATCGGTCACGTGAGGAGTCTGAGAAATCGAAATGCTTGCAAGACACATATATATTAATAGCCTGCGATGCCAGCAAGACTGGCGAAACCGGTCACTGTCAAAGAAAAAGAAAAAAGCGGAAGTAGTTTAAAAACATCGTTTTATTTAAATGTTATTTAAAGTAATGATTATTTTAAAATTATTTTTTATAATGCCACAACACAGGATGTTGGAGAAGTGTGTTAGGAAAAAACAGTGTAGCGGTCCATTTTTTCCGCCTACCCATTCGGAGAGATGGTATATAGAAAGATGGCATATGGTTAGACGGTATAGAGATGATAAGTTAGTAAGAAAAATATATATAATAATCTCTTAGGATTTTTCATCCCAATGTTTTGGGTTTGATCTTGAAAATTAATTACAGCATTAAAGTTTCAATTATTTTTTTTAAATGAACTTCCTGTTCGCAACTGAACATATTGATTTGTCATGGTTCCACCCTGTTCGTCTAAATTGGAATTCATATATTAAATGCCGTCCTAGCTAGGCTTTTGTACGAGTATATTTGAATTTCGCTCAAGGGGGAACTATATGCAACTCGTAAGAGCTCCATCACATTCAAATTATATTTAGTAAGAGTACTTTTCCTCCACTTATATATGTTTATGAATAACTTATTGAGATAATGATATATGTGTGTTCCGAACTTGGAGTCTTATAACTTATGTTTTGAACTTGATGAGTTCATTGTTTAATATATTATAGAGCTGTTTTAAAACTTACTACCACCAAAATATTTACATGTTTTTACACCACTTTATTTTGTCTAAACCAACCGATTTCGCTCCGTCGGAGCTTTGTCAGGGATACGAAACCAACCAACCGATTTTTACTCTTTTCTCCTGGATTTATAAACACACAATTTTTAAATTAAATAATTTAACTGAAATCTTTTGAATATATACTATATCATTATCATTATTATATTGCTTAACGATATTAAAAGGGCCTTTCAGATGTAAACTGACCATCGATAACACACCTATTGAGCAAGTCATGCGATTCACTTACCTAGGCATTGAGATTGGTAGCTACAGTGACCTATATGGCGAGGTGCGAGCACAAACAAAGCGACAGCCGTGGCTGGCTGCTTGCGCGACACCATATGGACGAGCAAATATCAATAGGACTTAGCAGAAATGCGAAATGCGAACCCTACGCTCCATTGCAGGCAAAACCCTCAGAGATCGGATCAGAAATGAAACGATAAGGTCTATCGGTGATGTTGAGGACAAAGTGAGATGGGGAAGAAGCAGAAGGCACTTTTGGAGAGACCACGTCAACCGCACGAAGAATACAAGAATTGCATGAATTGTTAAAGATGAAAACCCAAGCAACAAGAGATTACCAGGAAGGCCCCCAAAGGATATCATCATCCCGGGACAGCCCACAGTCACAAACAGGTCATAAGACTTGAACTAAGAGGAAGAAGAATAATAATTAATATATTGCGGAATCGCTCTGAACATCAATGTAAAGGGTATAGCTATCATATTGATTGTCATGACATGTGTTAGGTAGCAAATCTATTGCTATTTAACTGTCACATAATGGAATGTCCTTATGTATGGAAGTGAAGCATGCAACTGGCAAAAGAAGGATGAAAGTAGAATAAATGCAGTAGAAATGAGATCTCTAAGACGAATGTGTGGCAAATCTGTATATGATAGAGTGACAAATGCAAGTATAAGAAGTGAATGTGGTGCCAATGAAAGTGTTATGAACAAAATAACGAAAGGGTCATTAAGATGGTTTGGACACATGGAAAGAATGAGTGAAGACAGAATGGTAAAGAAGGTATATGTAAACGGCGTGAACGGAGCTAGAAATAGAGAAAGGCCGAGGAAAACGTGGCACGATCAAATCAATCAAATATTGAATGTCGGTCAAGTGAGGAGTCGGAGAAATTGACGTGCGTGCATGACAATATGTATGAATGTAGAGGAAGCGAGAGAAGTATGTCAGGACAGAACAGTGTGGCGTTCCATTCTTTCTGCCTACCCCTCCGGGGAGACGGCGTGATGGTAAGTTAGTTAGTTAGTTAGTTAGAAAACTGAATAACGCGATGCCAACCTTACGGACCAAAAACTATAACATATAATATTTAAATTCAGTAATAATGAACAAAAAAGGACCAATTTTTTTCAAACGTTATATTTTAAATCCATTGAATTGAATATGAATCTTCTTGAATAACTGTAACATCAATATTTAAATTCATCAAATTTTACATAAAAATATAAAGATTAATTTTCTATAGAATCATGTTTACCACCCCTGATCTGTATGTATATAAAGAACTCGGTTTGCAATAGTGTCACCAGTCTGTCGATGCCAGCGAACCTGTCGCTGTCGAAATAAAGACAAAAGTGGAAGTAGTTAAAAAACAGCGTTTTATTTTATTATGATTTAAAATGAACTTCCATCAAGAGATTTCAGTAAAATTATTTGATTATCTTTTCTAATTGCTTTAAATTATCATGTTGATAGAAGATCACTGTGTTGTCTGCATAGAATTGCAATGTGCCGTGTAGTTGTAGATCTGTTTTCATATACTTAAACCGTACTATCATTTTAAAATATTAAGTTATCTAAAATATGCGGTGCGAATGGAAGTGTTATGAACAAAATAATGAAAGGGTCGCTAAAATGGACACGTGAAAAGAATCTGTGAAGACGTGAGGGGCCTATGCTAAGGCGACAATCGACATCGGGGGGGACCTGACATGGTACTCGAAGAAGAAGAATACAAATTTAAAAAATGTGCATCAATAAAGATTGTGTCACAATCGAAATTTGTCTGCGTAAAGTAATTTTTATTATTATTTATATTTAAAATAAAATAGAAATAAAAACACTGCACTTTGTTTTTTCACCACTATGCGGTTATTTTAATTGCGGACTAGTTTCGCTTGTACCCAAGCTTTCTCAGGGCTTCGTAATAACAGTTATACCTACTGTTATTACGAAGCCCTGAGGAAGCTTGGGTACAAGCGAAACTAGTCGACAATTAAAATATCCGCATAGTGGTGAAAAAACAAAGTGCATTGTTTTTATTTCAATTTTACTTTAAATATAAATAATTAAAAAAAATTGTCGTACCGCAAAGTGAATGCTTCAAACGAAAAAATTAAATAAAGTGTTGTAAATATACAACGTGTCAATTTATTTATCGATATCCGATATCTAACTGAATATGTTTGGGGCAAGATGTCTATAAAAATCTTGTAGAGCGAGTTTATTGTAGCGTATCTTTCGGTATCTTTTCTTCGAAATATTTCTTCACGGTTCACCGGTTTATTAATATTGACAATTGTATCTTGTATAATCGCTTGATTTCACTAATATAGATTACAAAAACAACTAGATTTCTCACGAAGGAAAATACGAATGTCGCTCCGTCTGAAGAAGTTGAGCGTGTTATGATTCGAATGAACTAAGCAGGTGAAACAACTGGATTTAGTTCACACGAGATAAGGCTGAACCCAAAAGTTTTGCTCAGAAATCTTCACGAGTGTCAACTGTCGCACCCAATAAAATTAATGATCCGTTTAGGTGAGCCTACGCAAGATAATAATACTGGCGTTGTTATCAATATTTAGAGAAGCGTCGGAATAATATCGTCAGGCATCAAAATATAATTCTTAAACTTATACAAAACTACGCCTTACAATTAATAACGATAGTTGGGACTGTAAAATGTACTTATTCAATCTTTTTAAATTGTGATATTTATTATTTTGACGTGCGTGCACGCCGAGATGTATGGAATAATGTGGAAGTGAGAGAAGTATGCAAGGTAAAAACAGTGCAGCGATCCATTTTATAATACTACTTGCAACCCGTGAAATAATCACGGTAGTAATTTCAACGCTTTAAAAATTTAAGATTTTCTACGATTTAAAATTTGGTTCACTGTAATCGTAATCAGTAATAAGTTTTTTTTTTTTTTCACACACGTTATAAAAAACACAAATAACGTCACCAAATAATTATCCTTTTGTTTTCTATACTGCAGTCATACAAAATAATAATAATCAGATAATTATAACAAAATTCAAAATTATCCAGAAACGTTCTCGGACATGCGCATCGTGTGTATTTTGAGAATCGATGTATTCCTCTCTCGCACTCTTGTATACAAAATATTCTCGTACTCGTTCTTGGCGACATCGGGGTTTTTCCCTATTTATATTATGATTCAAACAAACAAACAAACAAAAACCATCACGCCGTTTCCCCGCAGGGGTAGGCAGAGAGAATAGACCGCCACACTACTCTATCCTGGCACACCTCTCTAGCTTCCTCCACATTCATACATCGAGTCATACACGCACGTCGATTCTTCCGGCTTCTGACATGACCAACTTTTAATATTTGATTAATTTGGTCATGCCATGTTTTCCTCGGTCTACCTCGACTCCTTACTCCATTTACATTGTTAACGTATACTTTTTTAACCATTCTTTCTTCACCCATGCGCTCCATATGTCCGAACCAACGAAGCGAACCTTTCATAATTTTGTTCATAATACCTTCTTTCGCTCTACACTCTTTCCTAATATCAGCATTTGAGATTCTGTCGTACATCGTTCTACCGCACATACGTCTTAGGGACCTCATCTCTACCGCATTTATTCTGCTCTCATCTTTCTTCTGCCAGTTCCATGCTTCGCTTCCATACATAAGGGTTGGAACCAGAACTCCATTGTGAACGGCCATTTTCGCTTTCATTGATAAATTCTTGTTTCCAATAACTACTTTTAAAGCTCCATTCACTTTGTTACCCGCACCAACCCTTCTTTCAATATCACTGTCCGTTCGGCCATCCGCTGTGAACATGCTACCTAAATACACAAATTCGCTCACCTGTTCCAAGTTCTCTTCATTTACACTTATATTACAAACTGTCATTTGCTCTTCCCTTTCAAAAACTAACACCTTTGACTTTCCGACATTCATCATTAAATCGTTCGACTTGCATACCTCATACATTCTCGACACCAAGACTTGTAATTCGTCCGCACTATCCGCAACGAGAACGGCGTCGTCCGCGTAAAGCAGACAGTTTACAGACAGATCACTCATCTTAGCACCAGCATTTATACCTTTAAGTTCTTTCATACACTTGTCCATATACAGATTGAACAACCAAGGGGACATCACGCAGCCCTGCTTAACACCCTTCGTGATATCAAACCAGGGCGTGATGTCCCCATTTACCCTAACACTGGCAGTGCTCCCTTCGTAGAGAGAAGCAACCGCCCGTATCAGTTTTGTGCTCACTCCGTATTCGGACAAGATTGACCACAGTTTTTCTCTGTTCACTCGATCATAGGCTTTTTGCAAATCGACAAACGCACAGAAAAGCTTACGGTTTTTGGCCATAAACTTCTCCGCAAGCGTTCGAAGTGCAAAAATCTGATCCATACAACCTCTTCCGGTCATAAAAGCGCCTTGCACATCCCATACTCTTTCAGTCGTCGTCTTTTTTACTCTTTCTATTAAAATTCGACCGTAGAGTTTACCAACGGCGCTTAATAGGCTTATTGCCCGGTGATTTCCACAGTCCATACGAGACCCCTTTCCCTTATAAAGAGGCATGATAACAGCCCTCCTCCAGTCGAGCGGCGTATGATTCAAAATCCAATAAATAACTTATTTAAATGTAACGAATTTGGAATAAAGAACTGTTCATGAATTAAAACACTACACTTATTGGTTTATTTTTTTCCGTTACGTTTCGAAGATATTTCACATTAATCATTGGAAGAACGATATTAACTCTAAAATAAAATATATTGTTTCTCAAGTGGATAAACAGGATTTTAAACCACAATAAAACGTCATCATCAATCGATGATTTGGACCCATGGAAATAATAAATGAAGAAAGAATAATAAAAAAGGACATGTTAACGATGTAAATGGAACTAGAAATAGAGAAAGACCTGGGAAAATGTGGCACGATCATATAATTCAAATATTGAATGTCAAATATTGAATGTGCATGACACGATGTATGGTTATGAAGCGAGAGAAGAAGTAATTAGAAAATAAATGTGTGGCAGTCAATTATTTCTGCCTACCTCTTCGGGGAGACGATGTGATGGTTAGTTAGTAAGTCAGTTTTATAAATCGTAATTATAAAATTTAAGTATTAAGGCATTAAGTTTATTTAATGAGATCTCTTAGACGAATTCGTGGATTCTCTGTGTATGATGGAGTGTCGAATGAAAATATAAGAAGTGAATGCGGTGCGAATGATGAATGATGATTATGAACAAAATAATAAAAGGATCATTAAGATGGTTTGGACATATGGAAAGAATGAATAAAGAAAGAATGGTAAACAAATTATATGTTAACGATGTAAATGGAATCAGAAATAGAGGAAGACCGAGGAAAACGTGGCACCATCAAATAAATGAAATATTGAATGTCGGCCATGTGAGGAGTCACAGAAATCAACGCGCGTGCATGACACAATGTTGAGGAATCAAGAGAAATATGTCAGGAAAGAAAAGTGTGGCAGTCCATTCTTTCTGCCTGCCCCTTCGGGGAGACGGCGTGATGGTTAGTTAGTTAGTTTAGTTTATTAAAAAAAAAAAAAAAATATGACATATTTTTTTTCATCGTGCTAGCTTGTTGGATGAAATGTAATAATCTGGTGATTACACGTCTTCAAAATAAAAGATCTTATTTTATTTCTGTGCTGGTCTGTTTAATTCGTACTCGTAAAGCACATAGACAGTATGATTATTCAAATAATCCTCATCATGAATCCGTTACCCACATTACCATAATTTAATATCTTCCTAAGGGAACGGCGTTTTATTTTATTCGTTTAAGTTAAGCTTGTTAGTGCGAGAGGTGATTGGTGAATTTACAACTTGAATCAAAAAGGTTCATATTTGAATTCATACCTCAGTATCTTCGCAATCCTCAAGTTAGAAAAACATGATCACCTTCAAATGGTTACGTAACGTAACGTCACATTATAATTCTATTAGGTACCCAAAGGAAATTAAATATAATGAAATGAAATAAAATGGAGAATTGAAGTTGCACGAGCTGCATTTAATAATATGAGAACATTCTTTTGCAACGATAATCTTAACTTGAAACTCCAACAAATAATGATTAAATGTTATACATGGTCTCTTATACTCATCATCATCGGCTGTCCCTCGTGTCCGAGGAAGACTGTCCTTCACGGTTGTGGGTCCGCATGTGACTGAAGAGCCCGATCCTGGACCCACATATTTTGGGGCATCTGGGGCAGGGGAAGGCGCCTGTAATAGAGCCGTCACCGTCTCCCAGTGGTCTCTCCTTTCTCCTCCTCCTGCTCTCTGCGGCCTCATCTCTGCGCTGTGCTTCATAGTCTTGTGTGCCTTTATGTACTGCTGTTCTCCACCTAGGTCTGTCCTCTGCAGTCTTTTCCCAGCAATCACAGCCGATGCCAGTCTTTTGTAGGTTTCCTTTAAGGGAGTCCCTAAAGGTCTGTTATACCTCTGTTATATTATATGGCTGCGAAACCTGGACTCTGAAAGTGAATGTAATGATCTGGTTGGGAGCGTTTGAGGTATATACCGCAGGATGCTCCGTATACCGTGAACCTATAGGGTCAGTAATGCAGACGTACTACAGATAGCCAGAGCCAATACAGAACTGTTGTCGAGTGTGAAAATTAAAAAAGGTCTCATATTTGGGTCATATGCTGGGGTGAAAAAAATACCTCCTCCTTCGACTGATATTAATGGGTAAAGTTGAGGGACGTCGGGGAGTTGGTAGAAGGCAGCTGTCCTGAACATCAAATAGTGGACAGGAATAACAAGAGTTCAGAACCTGTTCCAAGTGGCGCAAGAGCCTTTGCTGCAGTGATTGCCAACGTTGGGGGGACCTGACACGGCACCGCAATAAAAAGAAGAAGAGGTACCCAAAAGTAAAATTGTCGGCCACGTGAAGAGTCGGAGATATCGATTTGTGTGCATGACACAATGTATGAATGTTGAGAATGCGTTGAGAAGTGTGTCAACAGTAGGGCACCTCATTTTCTTTGCCTACCCCCTCGGGGGACGGCGTGATGGTTGGTTAGACAGTTTGGTAAAAAAACTTATATTATTGTAATTTATTTACTAATTAACTACAGAGCCATTACGCTGTCTCCCCGAAGGAGTAGGCAAAGATAATAGACCGCCACACAATTCTTTCCTAATTTATATTACTTATTTCGCTTCCTCGGTATTTACTAATTATAGTATATAATACATAATTCTTATATTTGCATTTCAAATTTTTATCACACATTCGTCTAGGAGATTTAATTTCTATAAAATTTCTTCTACAGGTATTCTTCTTTTGCCAGTTTCATGATTCACATACATTACAAGAACATCATTTATGCACTGCATGCTTTGAATTTTAAATGATTTATTTTGTTATTTATTTAATTGTCTCCCCGAAGGGATACGCATAAATAATTAAATAATTATTTTGGTTCCTCAACATTCATACATCGTGTCATACACGCACGCCGATTTCTCCAACTTCTCACAAAGCCGTCATTCGATTATTGATTTATTCGATTGTTCCATATTTTCCTCAGTCTTTCTCTATTTTTTGTTCTATTTATATAAATAGAACAAATTAACATATTTTTTTTTTACCACTCATTCTTTCCATGTGTCTAAACCATCTTAAGAATCCCTTCATTATTTTGCTCATAACACTTTCATTCGCACCGTATTTACTTATTTTATTTTCTATCATACACAGTTTCTCACACATTCGTCTAATTGATATCATTTCTCCTGCATTTATTCTACTTTCATCCTTTTTTGCCAGTTCTATGCTTCGCTTCTATGCATAAGTGTAGGTACAGGAACACTATTGTGTTATTATATTTTAACTTTAAATTAGCTCTAATATACAATATATGCAAAAACAACTTTTTTTAAAAGTTCCACAGTTTAATTAAAAATACAGACGTGAATTTAAAACTTCTTATGCTGATATCATTGATATTATAATACAACATTAAATAAGGTTTTTTTAAATCATGTTTTTCACATTAATATTTTATATAATAATTATTGAACGACGAAAATAAGTATGGCAGCAAAAGAGACGCGTGAAAGTAAATTCAAAGGAAAATAAGTACATTTTCTCATTTTATTAGGAAATACTGAATTGGATTTGAGTAACAGGTATTTGACAGGGTGTGAGGAACACGAATATATTTCTCGATAGACCCAAATAATTGTCTCATCGCCTCGGTGTCAGATCTCTTATGAAATGGGTGGATGGTTGTGATTTACAAGACGTCGCGGGCTCCATTAATTTTATTTTGTAAGTACTGAAGTGACAGTCGATGCCTGATAACATATACCACAGAAAATAACAAGAACCCAATGATACAAGCAATAAAAATCTTCAGGAAATTTCTAAGCAACCCGATAACATTTTTTGAGCTGTAATAAATGTATATAAAGCGTGTTTTTTTAGAAGTATACAAATTCAAAAAGAAAAAAAAAACACATTTAAATAATGTTTTGCACAATTTGCAAGCGCTGCTCTGACGTCAGTCAATTAATGGTAAAATGGCAAAACGCACTGAATACAAATCAATCAACTGTCAAATTGACAGTCTGTAAAAACAATGTTGCCAGTTTAAAAACCAAACCTCTAAAAACACAACTATATTTTCAAAATCAAATTTTGTATTAGGAATAGCTTTATTCTTCAAAGTACCTACTTCATTTAAAGTCTGTGATAAATTTACCATTATTTTATATCAAAAACTTGGATTGACACTGCAGAAGAGATCTGTTGTTCGTGTGAAGAGAAGATCACGTAGCATTGACCAGAAAATGCTTAGATAAATAAATCTGCATAATAATATATTTATAATATCGTCTTCTTCTTCAAGTGCCCTGTCGGGTCTCCCCAACGTTGGCGATCACCTCGGCGAACCTGTCCCTGTCCTGCGCCGCTCGGAACAGCTCCTCCACACTTCGGATGCCGGTCCACTCCCTCACGTTTCGCAGCCAGGATATTTGTCTCCTTCCGGGCCCTCGGTGTTCCTCAATTTTCCCCTCCAATATCAGTTGGAGAGAATTTTCCCCACGCAGTATATGACTCGGATGTGAGACCTTGATAATTGATAACAGGGGTTGTCAACTCTAGCTCGCCTCAGGACTTCGGTATTGATAACCATGTCTGTTCAGGGAACTCTGAGCATCCAGCGATGGAGCCACATTTCAAATGCTTCCAGTCTGTTCATTGAGTTAACTTTCAAGGTTCACGTTTCACATCCGTACAATAAAACAGACCACACATAGCATTTGATCATTCTCTGGCGGAGTTTCAAGTTTACGTTATCATTGTAGAATAGTGATTTAAGCTCTTGCTGCCTCAATTCTGCATTTTATCTTTACATCTGGGTCAAGAGATTGCGTTAGTATGCTGCCGAGGTATTTAAAAATTGTTCACCCTTTCAACGTTACGGCCGTTTAAATGCAATGCTGACCCACTGTAGTCAAGCCGTCCGAATATATTATATATAATAATAAAACCTAGCATATTAGTATGACTCTTTAAGAACAACAAAGAATCTACCGGTTTGAGAATATGATCATAAGATAGAACTTGGGATAATAAAACCAAAGATATTAGTTGTTGGGTGTGTCCTGTTAGAAATGTGAAATTGATATTTTCAAAACATCGTTAACAAGTGGACAACATTTAATGTAAAAGCTCTTGTGTGCGAATTCTCTTGGCCAGTTTCTGCCTTCCCCTTCGGAGAGACAGGGTGATGGTTAGTTGGTTAGTTAGTTTTTTTTAATTTTTCAATTCGTAACCACCAGCATAACCACTAAATCAGATTAGGGTATGCAACATAAGAAAGGACCGCGAGATGTAATATCCTAATATCTATTTTTGCATAAATGGAGGGTGAACGATTTAAAATAAACCTATTCTATTTCTACCGAGAAGATACAGAGTATCCATATAAAAGAAATTTGAAAAATTGTTCTTCATAACTCGAATGTTATACTGATTCATATAATGTTATGTCTGGTTGTTTTCAGGTTTTTTAGTTAAGATATCAGTATGACTCTTTAAGAACAACAAAGAATCTTCTATATTAAAAATAGAATCCTAAGAATGATTCTGGTACCCAGATCTATTACAGCGGGAGCATAATACCAAACAAGATCTGTACGATAACCCAGAAGCCCTTATAACAAGCACCGCGAGAGTTGGTTACCTAGCATGAATTGAGCACGTATGTCTAAACGGAGTAACCAGAGCAATCAATACCCTGTGCGTGTCGAAACCGGTCATAGTAAGACCTATAGGAAGGCCTAAACAGCGCCTAATGGATAATGTTTTGGCTGATCTGGATAGGTTGCGCAAATGACCTGCTGGGAGCAAAAGGCGCAGGATCGAGAAGCTTGGAATTAAATCATCAAGGGGGCTAAAACTCTTCAAGAGTTATATCGCCATAGGAAGTAAGTAAGTAAGATATCGGCAATGACGGGGAGCGTTTATAAATTTTAAACTTTCCTATTGTTAGTGGGAAAATTCTCCCGGGTTAACTAGGGGTTATCAAATTATTCAACAAAAAGTTTGCCTTTAATGACTTTAGTATTTTTAAGTAAGTTCTGTTGATTGGGCGCCTTAGGAAAAGTTTGTAAAGCTTTTCTCTCTCGGCGCAAGACAGAGACTCCGAGCGCGAGATAATTAATTCAAGCGATAGAGGGATATTTCTCGGTAGAATGTATTCAAACAAATCAATTAAAATAGCCAAAGAAGGGTAGACTCTTATTTTTTTTAGGGGTGCATTGTTACTCTAAGGCACATTCCAAAAAAATATATTTTGTACTGTGGTACAACAATCGACGTTCGTGTATGACTAGCTGTATGAATGTGGAGAAAGTTTGAAAGGTGTGTCAAGATAAAGTAGTGTGAAGTTTCATTCTCTCTGCCTATCATTCCGGGGAAATGAGGTCATGGTTTTACCAAATTCATATGGCTTGACCAAAATAATCAAATTATAAATGTCGGTCAAATAAAAAGTTGAATGAATGGAACGTACGTGAATGTATTAGAATAGAGAAGTATTGAGTTTTTTTTATCTTACCCTTCCAGTGAAATATCGTGATGGCTTGTTTGTTATTGGTGTTTGTATGTCATATGTAAAACTATAATAAAAAATATATCAATCAAAAGCTATTTGCTCCAATATTAATTTGGTACAGTTATTCGTGAGCGATTTGTGCTAGAAGCGCGCCTCGCTTCTAGCTTATTCATAAAACTCTTATACAGTTACTGTCTGTTCGGGGTAAGGGGTTAAAGAGAAGGGATGGGGGATTGTTAAATTGCCAGTGCATACCTAATAGGGGAGAGTGGGGGCGTCTAAAAGGATTGACGATCGACAGTAAAAACCCAATGAACTGTTGTACCAAATCTATCTAATAGCGCGATTGAAAAACACTCAAACAAATAATGGACCTAGAACCTTCAGTGCCACAATTAATAATCTAAAAATAATTAGAAACTAACGAACTAACTAAACATCGTGCCGATGCCCCCGAGGGGTAGGCAGAGAGGAATGACCACCGTACTGCTCTATCATGAGATTCTTCTGCATTCATATCACATCGCAACATGCACGCTCATCGATTTTTCCGACATTGAATATGACCACCTTAAAGCAATTTATTAATTTGGTCATGCTAGGTTTTCTTTTTTTATTGGACTAAGCTGGGCAGCTTTAGGAAACATGAGTTACATCCTTAAAAACCGAAAAATACCGATTGACCTGAAACGTAAAGTCTATGAAGCCTGCGTTCTGCCAGTTGGTACTTATGGCTTAGAAACTGTTACACTGTCCACACAAAGTATCGAGAAACTACGAGTGACCCAAAGAGCCATGGAAAGAGCCATGTTAGGAATTAGCCTAAGAGGCAGAGTCAGAAACGATACGGTGAGAGAAAAAATAAAGGTTACTGACATCATCCACCGGGTGGCGACTCTAAAATGGCAATAGGTAGGTCAAGTAGCCAAAAGCTCAGATGAAAAGTGGACAAGATGACTGATGACTTGGAGACCGTGGACGGCAAAGAGAAGTGCAGGGCGACCGCAACTACGGTGGAAGGATGATCTGAACAGACACGTCGGAATAAACTGGATGCAGTCTGCACAGAACAGAGTGACATGGAAGCGAATGAAGGAGGTCTTTGTCCAGGAGTGGACGGGAATAGGCTGAGGAAGAAAAAAAAGAAGAATATGTTTTCCTCGGACTTCGTCGATTTATTTTTCCACTCACACTGCTATTATGCAACTTTATAATCATAAATGAAAATAAATAAATAAATCCTGTATTAGATATAGTATATATATATATATATATATATATATATATATATATATATATATATATATATATATATATATATATATATATATATATACATATATATATATATATATATATATATATATATATATATATATATATATATATATATATATATATATATATATATATATATATATATATAAATATATATATATATATATATATATATATATATATATATATATGTTAATATATTACATATATATATATATATACATATATATATATATATTTAGAGTTTTTGGCTTCGACGCTCGCTGTTTTCGGCAGCTCGCTGTCTTCTTTTGGAAGATTTTTCAGAAGACGACAACGAGCTGCCGAAACCGATCAAAGCTAAAAACTTATGAAATAAACCGAAATACATATAATGAAGATATTTTATTATTATTATTATTTTCATTATTTACAATGAACTTCTAACAATAATTTTTAATAACTATTAGTTACCATGGTAAAGATTTTTAAAAATTTAGCAAAAAAACAGTTTTATTCACCTTTAAATCTGTTTTTCTCTGTATATTTCTTAGATATTATATTCATATCACCAAGATAATAAAATAAGTTATTAAATTGTCAATGATGAGACTTATTTATTTATTTATCTAATATATTATTTTTAAAGTGCATATATCGGTTAAGTTACCAAATACCAATATATTCATTAATAACGAATAGTTTATAAAATATAAAGTAACTATCCTAATACGAGCAGGAAGCTTATTGCATGCCAACAGACTCTCAGTGCTTAAAGCGCCATCCTAGAAACTTGCTTTATTAACTTTTGCAGGAATCCCATTTACGTTGGCATTGGTTTTCACTGATCGGAGTGAACGCTGCTTTTCCGTTGGCATAGGTATTATACAGATATCAAAAATTTATAAAATATTGTGTCGAGCCATGAATATTGTTTAACGAAATTTATATTTTACATGTTTATAGATTTCGAAGCTCTAATAATCTGTATGAATTGTGTTAAAAAAAAAAAAGAGTTTTTAAAAAAACAAAAATACGTATTTAATTTTCGTAAACTTAAGGCGTTAATACTGTGGTAATATGTAACGGATTTTATTTATGAATACTATTTTTTAATCATTTTTGAGTTTATTTAACATCTTTCGACATATTTCAAAGGTTTTATACTTTC
Organism: Lepidostoma basale; assembly: GCA_022606425.2. Classification (NCBI taxonomy): domain Eukaryota; kingdom Metazoa; phylum Arthropoda; class Insecta; order Trichoptera; family Lepidostomatidae; genus Lepidostoma; species Lepidostoma basale. Next base: position 525,442 of record JAHDVF020001258.1, read on the forward strand.
ATTATTGGGGGAACAATAAAAACCGACTTTATTGTTATCCTGTTGATGAAGGGATTAAATTTTCTAAAAGTGTCGAGAAAAATAAGCTCAAAAATAGAAAAACATTTTTAATTGTTGAAATATAAAACGCTGGTTATGGTATCACATTTTTTTAGTATTTTTTTTGATACAATAATTTTATTAACAGTAAAAAATATATTGAAACACCTGATGATTTCAACATCGGTTGACTGTGACAACAGTTGTCGACAACAACGACAACAGTGACAACAGCTGTTGCGAAAAATAAAAAAAATTGCAAAACCAAACAACCAAAATCATGAAGTATTTAAATAGCATTTTTTTAATTCATATAATATTTGTAATTATGATATTTCACAGTGCTAATACCGTAAGTTTATTAATATTTCATTGTTGTTTTCTTTTTTTTGTTATTATTATTATTTAATATTACCTCATTACAGATGATAGGTGGCTAATCCATTGCCATTTTATTGTTACGTGAATTCTACTAGACCAAAGATAGTGTGATTCTTCAGTGTGAACTTTACACCAGACCAAGGACAGTGTGACAATCACACTGCCACCGCCGGGAATCGAACCCGGGACCTTAGTTGTGGTTATCATAGCCGTCGCCACTTTTTAAATTTTGACCTAAGTTCATAAACCCTGCAAATGCTTACCAAGAAAATTACCCGGAATCAGGAAGCTGTCAGTAAATTGGTACAATTCGCCGTTTTCCACTTCAAATGAAGATAGGTAATGGAAATGGAATAATATCGTATTTACCAATACGACACCAGAGGAAACTAGGATTCAAATTTCCTATGCACTTACTCAAGACCATCTGCGATCCGACCGGAAGTATATTATGATGTTTCAATGGTTCTCACTATTCAGCGGTGGTTCATACATTTCCCGCGCAAAAAAAAACTGATTATATTTTTTAAAGTCGTTGTTGTAAAGTAACAATTAAATAAAACGATGTTTTTTTAAAAAAACTATTACCACTTTATTGAAGGTTAACGCGTCAATACTTTGGAAACTAACTAACTTACCTTCACGCGGTCTCTCCGAAGGTGTAGACAGAAAAAATGGACTGCCACACTTTTCTTTCCTGACGTATTTCTCTCGCTTTCTCAACATTCATACATCGTGTCATGCACGCGCGTCGATTTCCCTGATTCTTAATTTATTTGATCGTGCCATGTTTTCCTCGGTCTTCATCTTTAATTTGGAATCATTTGAAACACTGCATAATCCACATCATTTATTTAAAATAATTACAAACGAAATGAAAATATTATTCACTACATACTCGTATGTCGGAGGTGACCTCCTTCTTCGTGAAAATATAAATAAATTTAAATATTAGGATGGATCAACACAATATGTGTTGTACAATAAATATTATATAAATATACTGGGGAAGAGAGATAAGAAACAGCAGGGCAAATTTATAGTAATAAATTAGTATGGTAGAACGATGAGTCATGAGTATTAGGGAAGTAACAAAAATAAAGTGGTGTGAAAACCAATAACTAACTTACCATCACGCCATCTCCCTGGAGGGGTAGGCAGAAATAATGGAACGCCACACTATTCTGTCCCGGCATACTTTTCATGATTCCTATACATTCATACATCTTATCATGCAGGCACGTCGATTTCTCCGACTCCTCACGTGACCGACATTTAATATTTGATTGATTTGATCGTGCCACGTTTTCCTCAGTCTTCCTCTTTTTCTAACTCCGTTCACGTCGTTTACATATACCTTCTTCACATATACCGCATTCATTTATTATATTTGCATTTGACACTCTATCATATACGGATTTAAAACAAAATCGTCTTAGAGATCTTATTTCTAACTAGCTAACTAATTAACTAACCATCACGCCGTTTCCCCGAAAGGGTAGACAGAAAGAATGGACTGCAACACTTTAATCGATACTGCACTCCATTCTTCTCTTTTCGCCATTTCTACTGCATTTATACTACTTTCATCTTCTACATGTCTACTTCTTTTGCAAGTTCCATGCTTCACTTCCATACATAAGGATCGGCACAAGAACACCATTAATGAAAGTGTTTTAAATATATATTTTTTAAACAAAAATTCTATTATCACGTATGTTTTTATAGAATATTTTATCATATTATTACAATAAGAGCGAAGATGACGGAGTTCTTCTTATCGTAATGCTGATACGCATTGTACCAACACAAGCGAGCTGATGTAATATGTATATAGGGAGTACAAAGGTTTCTAGTTACGAAGGTACTTTATAAATATACAATTTGTTAGCGTTCCTCCCTTGTTAGGGCTTAAGTTCCCTTCGCCAGCGGTGAAAGTACCTGGTGTGTATACCTTTTCCCCTGATAACTGGATTTGGGTGTAATGAATAGAATACTCGACTGTAGTTCTTACTAAAACACAAAAACTGACTTACTACCCAATCATTACGCCATTTTACCGATTGGGTAGGCAAAAGGGCAGACCGTCGCATTACTCTATCCTGACATACTTCCCAAAAAATTTCACTTTAATTAACTAACTAACTAACTAACCTGAAAGAATGGACTGCCACACTTTTTTTCCTGACATATTTCTCTCGCTTCTTCGACATTCATACATCGTGTCATGCACGCGCGTCGATTTCTCTGACTCCTCACGTGGCCAACATTCAATAATTGATTTATTTGATCGTGCCACGTTTTCCACGTCTTTCTCTATTTCTAGTTCCATTTACATCGTTAACATATATTTTTTTACCATTCTTTTTTCATTCATTCTTTCCATGTGTTCAAACCATCTTAATGATCCTTTCATTACTTTGTTCATAACACCATCATTCGCACCGCATTCACTTCTTATATTTTCATTCGACACTCGATCATACACAGAGTATTTATACATTCGTCTAAGAGATCTCATTTGTACTGCATTTATTCAACTTTCATCCTTCTTTTGCCAGTCGGTACAAGAACACCATTGTGCAATGCCACTTTAGCTTTTTTGGATAGGTTTTTATTTGCGATGACAACTTTAAGTGCAGCATTAACTTTGTTGCCTGCCCTTCTTTCAATATCCCTCTCCACTCGCCCATCATTTGTAAGCCTCCGAAAACAACTAATAAAAACATTTGTTTTGGAGTTGGAGTTTACTAAACGGCTGCGAGACTTGGTGCCTGGGCGAAAGAGAGCGCAAAAGGCTGGAGGCGTTTGAATTGGACCTACCTACGAATTGCCCATGTTTCACGGAGAGACCACGTTACAAATAAGGAGGTTCTCAGCAGAGTAAAAGAGAATAGGCACATGTTGAACACCATAGCGGAGAGGCGCGCGAGATGGATTGGTCATGTGTTGCGACACGAATGTTTCCTGCATGATGTATTGGAGGGAATGGTTGAGGGACCGATTGGCAGAGGACGACCTCGCCAGGAGTACCTAGACCAGATTTGCCGAGTTATGGGCTGCACCTCTTATGCGGAGTTGAAGAGGGTTGCCGAGGACCGAGCGGAGTGGAAAATGAGATGCGTCGCCTTGCTGCAGACCAATCTTTAGATTGAGATCGGAGAAGAAGAATGTTGATGCATAATAGTGTTTCAGCTAAAACAATGTTTTAATTGTATCTCAATAGAGACGAAGATGCAAATTGAACAGAATATGGTTGATAAAGGTGTTTATAGGACTTCTGACCTGTTATTGGTTGGGTTAAGCGCACGCTTTATGTAATACAACATTCCCTATTCCTCCTTATTTTTTTCTTATGACCACCATGTCTTACAAATTTTTGGAAGTTGTATATATGTTAATCTCCAACACCACCCGTTGCATGGTATTATAGTATATTCAATCTACACACTAACGCCATCTTTGAAGATTGTATTTTAAGCATTAAGCAGAAGATCTTTTTAATTATGTATTAACCATGTATTAATTAAAATTTTGATTAAATGTTTATTTTGAAGTTAATAAAAAATTACAGTTTATTAAACTACTTTGTTTCTTTTATATTGCATAATAAGTTTGTATTATTATATAATACTGGAACAGATTTAAAGTAAATTTTTAGCACGTTAAAAGCACGAGATAGAACACAAAGTGAAAGAGATATTAAACAGCCTAGAAACAAGAACGGACTTTGGAATTTTATTTTTTGTATGTAAATATATAAAAAAATATATTCACCACGCATTTGTAGGCACGTGATTGATATTGTTGATTCTGGGACTCAAAAATGTTTAAAAACTTGTCGCTACTGTTTTTACGCGAACGAAATAAATATTCATTTTGGGGAAAGAAATTTCCATTTGTCCCTGGTCGCGAACAAGCGGGTGGGTTTTGTTCAAACACTCCAATTTTATCACCCAAAATTTCCTGCATTTAAATAAATAAATATGTAAGTTGTTATTTTTAGATTTTTATGGGGTATAAAATACGAGATAACTTGAGAAAGCAGATTTATTGAAACCCTGTATGGTTAGATTGAAAAATATTGTAGAAATAAAAACATGACGAAAACAAACTAAACAAACAAACCATCACGCCGTTTCCCCGCAGGAGTAGGCAAAGAGAATGGACCGCCACACTACTCTATCCTGACACACCTCTCTAGATTCCTCCATATTCATACACGCACATCGATTCTTCCGACTTCTAACATGAACTACCTTTCAGAACCAACCTGCCTCTGGTGATGCCGGTGGGGAGAGCAATCAAACTGCCGAACATAATCGCTTCGGAGATGGATGTCTTTCATATTCGTGAAAGTACGTTCAGAAGACAAATACTCTTGACTTTGGAGAGTATCTTGTATTCCTAATGTCGAACCATCTCTCATGGGTTCCTAGTATTATATACTCGTATGTATTTATTATATTTAACTGTTCTCAATAGATGTCTGAAACTATAGAAATTGTTTGTAATATCTTTTGAGAAAATAAACTGATTTGATTTGATTTGATATTGGATTAATTTAGTCATGCCATGTTTTCCTCGACTCGTACTCTATTTACATCGTCAACTTATACTTTCTTAACCATTTTTTCTCCATCCATGTGCTCCATATGTCCAAACTAAAGCAGCGATCCTTTCATAATTTTGGTCAAAATACCTTATTCCGCTCTACATTCCTTACTTACATCATATGTCTGTCGTATGTCGTTCTACGAGACCTCATCTCTACCGCATTTATTCTGCTCTCATCTTTCTTCTTCCAGTTCCATGCTTCACTTCCATACATAAGGTATGGGACCAGAAATTCATTGTGAACGGCAATAACGCTTTCATTGTTAATTCTTGTATCCATTAACTATTTTTAAAGCTCCATTCACTTTGTTACCCGCACCAACCCTTTTTTCGTCGTCACTATCGGTTCGGCCATCCCCTGTAAACATGCTCACTTAATATACCAATTCACTCACCTGCTCTAAATTCTCTTTGTTCACACTTTTGTTACAAACTGTCATGTTCTTCCCTTCCAAAAACTATGAGAATTTGAATAAGTGGTGAGAAAAGAAATACAAAATAGAGTAGCTTAAATGTGGTGTCCCCTTTATAATTAAAATTAAAAAAATTTAACATCAGTATGGATGAAACGAGGAAGGGCCTAAGAAGTAAACCAGGGAGGCTGACGAAAGGGGGCCGCCGCGACCTATAACAGCGATTTGCTTTAATGAAATAACTGTTAAAATCAGTCCCAGAGGGGCGAGGGATGGGCCTAGGAAGTGAAGGAGCGTGGCTGACTAAAACATCCTTGGATAAGGGGAAGGTACCAATATTTAAGTAAAAAAAATATTTTGAACATTCCATTATTAACCCTTACCACTCCTTTGTCGAATGTCAGCCGACATCGCTATATGTACGCTGCAACTCAGTTGTCGGCTGGCGGCCGACAAGATAAGACTTGCGCGCGCGATGTATTTTCGCACGCAAAACTTGACACATGTTGTTGTTTCTTGTGATTATTCGTTAAAAAAACATTTAATTTCACGTTTTTACAAGATTTTGACTGTTTTACGTTTTTTTTTACTATAAAATAATCCTTGCAAATTCACATAGCCTAAAATGGCGGGAACTCCGCGTGATACGTCATGCAGAGAAGCGATTAGAGTACAAGCCCCACTTCATTGCGAAATTGGACAAAGGTTCTAAAGACTGTACTGTGTGCAGTAACAGAAAGATTCCCGGGGGAAAATAGGAAACAGTGTGGTTTTGTGAGAACTGTTCCAGAAGACCTGGTCTCTATCCTGGAGATTGTTTTGAAAAGTACCATTATAAGCAAAACTATAAGTAGTCCGTAGTGTTTTTTTGTTATTTTTTATTATTATTTGACGAATAAATCATTACAAATGAATTTTAACTGATTTTTTTTTGTAACTACCTATCATTTAAAATTTTTTGACATTATTTAAATTAGAGTTGGGTGACAAACAATATAAAAAAATAATGCAGTGGTTAGGGTTAATGATTGTTTAATTATATAATTATATGCCAGAATATAGAATGATTAGATTTCAAAGTACTCGTATTAACATATCTCTATTATTCTAGAGAAGTTAGATATTCATGATACGTTATGATTGAGCTATAGTCAATGTACATGTATTATTAAACAGTTTGCGATTTCATCTAAACTGCAAGGAAACTTATCAAGAACTAATTCAAGCTCGTTGAAATTGAATGTATATATTATTCATATACGTAAACTAATCATTATATCACATTATGTACGATTACGTCCATACATAGTATGCATTATTCTTATCTAACAGGAGGGCACGCCATGAAATTGAACGCGGGATGGGATATCGAAGAATTGTAGTACCCTTAAGAGTCGCGATAGTCAAAGTAAAAATGTGCAATAGCCAGCTGATTTCTAGAAAATAGCGTTTAAACTTTTCATCGTTGCTTATAAAATAGCGATTTCGCCAATAGTTTCAATAGCCAGATGGCAGCCTTCTCTATTTTGATGGCCGGACGCTATTTAATTTAAATCCTGCATGAGCGTTTTATTTTTTAAATTAATTTTCCTAGTTTTTTATTATAATTAATTTTATGTAAATATTATTAATTATTTTGAATAGTTAATTATTTCCATAACGAATTTACGTAATTCGTTTTTTGTAGATGTATAAAAGACAATTGTTGAAATGAAGATTTCAAAGGCCTTTTTATAGAAATTGGCTAGCTATTGCTCTTTTTCACTATGACTATGTACGACTCTTAGGGAGTACTACAATCCTGCAAAATTCCATCCCGAAGTCAATTTCCTATGTCGTGCCCTCACACATCACGTGCAAATCACGCGCGCATTATGCGAACATCTCGAACACATCATGGGCAGATCACGCTAGCAATATGCGCACATCACGCGGAAATCACGTATGGATCACGTGTGCATCACCTGCACATAATGTTTAAATCGTATGCACATATGTGCACATCATGTTCACATCAAATGCTCATCAGTGCACATCACGTGCGTATCACGTGTGCATCACGTGTGCATCACGTGCACATAACATTCACATCAAGTGCATCATGTTCACATCACGTGCACATCAATACACATCACGTGCACATCAGTGCACATCACGTGCACATGACGTGCACAGCACGTGCGCATCACGTGCGCCGCTCGTACACAATACGTGCACCTATGTATCGCTATCGTGCACATCACGTGCACATGATGTGCACATGTTCGTTTTTATTGAAAAAATATTCGATTTGTGCCTCAATTGAGCTTTGCTACCCTTAAATAATAGACAAAAACCCCAAAAACCAAGATAAAAAATAAGAAGATGACATTTCCCATCTGCGTTATAACTCAATAACCAACCATCACGTCGTCTCCCCGGAGGCGTAGGCGTAAATAATTAATCATATTGTTCTGTCCTGACATATTTCTCCTGGTTCCACTAGATTCGTACATCATGATCACATTCGTATTGAAGGTCTCATTTCAACTGCTTTCATTTTACTTTCAACCTTCTTTTGTCAGTTCCATGCTTCACTTCTATACATAAGGGTAGACTTAAGAACACCATTATGCACTCCCATCTTAGCTTTTGTGGATCTGACTTTTTCCATCTGTTTTATCAAAACTAACTACCCGTCAGAGAGGATGGAGCACCATACCGTTTTGTTTTGACATATCTCTCTAGATTCCTCCACATTCATACATCGTAACATGCATGCTCGTCGATTTTTCCGTCTTCAAATGTGACCGCCTTTCAGTATTTGATTAATTTGGTCATGCCGTGCTTTCCTTGGTCTTCCACGGCTTCTTCTTTCACTCACACTGCTTTTATATAGCTTTTTAATCATTCTTCTCTCGTCCATTCGTTCCATATGTACAATATATCTCAATCCTTTTTTTAATTTTACTTATGATGAAATCACCTGCCTTACATTTCTTCATTATTTCGTCATTTGGTATTCTATCATACATCGTTTTCCCGCACATTTTTTTCAGTGTTCTCATTTCTACTACATTTATCCTACTTTCATCCTTTTTTGCCAGATCCAAGCTTCGCTTCCATACATAATAACACTTCCATACATATTTTATTAAAAATTATTATCAATGAGTGTTTTAACGAATCAACAGAGCTATAACGTAACTTTTCTAATGATTAACACGGAAATAGGTTCGTTTTATTTATATAGTTGAATGAGCTAACTTATTCACAGAGGGGAGCGCGAACTGTGGGCGGACCGGAGCGTAAGCGGGCGTCTGCGCTTCACACTGATTGAGGTACGCTGGAAATATTTTCGGTGATCCACTTTACCATGCTGTGTCAAAAATAGAACAATGTCAAGAGCAAGCAAACATAAAATGTAGCGCTTTTTATACACAATATTTTCGAACTTTTTAAGTACGTGAAATTGATCCGATTAACGTTCTACTCTTCTTGGTTTTCCGATATTAATGGGAAGACATTGTGTAGGTATATTGTTATAACTTCGACTATTTAAAAACTTATTTCCTACTTATCTGCTCTTTCTTTTTATAGATAGACACGATCTGTGGCACAAAAAAATATTTATCATATTAACACATTATCTGCGGGAAAGGTATTAATACCCGTTTATTGGAATGTTGGTTGGTGTATAAATACCCCTTTTGAATAGATATGATGAACTGTGATAGAAAACATATTTTTTCTATAAAAAACATCATCTGCGGGAAGGGAATTAATACCCGTTTAATGGACTGGTGGTGGCCGCGAGAAGCGTATAAAAACCATTTTTGAATAGATATGACGATCTGTGATTTAAAACATATTATCCTATAAACACATCATCTGTTCTTGCTGGTGTTGGATTGTTTTAAGTGCCTAATTACAGAAAATTAAAAAAAAACAGTGGATAAAGTGGAATAAAAATTAAATAAACACAAATGTCCGGATCGTCCAGCTGACGACAAGTGCACCATTTAAAATAACAAAATGTGTTAAATTATTTTTCTTTGTTATTTTATTTTATATCATTGTATTTTAGATTATTTGTTTTAGATTTATTATGTAGACGTTGAACGATCGAAGTGTACGCGGGAGATGCCTTTTGGTGGCGATGAGGTTCGCAACCCATCACACCGCGTCTCTCGCGATGGCGAAAAGAGAAGGATGGAGTGCCGCATCGATTAAAGTGTGGCAGTCCATTCTTTCTGCCTACCCTTTCGGGGAGACGACGTGATGGTTAGTTAGTTATTTAGTCACATCATCTGCGGAAAGGGTATTACTACCCGTTTACTGGACTGTGATGGTGGCCGCGAGAAGTGTATAAATACCCTTATTTAATAGTTATGGCTATCTGTGACATAAAATATATTTATCCTATGAATGCAACGTCTGTGGGAAGGGAATTAATACCCGTTTACTGGACTGGTGGTGGCCGCGAGAAGGGTATAAATTTCCTTTTTTAATAAATATGACGATCCGTGATACGAAAAAAGTTGTTCTTCTTAACACATTGTCTGCAGGAAGGGTATTAATACCCGTTTACTGGACTGGTTGTGGGCGCCGAGAATGAAATAAATACCCTTTTTGCGGAATCTTCGTAAACCGTTGGTTAAACGTATATTTTAATATTATATTTTATTAAAAGTTAAATTAGGCACTTAACCAGCAAGAACTTAAAAATAATCTTGAAGAAATTATTCAAATTGTCATTGGAACAAATGAAAAATTTATTTGAACACCTGTCAAAATTCTTTATAAAAACGATAAAACTAATATAATTTACAGCTAATTTAATAAACGGTGGATACGTGTAACATAAATTAAATAAACACAAAAGTCCGGATCGTCCATGTCAACATGTGCAACATCGAAAAAAAAACATTATGTGTTATTACATTATGTGCTAAATTAAAAAAAACGGTGGATGCGTGGAAAATAAATTAAAAAGACAATATGTGCACCATCTAAAAAAAACATTTTGTGTTAAATTATTTTTATTTTGTTATTTTATTTTATATCATTGAATTTTATATTATTTGTTTAAGATTTATTTTGTGGATATTTTACGATCAAAGTGTGCACGGGGGAGATGCCTATTGGTGGCGATGAGGTTCGCAACCCATCACACCGCGTCTCCCGCGAAGCGAAAAGAGAAGGATGGAGTGCCGCATCAGTAAAAGTGTGACAGTCGATTCTTTCTGCCTACCCTTTCGGGGAGACGGCGTGATGGTTAGTTAGTTAAAAGTTTAATTTTATGGCATAAAAATATTAAGACAATGAAATGTCAATTTCAAATATAAAATGAAACGATAGAATTATTTTACTGAAATCCCTTGATGGAAGTTCATTTTAAATAATAAATAAATAAATCGATGTTCATTAATTATAGTCTGTCGATGCCATTGAACCCGGCAAAACCGGTCGCTGTCGAAATAAAGACAATAATGGAAGCATATTAGAAACATCGTTTTATATAATTATTATAATATTTAAAATGAAATGCCCTGAAAATCTATTCGTTAAAAAAGTAACATAATATAATCATTCTTACAACACAAATACTCAATAATTTAGAAAAATCTCGGTGTTCACCGATGTAACTGATATTACTCTACAAATATAACAAAATTAACTCAGGTAACCCGAAATATCGTCCTATCCGACCTATTGTGGACATAATATTGCTTATAAGGTAGCTTGTCGTTCGCTCTAGCCGATTCAAGACTCGTCAAGGGCTGTATATTGTTTAGCCCGATCACTTACAGGGATGATGAGACTTTCAATTAGCGTAATGTTTTGTGACTGACAAGCGTAGGGAGCTTACAAGGACCCGACTATATACCGACATCAACTATCTACATAGTAACCTACTTTTACCTGTAGTATGTAATCGTTTAGGTGGCATATAAAAGCACACAATGGTAGTTTTTGTCAGAATAATATTGATTTTTGATCAACTTAAAGCTTTCAAACACTGTATAATTCTATTATGACGATATTTGAAATTAAAACACTGCTTTTCTTCACTATTGAGTTAATTATCTTCGACGTGTTTCGAAAGTATTACACCTTCATTATCACTATTGCTTTTAAAGAGAACATGTGTGATATTGTGCTCTTTTAAGAGTTTTAAGATAAAACATATACAATATCGATTACGTTAAAACAACGTATCTTTTTATATATTTTATTAGGAGTTATATTTTATACCAAAAATATTATTATATTATTACGTGTCACGAAGTAAATAAAATATTTTTGAATATTCAATTTTAATAAATTCATATATTCAATTTTAATAAAATTGTGAGGATAGCTGTTTCACCAATCGAAGTTAGCCTTATCAGGTGATACAATCAACTTACATGTGATGTTATAACGGTGATCTAAATTAAACAGTTGACACAGATGATATCAAATTTCGTTCCGTGATGAAGACGTCAAGCTTTCTCTCAATCTCTTTGGTGGTCAACGCCAGCTAGAGTCTGGTGCATAACGATCTTGGGAATCCTCGCTGGGTCAATCCTCTCGATCTGGCTCCCAAAATCGTCTTCTCTGCGTATTCCATCTGACTTTGTCATCAATTTTGCAGGATCTGCGAATCTCTTCGGTGGGTATCCTGTCTCTAAGGGTCACGCTAGGTCACAATGTTTTCATTTCTGATACACTAAGGAAATATTGAATTCCACCAGTGTCTGCTCTTGCTTCGATTCCGTAAGTCGTAATGGGTCTGATGAATGTTTTATAAATTATAACTTTGCTTTCCACAAGCTATGCTTATTGTCTCAAGCAGCATCCCTCAGGCATTCGAAGATAATTGCTAATTTATTAGTCTGTTCTTTAACAGCGGATGGCCGAACGGACAGTGATGTTGAAAGAAGGGTTGGTGCGGGTAACAAAGTGAATGGAGCTATTAAATAGTTATTGGAAACAAGAGTTTATCAATGAAAGCGAAAATGGCCGTTCACAATGGAGTTCTGGTCCCAACCCTTATGTAGTAGTCAGCCAAATGATATCAGTAGTCAGTAGGGAAGCGAAGCATGGAACTGGCAGAAGAAAGATGAGAGCAGAATAAATGCGGTAGAGATGAGGTTCCTAAGACGAATGTGTGGTAGAACTATGTACGACAGAATCTCAAATGCAGATATTAGGAATGAATGTAGAGCGAAAGAAGGTATTATGAACAAAATTATGAAAGGACCGCTGCGTTGGTTCGGACATATGGAGCACATGGGTGAATAAAGAATGGTTAAAAAGGGGTGTACGTTAACGATATAAATAGAGTACGGAGTCGAGGTAGACTGAGAAAAACATGGCATGACCAAATTAACCAAATTTTAAAGGTAAGTTATGTCAGAAGTGAATTGATGTGCGTGTATGACTCGCTGTATGAATGTGGAGGAAGCTAGAGAGGTATGTTAGTATAGAGTATTGTGACGGGCCTTTCTCTCTGCCTACCCCTGCGTAGAAACGGCGTGATGGTTTGTTGTTGTTGTTGTTCTTTACCTTAATTATACAGATAGCTGCAACTAGATATCTCCATACCAAGATATCTGAAATTCATGACTTGTTCTATGAGTCAATCATCTACATCCAGTTTACATCTGAGAGGCTGTCTGGATATTGACATTTTGTTCTGTAATGTTCTGATCCTATTAAATAATGGTAATATTAACCATCAGTGAGGCTTGCGTGAAAATGGAGTGCACTTCTCACCGCTGACCGCATCCCACAATGCCACAGTTTCGTTACGCGATCGAAATAATACCAGTTAAAATAATGCAAATTTTAATTAACTTTCCACGTGTTTACATAATTAGAAATTTTCCGACAATGTACGGTGTAAATTATTCATGGTTTAATTAAAATGCTCAGATGAATGCTATTATACTTGATCCCTTCCAACAAAGAGGATTAATTTGCACGTTTTGTAAAAGTTAAACGCAGGTAATACGAGTATAGGAATTGCAGCTGAGTAAAGTTACATATTCGTAATGTTATATATACAAATATGCCACAGTATGCAAAAAAAATAAATAAATTAAAAAATTTCATTAATATTTGCCATGACTTTGTGTTATACTTTTTACAGAAAGGTTTTGGTTATGACCCAATCTTTTTCGATGTAAAAATTAAATATTTAAAACACAAATTATTTTATTTAACAATAATTTTAAACTACTGATAACGTATGATAACGATTTAACTAATAAATTAATCATCACAGCATTTATCGTGGAACAGGTGGAAAAATGTAGATATCTGGGTGTGGACTTGTGTGGGAAAACGGATCTACCGTGTGAAGTGATGGGGCAAATAAACAAGGCTGTGGTCGTTTCGGGATGCTTGAAGAATTAAATTTGTAAAAACTCTAAAATGAAGTTCAGCAGTAAAGTAAGAATCTATAAGACTTGTGTGCGACCTATCATGACATTTGGGATCGAGTGCAGGGCGGACACCATAATCACAAAAACGCGCTCAGAGTGTCAGAAATGAAAACGCTCAGAGTGTCAGAAATGAAAACGCTCAGATATATATCTGGCAAGACACTGCAATAGAGGATCAGGAATACACGGATAAGGGAGATATGCGAGGTCGAGGATATCGTTAGGTGGGGAAGGCAAAGGAGAAGATACTGGTATGCAGACGTGAGGAGAATGGATCCATCCAGACTCTTATTTAATGTGTTGCACGGCCACCCCCAAGGTAGATGACCCACGGGCAGACCACCAAAGAGATGGATCGACAGCTGGTAGTCGACTTCGCAGGAGGCCAATTCCTCTTAAGAAACAGGCCAATAGGCCTACACTAAGAATAAGAAGAAGAAGAGAACATTTCCCCGGACTGCTTTTGCAAGGCTAGCAGGCATCGACAGATGGGAGAGACTGTTATTAACTTATTCTATAAACATATATTGAAATAATTATGAAAAATGTAGGTGAGAGACCAAAAGTATGCTGGGGACAACGGAAATGAAAATATTGCATGTTATTGCTGGGAAGACTCTGCGTAATCGTGAAACACCCCAATCTGAGAGGTCTGCGAGATTCAAGATGTGATAAGATGGTGGCGACAACGTCGATTGTACCAGAATCAATATGTCCACAAAATGAATTTTACAAGAATCTCATACACTGCTCTGCATTGAATACTAGATGGACATCGTCCACTAGGGAGACCCACGAAACGACGTAGAGATAGATAAAGTTCAGCATCACAGGAGGATAATCGTGTAATAATAGATTCTTAAGTCTAAAACAAGTTGAATAAGAAGACGTATTGATTATTTTTGTATAGGATCTTGTTAAGTACCCCTAATCTATATTTATTATTATTATGATGATTATTATTTTGTTGATTATAAATACTTCTTCTTCTTATTCTTCTTCTCCTTATAGAACATTGGTCTGTTCCTGAAATCAGGCTGGCCTCTCTTGGGAGGTTGACTCCCAACTATCTCTCCATCTCTTCGGCGGTCTTCCGGGGGGACGGCAGCCGGCAAGAATCTGATGCGCCACAGCGTGTGGGATTCTGGTGGGATCCATCCTCTGCACGTTCGCATTCCAGTATCTTCTGCGTTGTCTGCCCCATCTCGCGACATCTTCCACCTTGCAGATCTCGCAGATAGTCGTGTTCCTCACCCTATCTCGAAAAGTCCTTCCTCCTATCATTCCAGCGTCTTCATCTCTGCCACCCGTACTTTAGCCTTCGTTCTTGTGGTATCCGCTCTGGTTTCAATGGTATTATATATGTCAGTATAGGCCTTATGCAGGTTTTATATTATATATTCTGACCTTACTGTCAGTTCTCATATACTTGTTTTTACATATTATAAATACAATATAAAAGTCGCAAAGATGGCAGTACACAATGGAGTTCTAGTGCCAACCCTCATGTATGGAAGTGAAGCTTGGAGCTGGCAAAAGAAGGATGAAAGCAGAATAAACGCCGTTGAAATGAGATCACTAAGAAGAATGTGCGGGAAAACGTTGTATGATAGAATACCGAACGATGAAGTAAGAAATAAATGTAAGGTAGATGACTGCATCATGGATACAATTATAAAAGGATTCCTGAGATGGTTTGGACATATGGAACGAATAGATGAGAGTAGAATGGTTAAAAAGTTGTACACAAGTAGCGTGAGTGGAAAAAGAAGCCGAGGACGACCGAGGAAAACATGGCATGACCAAATTAATCAATTACTAAAAGGCGGTCACATTCAATAATCGACGTGCGTGCATGGTACGATGTATGAATGTAGAGGAATCCCGAGAGGTATGCCAGGACAGAGCATTGTGGCGATCCATCCTCTCTGCCTACCCCTCCGGGGAAATTGCGTGATAGTTAGTTAGTTAGTTAGTTAGTTATCTAAAATAATATATAAAATAAATGTAAATTTTAATAAAATAAATGTAAATTTTTCAATATGACGAATTGTTTGAATATATTCCGCTGTCGCTGATAGGATATTCGTTAATTAAAATAAAATAAAGGCATGGGTATATCCGTTAGTGCAGCGCATTACAAAGCGTAATGGCGGTGCAAGGATTACGTTGGGCTCCCGGCATATGCATGCACATTGAATTTCAAAGTAATCAAATGAAATAAAAAGCACCTGTGACACGCTGTGGCGCTTTGCCATAAAAAATAGTCTCATTTGACATTTCACCACGCTCAGCATTCACATTTTATGCGATGAATTAAAAATACATATTTTAATTAACTTATTATCTGTGAGAATCAAATCAAATCAGTTTATTTTCTCAAAAGATATTACAAACAATAATTATAGTTTAAGGCATCTATTGAGAACAGGTAAAACATAAAAATATGTAATACCAGGAACGCATGAGAGATGGTTCGACATTAGAAATACAAGACTCTCCAAAGTCAAGAGATTTGTCTTCTGAACGTACTTTCCCGAATATGAAAGACGTCGATCACCGAAGCGATACATAAGGGTCGGTAGAAGAACACCATTGTGCACTGCCATTCTAGCTTTTTTGGATAGGTTTTTGTCTGCGATGACAACTTTAAGTGCACTATTCACTTTGTTGCCTGCCCCAACCCTTCTTTCAATATCCCTCTCCACTCGCTCATATCTTGTTAACATACTACCTAAATACATGAACTCAACTACGAGTACTTGCTCCAAATTTTCGCCACTCACGCTAATATTGCAGACTGTCATGATTTCTTATTTTTCAAAAATCATTACTTTGGACTTATTTACATTCATCATCCGATCATTTCGCATGCATACCTCATACATACAATTCACCAGGACTTGTAGTTCATGCTCGTTGTCTGCAAGTAGGACAGCGTCATCCGCATACAAAAGACAGCGTCATCCGCATATAAAAACTAATTGAGTTCAAATGACCTTTCGGATACAAAGAAAAGAACAGTGAGGCAGTTCATCCTCTCTGTTAAGATCAGCGTGAAGTAAAGTGATGGTTAGGAACATAATGAAAATGGATGTACAGGAATAAATAACTTTATAGTTTAAATGTTCTAAGAATTATATCTTTGATAGTTTTGCAATGTAAAAAAACCTATACTTAAATCAGAAGAGTTACAAGCTTAAAAGATTATAGCATTTCTGATACAAATCCTTTTGTTTTTCTTACCAAAGTTTGCATAAAGCTTGAGCATTTCAAATAGTTTTAGGAGATAGAAACAACTTTCTTAGGTACAAACTGTTTTGCTAGTTAACATCAAGCCATTAGCAGCGGTAAAATCTTTTTATTAATTGAGAACATTGTTTTCCTGCTACACCATTCCGAGAAATTGTGTATTTTACTTTTAAAAGATATATTTTTAGAGCTTTTATATTATGATCACACATAATAATCGAAAAGTAACTATTTCTCTTTTTCTTTTTTATGTACTGTGTACGAGTATGTGTATACTTTTTATGTATGTCTGTGCATATATAACACTAATATTAAAAAAATTAAATTTACATAGACATGTTTCGGACAACCAGTCCTTTTTCAGTGCTACATATTTTAAAGATACATATTTAAAATATATATATTTTTTTTATAACTTTATAACATGTGTCAGATCACGTAAACAATTTTGTAATATTTTAAATATGTATCTTTATAATTCTTTCTACTATACTTTACGTTCTACTATACGTTCTACTTTACGTTTCACTTTACGTTCTACTATACTTTTAAACCTGATTGCTTTTAAAGCGCTCACATTTAGATTTTTAGATTTAAAACACGTCTTAATGCGCCCTTGAGGTGATACATCACAAAAACGGCGCTTTAAAAGTTAGCATATTTTTATTGTTATTATTAATAATACCTGTATGTATCAATAAAGAAGGACTGGTTGTCCAAAACATGTCAATGTAATTAAATTTTTTTAAATATATACAAAGTTGTATATACAAAGTATAGGGTGTTTTTTTAAGAGCTTGAGAACTTTAAATAATAATACAAGACAGAAATATTGTTATAATGATTTTTTTATTGTTATAATCTGGTAGATAATTTCATTTCATTTATTTTTTAAATATGTCCGCCGCGACTACGAGTTACATAGTCCATTCGATCAGTCCAATTTTTTAATACTTTTTTCAATTAATCTGGCCTTATGGCGTCAATGGTGACTTGAATATTGGCTTCCAATACTTCAAGAGTTGCTGCCCCATAAAAAGTTATCGAGAGGAGTTAAGTTGCACGAACGAGGGGGCCAGTTAACAGGACCACTTCTGGAAATAAAGTTGTCACCAAATTGATTTTGCAATAAATTGATGGTTAAGCGCGCTGTATGGCAAGTTGCGGCGTCTTGTTGGAACCAAATGTCGTCGATGTTTAGCTGATTAATTTTTGGAAACAAAAAATCAGTCAACATGGCTCCATAGCGCTCGCCATTCACCGTAACGGCAGTTCCTTCCTCATTTCGAAAGAAATAAGAACCGATGATGCCGCCAGCGTGTAAACCGCACCAAACAGTCAATTTTAATGGATGTAATGGTGATTCGTTAATGGCTTGAGGATTGTCTTCGCTCCATATACGGCAATTTTGCTTATTGACGAAGCCATTTAACCAGAAATGAGCTTCATAACTAAACATAATTCTTCGGTAAAAAGGCTCTTCTTCGGCCAGTTTCAAATTAACACAATCAGTAAAAATGAGACGTAAACGATGATCATTTGGCTTTATTTCTTGCACGAGCTGTATTTTATAGGCACGTAAGCCAAGATCCTTACGTAAAATTTTCCACATAGTCGAAGGACGAAGGCCGACAACTTGAGAACGGCGACGAATCAACATTTCGGCGTCTACCTCAACACTTCGCGCTACAGCAGCAATATTCTCTTCGGTACGCACATTTCTTTGTCTTGCTGATGGTTTTGAATCGAGAAGAGTAAAACTAGTGCGAAAACGATCATTAACTGCCCGAATTGCTTGCTCACTAGGCCGATTATGTTGACCGTAAAATGGACGAAGTCCTCTATGAACTTGGCGAACCGACTTATTTTTTTCAAAGTAAATTTCGACAATTTGGAAGCATTTTTCTGGCATTAAATGATTCATGATGAATTGTCAAACCTTACTGAACAGAAATGTCAACACAATTTAACATTTTAAACTGCCAAACTATAGACAACAACCATCGAAACTTCTCATGCAGCTAAAAAACACCCTTTATATAAAAAAGAAAATAAGAAATAAAGCATCAAACACAAATTTTGGCGAACATAGAAGAAAAGTAAAATTTGTATGAATAAAATAGTTTTGTTCAATTCCCGTTTAAAATAAATTACTATTTCGTATTTTTATTGTTTAGTACACAACAGGTCGTTTGAACTCAATTACTGTGTACTATTTGTTTTGAGCAATTATTATATGGATTATCGTGACATGTGATAGGTAGAAAATCTATCGCTATTATTTTATCACATGAATTCTACCCCAGACCATCGACAGTGTGACAATCACACTGTCATCGCCAGGAATCGTTACAACGAATGAAAACCTCTGTTTTATGCAAGTTTTATTACGTTTCATGGGAATAACATGTTTAATCTGTCGAAGGTATAATAAATAAGCATTTAATTATGGCATTATCAAATGTGAATAACATTTGATAATACATGTCACTCCCATAGATTATAATAAAATTCCTTGAAAACAGACGTTTTAGTTCGCGGTGATTACAAATAGAGTAAAAAATTACAGTATACTGTTCCTTTAACTCGTGCTTAAAAACAGCAACGTGCTCGATTATCGCTATATTTAATAATTCCTTAGAAAGACAAAATATCTAATTCCCAAAAAGTATAATAAAACAGATGTTTTCATTCGTATTAATTAAAGTCAAATTCTGTTTACATAAAAAACTTTGTTATAAATATCACAATTGATTATAATTAATACGAATGAAAACGTCAGTTTTCTAGAAGTTTTATTGTATTTTATGTTTCCTCCTTCTAGGGCATTATCAAATGCCTTAGAGGGGCGATACATGTCATTCCCCTAAAATATAATAAAACTCCTAGAAAACTGACGTTTTTATTCGTATTAATATTTAAATATGGAGTTTTACAACATTGTACAAGAAACAATACATACAATTGATTATATTTTGTCGCGACAGCTGTTTTGCTAACCGATGTTAGCATCGTCAGGTCTTACAATCAACAGCTAATTGTAGGACCTAACGATGCTAACATCGTTAAGCGAAACAGCTGTCGCGTCAAAATATAATCATTGTGATATTTATAACAAAGTTTTTTTATTCAAACATTTAATATTATTGATATATCAAAGTGTTTCCGCCAAAACAATGGATTATCTAAAGTCATATTCGTTTATGACCCACGAAAAAATAAAAATATTATTTGAATATCTATAATTTGACACTATGTGACTATTAAGAAGGTATTATGAACAAAATTATGAAAGGATCGCTGCGTAGGTTCGGATATATGGAACGCATGGATGGAGAAAGAATGGTTAAGAAAGTATACGTTAATGATGTAAATGGGGTACGAAGTCGAGGCAGACCGAGGAAAATATGGCATGACCAAATTAATGAAATTTTAAATATTGGTCATGTTAGAAGTCGAAGGAATCGACGTGCGTGTATGACTCGTTGTATGAATGTGGAGGATGCTAGAGAGATTTGCCAGGATAGAAAAGTGTGGTGGTTCATTCTCTCTGCCTACCCTGCGGTTTGTTTTGTGACTATTAAATTAAGGATTAATTTGTGTATGCAATAAATAAACTGCTTTATTAAATAAATAAATAAATAAATTAATAGATAATTACATGCTGTTTGTTTTTACTTAGAAAATGTATGTTATGTTGTTTTGTGTCAGTAATTTTATGAGAAGTGTTCATTCAATTCTGCCGGAGTACAATATAATGATGTTTACCTTCTTTTCTCGGATCCAGAAATATCTTCTGTTCTTCATACAATAGAAATACGAGAATGGCGAAATAAATACTTCACGCATTTAACCCCTTAATGCATGTTTTTTTTTTTAAATTGGTAAAAAAAACATATGATGTGTAAAAGATGAAAAAAGAGACAGGTATTTTTTTTATTTTTCAAATGAAAAAAATTTTCCTATATAAAATACAAAAAAATATTTCTAGGTGTTCCCATTTTTATCCTTAGATTTTACACAATATTATCCATAATTTTATATAAAAGTGATCATTTTATTAATTACCTAATGTAAAAATAACATGTGATAGGTAGCCAATCTATCGCCATTTTATTGTCACGTGAATTCTACACCAGACCAATGACAGTGTGACAATCACACTGCCATCGCCGGGAATCGGCGAGCTCTTACCACTCAGCCACGAAGGTCGAAATATAATTATTTTAGCGTTTTACAAACAAAAAATAACACTTTTGAATATCGCGTACAGAAAATCATAAACTGACGGTTGGAAACAATCGAACGCACATCTAGTACAACCAGAAATATCTAGCAAGAAGTTTGACAACTAGTAACGCGCATCATAGATAAAACTTTAGTATTATTGCTAGAAGCGAAACATATTTTATTATTTTGTTGTTTTTTATGGCTAAAGATTATTTTGGATCATATATGAGCCAGTACGCGGTAAGGGGTTAAGTGTAATATTTCAATACTCTCTTTCAAATACGGATCTATAGTACAATTTTTGACTCACAAAGTCAAAATAAGAATTACTATGTTTTATTATCAAAGGTCCATTAAGTTAAATTATATTAAGTAGAATAAATGCAGTAAAAATAAAATCTCTCAAGCGATATGATAACGTGTCAAATGTATATATTTTATAAGTTGTAATTACAGTGCGAATGAAAGTGTTATGAACAAAATAATTAATTTATTAAAAGCTTAAACATTAACACTGTGGAATTCCTAAGTAATATTAACTAACTAACCATCACACCGTTTCCCCGAAGAGGAAGTCATAAATTTTGAACTGCCACACTTACACCGATGCGGCACTCCATCCTTCCCGAAAATTGAAAAGAACGTTGTTTATAATCCACATAATATTAAAAATCACATGTTTCGGAGGATACCTCAATCTTTAAGTGTAAATATAATACATAATAAAAACTTAATAAAGAAACACTAATAAAAAAACATTGAAAAATCTATACAATACAGGGGAACAATACATTTAAAAATAAAATATAATATAATAATTAAAGCAATTAGTCCAGGTTATTTTTTTTAAATGAAAATTATTGTTTCTTTTGTATTGTATCGATTTTTAAAATGCGTTTTTTAAAGTCTTTCGTTGTTTATTTTTTATTATATACGAGTATTTACACCTGAAGATGGGGGTCCTCCGAAACATGTCGTGATTTTAAATATTTTGTGGATTATAAACAACGTTATATTCCATTTCCCAAAGTGTAACAAAACAATAATAGGGCCATTAACGATACGCAAACGAACAAGAAATAGAAAAGGACAAAGGAAAACGCTGCATAATAAAATCAATCAAATTTAAATATATAATGTCGCTGACATTCAATCTTAATGATCCTTCCAATATTTTGTTAATTACATTTTCATCTTCTTTTACCAGTTCAATACTTCAGTTCCAAACATAAAGATGCATTTTAGTTTTTTTGTAATAATATATTATACAATAATATTAAATGGCTCAATCCAGAGTCGAACGTGAAATTTGAATTCTTTTGAAGTAAAATTTTATTTGAGTGTCTTTAAACTCTTATACAGGTATTTTAAGTTAAGCAATAACTTACATTCAACTTTATATTATATGTAAGTTATTGCTTGATATTGTTAATATCACTTTCTGCTGAAAGGGAACAATCTAAGAAAAATATAAAGGAATGAAATTGTAGCTTGGAAATCAAATCAAATCTGTTTATTTACTCAAAAGACATTACAAACAGAAAAATGTTTAAGGCATCTATTGAGTACAGGTAAAATGTTATAAAAATACAACATAGTACCAGGAACACATAAAAGATGGTTCGACATTGGGAAGACAAGATACTTTCTAAAGTTGAGAGTATTTGTCCCCTGAACATACCTACACTAATATGAAAGACGTCGATCTCCGAGGAGACCGCCTTCAGCAGACTAATTGCTCTTCCCATCGGTTTCTCCAAAAGTAGGATGAAAGTAGGATAAATACAGTAAAAATGAGATCACCGAGAAGAATATGCGGGAAAACATTATATGATAGAATGCCGATGAACATTTTAGGGAAGAAATGAAAGGGATTAAAAGTAAGATTTAAAAAAGGTTCCCTGAAATGATTTGGACATATGGAACGAATAGGTGAAATAACAATCCCTAACCCATTCAAGGAAATAGCGTGATGTTAATTTAGTTGATTAGAGCATAAAATAGGTAGACAATAACCTAACTGCAGTGAAGTTGAAATGTATGAAGACCAAATGAATGCTATAAATGTTCTGAATGCATGTCACGAACAGAAATTGCCTCCCTACTCGTTAAAAGCATCTTATAGATACTAATGTATTGGAATGAAACTATTAAAACTTTAACGAATATAGATGTTCCACAGATGGCGCCACAATAGTCCCCCATCAGGAATAAATATTAAAACCTATTGAGGGCAAGATGCTGTCACGAACAGCCCGGATCACAGAAGCAGCATCTCTTGAATAGACGCCATCACAAGAATCAGTATTACTCTCTCCTCTTCATGGATGATGCAATACACAATTTGTCACAACAATAAAAATTAACGTTAATACTCTATATAAAATTAAAGTTATTTTTAATTTTCCAGAATAAAAACAATAATGAACCATCACATTCTTCCGCGCGCGGGTGGGTAGAGAGATTTAACTGCCACACTTCTATATACAGACACACTTCTCTAGTATCATTCTTATTCCAACATCTATACACTCCGCTAGAGCAAATGACAACGTTTGTAATATAAGTGCGAACGAAGAGAACTAGGAACAGGTGTGGGAATTTGTGTATTTAGGTAGCATGTTCACAGCGGATGGCCGAATGGATTTTCTTAATGATTAAATCTCATCTTCATAGATGGCGCTAGTATGTAGATTGAAACTAACATGTGAAGTTTGGTGTTACATATTAACACATATACAACTTTCAAAAAATTGTCAGACATGGTGGTCGTAAGAAGGGTGGAATGGGGAATGTTGTATTACATAAATCGTGCGCTTAACCCAACCAATGACAGGTCATAAGTCCTGTAAACACCTCGATCACAATATTCTGTTTCCAATTGGCATCTTCGTCTCTATTGAGATACAATTAATCCTTGAAAAACAGTTATTGGAAACGAGAATTTTTACAATAAAGCTCTGGTCCCAACCCTTATGTATGGAAACGAAGCATGGAACTGGCAGAAGAAAGATGAGAGCAGAATAAATGTGGTAGTGATGAGGTCCCTAAGACGTATGTGTGGTAGAACGATGTACGATAGAATCTCAAATGCTGATATTAGAAAGAAATGTAATGCGAAAGAAGGCACTTTAAACAAAATTATGAAAGAATCGCTGCGTTGGTTCGGACATATAGAGCGCATGGGTGAAGAAATAATGGTTAAAAAAAGTATATGTAAACGATGTTAATGGAATACGGAGTCGAGGTAGACCGAGGAAAACATAGCATGACCAAATTTATCAAATTTTGAAAGTAAAATCAATTTAGAAGCCGGAAGGATCGACGTGCGTGTATGACTCGCTGTATGAATGTGGAGGAATTTAGAGAGGTATATCTGCAGCAAACGGCGTGATGGTTTGTTGTTGTTGTTGTCTATGCATTCCATATGTCCGATTCAACGTAGTGACCCATTCATAATTTTCTTTGCATATTTTCTTATAAGGCAATCATTCTATCACACATACGTCTAAGGGACCTTATCTCCACTAAATTTATTATATTATATTATATTTATTTATTGTTATGATGATTTGTATTTTAAGTGCGCCGTTTTGTAAAATCAATTACTCCAAGGGCGCAGTTTCCATGTTTCGCTTTCATTTATAAGGGTTGAAACTAACACTCCACTGTGAACGACCGTTATCAGTTTCTACAATTAATGTATCCAATAACCTTTTTTTTTATCCACCCGTTACACTACTTCATTGGTTGATTGTAAGACCTGATGATGCTTACATGGGTTTGCGAAAAATATACTCAATTATGATATTTATAACAATTCACTTTTATTTTAACTGTTAATTATGTTAAAATATCAAAGTGTTTCCGTCAAAACAATGGATTATCAAACTTTTTTACAACACATACGTCTAAAGGACCTTATCTCTACCAAATTTATTCTGATATCACCCTTCTTCTGCTAACTCTATGTTTTACTTTCATATATGAGGGTTGGAAATAGAACTCGATTGTGAACGTCCGTAATTGGTTTCATCAATAAATGTATCCATTTTTTTAAGTTCCATCTACTTTGTTACCCGTACCAACCCTTCTCTTGACGTCACTAAAAAATTCAATCACTTGTTCTAGGTTCGCATTCACATTTTCATTTCCTCTTGCCTTTCAAAAGCCTTGACCTTTGACTTTTCGAAATTCATTATTAAATCGTTTGGCTTGCATGCTCTACGAGTATACATTCTCGACATCAAGACTTGTAATTGGAGTGCACTATCCGCAATGAGGATGGAATCGTCCGCCAAAATACAGTCTATCCAGCATAAGAACTACTTATTAAAATAAACAGAATGGGAATTATCATGATAAAGTAATTGTTTTATCGGTTTTACAGAGTTTTATTATTTATCTATTATCTAAAACTATGTAAAAAGTTGTCATCGCAAACATAAACCTATTCAAAAAAGCTAAAATGGCAGTGCACAATGGTGTTCTTGTACCGACCCTTATGTATGGAAGCGAAATATGGAACTGGCAAAAGAAGGATAAAAGTAGAATAAATGCAGTAGATATGAGATCTCTTAGACGAATGTGTGAATACTCTATATGTATGATAGTGTCATATAATAAGAAGTGAATGCGGTGCGAATGATATTGTTATGCATAAAAGAATATAAGTAGCATTAAGATGGTTTGGACATATGGAAAGAATGAATGAATCAAGATTGGTAAAAAAGTATATCTTAACGATGTAAATGGAACTAGAAATAGAGGAAGACCGAGGAAATCGTGGCACGATCAAATAAATCAAATATTGAATGTCGGCCACGTGAGGAGTCAGAAAAATCGACGCGCGTGCATGACACGATGTATGAATGTTGAGGAATCGAGACGGCGTGAAGGTTAGTTAGTTTGTGTAAATACTTGTTACAGATTTGTTTCGCGAAATATTGTGTCCTTATAAAATAAAATAAATTCAGAAACCCCTGTAGCAGTACTAACAAGTAATTAAAATAAGAATTTTGTTATACAAAACAAATTGAGTTTTTTCTATAAAAAGTGATCATCTCTTTAAACGAGCGATTAGTAAAAGGGTTAAATAAATGCTTCTTCTTCTTCTTCTTCTTTTTTATGGCTTTTCACCGCTTGTGGGTGTTCTGGCCAGTCTCAAGTAAGGGTAGTTGTGTAATAGTAGTAGTAGATTAAGGGATTAATCTATGGAAGATTGTTATGTATACAAATTACATCTAGGGTTAGTATTTAATAATTATTTGTTAGTAGTAAGGAATGTGGAATTAAGACTCAGGAATTTTGTTAGTATTTTATACAGGTTTTTGTGAGATGAGGAGATGAGAGTGGACATGTTAGTAGGTAAGGGTATATTAAGGTCTATAAGGTCTGGAATAAAATTTGGGTATTGTACATTAAACGGGCAGTTGAAGAATATGTGGTCGAGATTTTCATCTTCGACGCCGCATTCACATATGGCAGAGTCTAGAATATGAATTTTGGTAAGATGCGCTCTGTGACAACAGTGACTGATGCGCATTCTACAAATCGAGCTGGTTTCAAATTTATTTAATTTTAGTAAATAAATGCTCAAATGGATTGAAATTTCAGTGAATTTTGAATTATGACAAATTTATTGTACCTCAAAATTCCACGCGTTAATAAGTAATTAAGGTTGGAGTAACATATGTACCTAGTAACATAACATGATAAATTTATGTTGGATTATGTAAAGTTACGGATTATGTAAAGTAACAATAGCGTTTATATGATAATTTATTGATGGATGTGGTTGTTATTTTAAACAACTCCATTAAAAAATAAATAATAAAAACCCAATGGCTTTTTTGGTTTTACCTTGATTTTTTTGTTTATGTATACAATAACAACAACAAACCATCACGCCGTTTCTCCGCAGGGGTATGCAGAGAGAATGGACTGCCACAATACTCTTCATGACATACCTCTCTATTTCCTCCACATTCATACAGCGAGTCATACACACTCGTCGATTCTTCCGGCTTCTGACATGACCAACTTTCAAATTTGGATTAATTTGATCTTGCTATGTTTTCCTCGGTCTAACTCGACTCCGTACTCCATTTACATCGTAAACGTATTCTTTTTTTAACCATTATTTCTTCACCCATGTGCTCCATATGTCCGAACCAACGCTGCGATCCTTTCATAATTTTGTTCATAATATCTTCTTTCGCCCTACATTCCTCTCTAATATCAGCATTTGAGATTCTGTCGTACATCGTTCTACTACACATACGTCTTAGGGACCTCACTCTACCGCATTTATTCTGCTCTCATCTTTCTTCTGCTAGTTCCATGCTTCGCTTCCATACATAAGGGATGGGGCCAGAACTCCATTTGAACGTCCATTTTCGCTTTCATTGATAAATTCTTATTACCAATAACTATTTTAAAAGCTCCATTCACTTTGTTACCGGCACCAACCCTTCTTTCAACATCACTGTCTGTTCCGCCATTCGCTGTGAACATGCTACCTAAATAAACAAATTCCCTCACCTGTTCCAAGTTCTCTTCATTCACACTTATATTACAAACTGTAATTTGCTCTTCCCTTTCAAAAATTAACACCTTTGACTTTCCAACATTCCGACATTACGACATTTCGACATTCCGACATTCCGACATTCCGACATTCCGACATTCGATATAAAAACACATAAATAAAAAAAATCAACTTGTTGCCGAAAAATCACTCGCGTTTTCATTATATATTTTATAATGAAGTTTTACAGAATGTGAGAATGTGAGTTTTAGTAAACTGTATAAATAACTAACTACCACACAGTCTCCCCGAAGGGGTAGGAAGAATAATTTCAATACCACCGTTTTCTTTCGTTCTCTCCCTTCTTCAACATTCATACATCGTCTAACACAAGACAGATAAAATTGTTAGATATTTTATGCAACCTTTATCTATGCGGATGGAATTAGCATCGAGAAAGACCTAAAAACCATTGCGCCATATATTCAACTTTTGTAAGCTATAAAATATTAACACATTATATGACATTAAAAATAAGCAAAAAATATTGCTACGATTCTTTAGTTGGTTGGATAAAGCAATCGCTTTATATAAATCAACACCCCCCATTCCGCCCTTTTTACGAACACCACGTCTGATATTTATTTTTGAATGTTGTATATATGCTACCATGTTGAGAAACATTTCACATATTTCAGTTCAATCTACACTAGCGCCATCTCTTGAGACTAGATGTGAGTTTTAGTCTTGCTAAGTTGACTTGAGTTAATATTAAGTAAAGTCAATATGACGTTCTAACTTTACCACAGAATTCCAGTTTCAAATTGGTTATATTGATGCATTCAGTATACTCGTACGACTCGAGAGACCGTTGAATTTCACAAGAATTCTGAGAGTTTGGAATACATTTAGAGGAATAAGTGATTGTTTCGTAACTTTGAATATTTTCTTGTGATCATGGTATTTGGTAGCCTTATCTTTGATATTTTAAATGAAGGTATGCGTAAAAATAAAATTTACCAATTTTTAAGCAAGAAAAACCTTAACAAGCCTAACATATCAAATTTACGCTACATAGATGTGTGTAAATCTGTAAACAAAGTATTATAAAAAAATAATGAAAGGGTCGTTAGATGGTTTCGATACATGGAAAGAATGAATGAGAGCACACTGGTGAAGAAGGTGTAAGTAAACGACGTGAACGGAGCTAAAAATAGAGGAAAGCCGAGAAAAACGTGGCAGGTCAAATCAATCAAATATTAAATGTCAGTCACGCGATGAGTCGGAGAAATCGACGTTCGTGCAAGACACGACGTATGAATGTATAGGAAGCAAGAGAATTTTCTCAGGACAGAACAGTGTGGCGGTCCAATATTTCTGTCTGCCACTCCGGGGAGACGGTTAGTAAGTTAGTTATTAACCGTCGCGTTGCCATGTGGTAAATTGAGTTTCCACTGCCAATTTAAAGTTGATTTTCTTAAAACCTATGGACCCTAATATTATAAAAAAAATTGTAATCCTCCATTGAAGTGTTTTCAATATTTCGTAATAAAAAAAAAGCAAAAAATTACTTCCTTCATCCCAAAAAAAAATATTTTCTAAGACTGCCCTCATCTTCATTCGTGTTAAGGTAGAATTTGTTTTGCTAATATTTACAACTTTATCAAAAGTGACAAATACTTACTCGCTGTTTTGAACGTATTATAAATTATATCTTTGACCTTTTCAATATGTACGTAATAATACCACTGTGGACGGAAACGCAGGACGCAACTTAATAATATCAGAACTGTGAAAATATTAACACTTTACCAAAAGGGAAAAATATTAATACGTACTCGTTGTCTTGAACGTACTATACATTTTGCCTAGGTGCCTTTATCCCCGCCCCGCCGGCCGCTGCGCGCAGACAAGTTTATACCCGCTTGTCCAGTCGCCCGTATGCTATGACGCATTACATATCAGAAATCGCATGGTTCCAGAAAAAAATTAATAATGATATGTTTTTCAAATAATCCATGTATGTTATAGATATCGATCTATTTCTAATGAAATTCCCTACAAGATGACATAAATTAAATTTTGATTCATCTAGTCATATGCTTGATATTTAGATAAAGTTAGCGGTAAACTGAACTTACCACATGGGAGCGAGCGTTTTGTTTTGAACACGGTACGTTAAGGGTTAAAATTTAGATGTTAGCGCTGTGGAATATAATAATGACGAATTTTTTTATGAATTAAGCGCTGTGCAAATGTGCAAAAAAGTGTTTTTCTTCATATTTATAAAAGCGTGGATTAAGTATTTTTTTATTCATCGTGTTTTTTATTTGCTATTATGTTTTTTTCGTGCAATTATATTAGTTTTAGATAAAATTAGGACGTTAACGCTGTGAAAATCTATAGTGACGAATTTTTTAAAAATTAAATCACTATTTTTTGTAAACATTTTGAATGTATACAAATTATTGTAGACAAATACTGGATTTTACCCACTGCGGATAAATTATTACCAATCTTCATAGATGACGCTAGTGTAGAGTGAACTAAAATGTGTGAAGATAGGCGCAGCATTCTAGCATATATACAACTTCCAAAAATTTGTCAGACGTGGTGGTCGTAAGAAGGTCGGAATGAGAAATGTTGTTAAACATAAAGCGATCGCTCAACCCAACCAATGACAGTCATAAATCCTGTAAGCGCCTCGGCCACCATATTCTGTTTCCAGAAAACAATTTACATCTTCGTCTCTATTGAGATACAATTAATCCTTTTAAAATAAAAATAATTTAATTTTTCATAGTACGAGTACATATTCAGTCTGCTGCGGCTGGTGAATGCAGAATACATATCACGACTTCTTTTCTTCTTCCTCAGCCTATTCCCGTCCACTCACTGCACAAAGGCCTCCTCCATTCGCTCTGATCCACATTTCACGTATGACCGGTCTATTGAGGTAAGAACATAATATTTATTATTTATTGTTACTTAAACAATGATGTAAAACTCCATATTAAATAATTAATATGAATGAAAACGTCCTTCTTCTATGAGTTTTATTATATTTTAGATGTCTTCTAAAATAAAATAAACATTTTTTACACAAGTTTACATTCATACGTATTATCAAGATTTATATTTTAACCCCCACATGTACTCGTATAATGGGGCTGACTACAGTTTTTATATTTAAAAATATTGATAGTTTAAATGAAATCTTTAAGGATTGAGCATTGTGTTTCTGAAGCTGTTGAGGTATCTAGGAATTCCGTTGGAATTTTTTTCTACTTTTACTAGTGGAGAAACCAGTGTTTAAATTCATAAAAAAATCGTAATAAATATTATGTTTAAATTATGTTTCCATTAAAAAATATGTGTTTGAACAAAACATACCCTTCAGATATACTTCTCTTTAAAATACGCCGAGATTTGGGTTATGTTTCGTCCCCGTATTTCTGGGTTGAAGCTTTTCCAATTTATAACACCGTATCCTCTGAGGTTTCGTAGACTTTTTTCTTTGCTCGACAAAGCAGAAAAATAACGTTTGAGGAATGAAACTCTTTTTTTAATTCAAAGAGATTTTCCGCAAAAATATTATTTTAGAATTAAGCTTGTATTTATTTAGGCACAAAGTTAAACAATTTTTTCACGTGTGTAATTATGTTAAAATATAACGTCATTTAATCCATGACTACTATGTTATTATTTAAAACTTTCGGATAGGTCTAATTGTCATATAAAAAGCAATGAAATAAAAATATTAAAATTATGACTTTTTACAAAGTAAGATTTTTCCTTGAGATGCTATTTATTGTTTCTTGAACGATGATGTAAAATTTCTTCTATATTCGCCTTCACTTTGTGTTGCGAATTCACATTTGAATTACTTTTTGATAACTTTGTATTATCACAACACTTTCTTAAATTGTTCACAGACATGTTTATAAATAATCAAATTAATTTAACTTCCAGTCTGATATTAGATTTATTTCCCCTGGCTCATTGTTCTGGCAAAAAACCCTATTAACACTGCTTCTTGGAATCATCCCCACCCCTCCTTTGCTATTTTAATTTTATTTAGTACATAAGTAATGATTTTGTCCCATTGAGCTGTTAAAATTTTGCACGCTGAAGAAGGGCCTTCTGTGTCCCGAAACATGTCTGTGAACAATTAAAGAAAGTGTTAAAATTAAAGAAAGATAATACAAAGTTATCAAAAAGTAATTCAGATGATGTAAAACTCCATATTACATAATTTAAATGAATGAAAACGTCTGTCTTCTGGGAGTTTTATTCGTTTTATTATTATTATTATTATTCTGATGAATTGTATTTTAAGTGCGCCGTTTTGTAAAATCAATTACTCCAAGGGCGCACTAAGAAATGACTGACCGAACAGTGCAGTCTTTAGAAGTTTCTTAAATTTAACGTCACTATCCTCTTACTTTGTCTTCATTTCGAAAGCGAGCCTGGTGAAACCGGTTGCTGTCGAAAT
Source organism: Lepidostoma basale (assembly GCA_022606425.2). Taxonomy (NCBI): domain Eukaryota; kingdom Metazoa; phylum Arthropoda; class Insecta; order Trichoptera; family Lepidostomatidae; genus Lepidostoma; species Lepidostoma basale. The sequence goes on from JAHDVF020001258.1 coordinate 557,812, forward strand.
AAAGATAAAAGTGGTAGTGTTATTTAATTAATAAAAAACATCGTTTTATTTAATTATTATACTTTAATTTCATTAAAAAACTAATTTTAATTAAATAACTTTAAGCTTTAACAACCAGTTCTCAATTATTCAACAATATTCGTGTTTATACAAGTTTTTTCTCTCCTTTAAAAACAATAAAATTTAAAAAAAAATGCTATAGTGTTTTTTTAAATTAAAGAGATATGAACATAAAAAGCGTGTATTTTAATTTTGTAAAGTGAGAACGTTTTTAGATGTTTTACAAAAGAAAGCTGGAGCTTAAAGAGGGATGCAAGGCTTTGTTCGGTACTAGGGTTGAATAAAAACAAAAGATTTTGAGGGCTGTTCGGCATCCAGTCATGCAAGGGAGACCTTGGATGATATATTTTTAGTTTTAACAAGTTCATTCAAGAATCAAAGATTTAACAAATATGATTTAATGAATGAAAGTTATTTATTAACAAAATCAAAAAATAGCATTTCGTTTTTTATTCATAATATAATATAAGTTGTTAGTTAGTTTTTAAAAATGATTTAAAACACATGTACCTACATTATTCTTAGACCCCTTAACCGGTTTCGCTTGCGTCGTAGATTCGTCAATTTGAAACACGTCGAGTTTCAAATGCTATACAGAAGAGTGAAAACAAAGTATACAAGTGTTTTAAATTATTTTTAAAAACTAACTAACTAACCATCACACCATTTCTCCGGAGGGGTAGGCAGAGAGGAAATACTGTTTTACTGCTCTGTCCTGATAAACCTCTCTAGCTTCTTCTAGATAGGTATGTAATTTGATTAATTTGATCATACCATGTTTTATACAACATTTTAACCACTCTTCTTTCGTTCATTTGTTTTATATGTTCAAAACATCTCGGGGTTCATTTTTTAATCTTTCTTGTTATGCAATCATCTATCTTACATTTCTAACTTATTTCGTTGTTCGGTATTCTATCACATATCATTTTCCTGCACATTACTTTTGGTGATCTCATTTCTACGGCTACTATCCTACTTTCGTCCTTTTTTGCCAGCTCCAAGCTTCATTTTCATACATTAGAGTTAGCACTTGAAGTATATTATGAACTGGTATCTGTGTTTTAGTGGATATATTTCTATTGGCAGTGATGACTTTTGTTCCCAGCACCGACCCTTTTTTCTATGTGTACATCCATGTTTCCATCTTTTGTAAACATAGAGTCAGTCTCCGTTATGACTACGAAAACCCTTTTGATAGAAATAGGGGAAGACCGAAGAAAATGTGGCACGATAAAATAAATCAAATATATTCTTTTTGAGACGGCTTGATAGTTAGTTATTTTAAATGTGTATTTGAAATGATGATTCGGCATTTTAAATAAATGTCGCTTTTTTTTAAATAAATATTGTACAGTCATTAAAATTGATTAACTCAATGTATTTAAAATGTTTCTATCTATTAAGACCCGACAAAGTTATCGCTAGAACCTTTTTCGTACGTATTATCCTTACTTGGAAATTATGAAGGATGTGTGCGACCCACCCTCGTTAATTCGGTTTTGCTAACGACTTACGAAGGTAATATTAACGTTTTTTTGTTTTAAGGGTTGAAAGAGGTTCTAGGTGAAAATATAGATAGATAGAGAAAATGGTACAGAGTCGTTATAAAGCTTCCAAAAACCTAAGATAATCCATATTTGTATTTATAATTTGAAATATATTATATAAAGGAATAGTAAATATCCTCTTGGGCATGCTGGGAACCAATAGTTTGCAGATAAGAAGAGATGGGTGCACACTTACCAATTTATTCAGACTTATCAGGGGATTCTTTGAGAACTCCGTTTTCTTGGAGGCTATCCATCTTTATGTTCCAGATGCTTATCTTCGACAGCGTCAGCACAGACTGTTTTATCTCCCAGCATGCAGAACCAACCTGCCTCTGGTGATGCCGGTGGGGAGAGCAATCAAACTGCTAAACTTGATCGCTTCGGAAATCGACGTCTTTCATATTCGTGAAAGTACGCTCAGAAGACAAATACTCTATACTATAAAGTTTGGAGAGTATCTTGTATTTCTAATGTCGAACCATCTCTCATGCGTTTCTGGTATTATATTTTTTTTTGTGTTTTACCTGTTCTCAATAGATGCCTTAAACTATTATATAATTGTTGTTTGTAATATCTTTTGAGAAAATAAACTGATTTGATTGATTGATAAATAAATACATGGTGAAAAGCGATAAGCGGTGATGAACCATCTTTCCATCATAATATCAGACATTTTACCGTATAAAGTACATATAGTAGGAGTATTAAGAGCATTAATGGATAGTTCCCCGCAGCTTTAATTCAGGAAATGTTGTATGTCCTCAACAAATAAATCTAATTTCCCTCAAGGGTAAAAATTACCATTGCGATACTTACCTACATTTAAAAGGTTGTTTACATATATATTAAGGATTGTAAACATCGAACGGATTGTTTATTTAAACCTTAAGTACCTAAATTGTGTAATTTGTAATAAAACAATTCGATCGAATATAAAATGGAAAATAATAAAACATAAAACAGCCATTTGACACACTTCTCTCGCTTCCTCGACATTGATACACCGTGTCATGCGCGCACGTAGATTTTTCCGACTCATCACGTAGTCGAAATTCAATATTTGATTTATTATATTTGATCCGTCTTCTTCTATTTCTAGCTACTTTATATTGTTTTCATTTTCTATTCTTAGCAACCTTTCATCATAAATTTTATCCACATGTCCAAACCATCTTAATGATCCTTTCATTATTTTGTTTATAACACTTTCGTTCCCACTTCATTCACTTGTTAAATTTTCATTCGACACTCAATCATACACAGATTTTCCATACATTCGTCTAAGAGATCTCATTAAAAAACATAGTTAAATAATCTAAGATTATTTTTCTGTGGTCCTTTAATGAATGATGTATTTAAAATTAAATAGGTAATATTTAATGATGTTAATATTTATAACACTTATAATATCAACATTTATTTTTATTCACTTAGTATGTTGCGACAGCTGTTTCGCCAACCGATGTTGGCATCGTCAGGTGTTGCTAACATCGGTTGGCGAAACAGCAGGCTCGACATTCTCAGTGAATAAAAATAAATGTTGATATTATAACAGTTTAATTAATTTTAACAGTAATAATGTTGAAGTATTATTATTATTATTAATATTATTATTATTATTATTTTGTTGAATCGTTATTTACATCATGACAGCATGAGCCAAATCGATGTAAAGGGTATTATTATAGCTACCATAGTGATTCTCGTGACATGTGATAGATAGCTAATCTATCGCCATTTTATCGTCACATGAATTCTACACCAGACCAAAGGCAGTGTGTCAATCACACTGCCCTCGCCGGGAATCGAACCCGGAACCTTTGAGGTGGCAGTCAATGCACTTACCACTCGGCCACAAAGGTCGTTTATTTACTGTTTCCGCCAAAACATTGGACTATTTAAGTAATGCACTTATGTTATATAATAATATATCTACATGTTTTTTTATAGATTGATAGATACAATATAGATAACTTGCTACAATATATAAATGTTTGGTTTAAATAACTATCTTACTATTTCACCATCACGCTGTACCTTTGGAGGGGTAGATAGACCGCCATACTTCACTTTCCTGACATATTCTCGAGCTTTCTCTGCATGTTCTCCGCAAGCCTCACCGTGGGAAACACTGATCTAGTTGCTTCTAGGATGACTCATATAACGTACTACAATCCGTCAAAATCCCATTCTTAAATAAATTTTGTCGTGCCCTCTCCATGATAAAAGAAGAAGAAGAAACAAAATCTTCTAATTATTTTTTTTGACAAATTAGTCCGTTTTTTGTTGAATAGTTTCACCTTGACACTTCTCTAAAGATAAATTATTGCCGTGGCATTTCGTTTATAGGTTAATTGTAGCGGACCTTTATAAGAGACTGGATGTTCCCAGAGAACAAACCCTTTTTGTTGGTTTGTATCCACATTTTTTACGGTCACGCTATACAAGAATATCGAAGAGGGTAAGTAGCAATGACGACCAATTAATGATCAACTTCGGCAATCATCGGCATGGTGAGTTAAATATACTGGCAACATAAAATATGAAGTCCAAAAAGTATTTGTCCAGTATTTGTCTACAAGTATTTGTATAAAAAAAACAAATTCTATAAAAAACTGGTACAAGTTAAAAGCATAAAAATTGGAGTTTCACTCCAGGCGTTATCTAGCAATGTGATAATTGCGTAAAAGCCTTTCACATTGCATTAATAAAGATTATCTGCTTAATGCTTAAAAAATATTTTAATAGATGGCGCTAGTGTAGATGGACCTACCAACAGTGAAGTTATTAAAAAATATTAACATATATACAAGTTCCAAAAATTTGTCAGACGTGGTGTCGTAAGAAGGGCGGAATGGTGAATGTTGTTAAACATAAAGTGATCGCTTAACCCAACCAATGACAGGTCATAAGTCCTGTAAACGCCTCGACTGCCATATTCTATTTCCAAATAATTTACATCTTCGTGTCTATTGAGATATAATTAATTCTTAAAAAATGATTAACCCGCAATGGGTTAAAATCCAGTATTTGTCTACAAGTATTTGTATACAAAAAAACTAATTCATATATTTTGATTAAAAAGCATATTTAAAATTGAAAGATTTCATTAAATGTAAAAGAAGAGTGTTGTTCTTTTGTAAATAATGGGCACGGCGTAAAAAGGACAGTGAACAACCAGCCACATGCGTCTAATGTTTTTCAGTTTTGTTTCGATTGAATACATTAATTATGAATAACTCGTAGTGTCTGGACTCGGCTGAGAAATTTTTTTTGCATGTCGAAATAAATCTAAATTAATGGCACGGCTTACCAATTTGACGGTGGTCGTAAGAATGGTGCGTACGAAACTACAATAGTAGGTTTTTGTGTCGTTCTTGGCTCAAAAATATAATATATGTACGCCGGCTAGATCCAGGGGTTCATACCAAAGAAGCCGACAAAATAAAAAATGTTTTAATTTTGATAAATTAAAAGATTTATTTTAAAGAATGAGGAAGTTCTTCAAGGAATCGAAGGAGGAAGGCACCTGCTCAGGACCTTGTCCGAAAGGCGTGCAAGATGGATCGGCCATGTAATACGTCAAGAAGGTCTCTTGCATGCCATAATAGAGGGTATGATCGAGGGGGCAAACTCTAGGGGACGCCCACGCCGAGAGTACCTGGAGGACCTGTTGGTGGACGTGCGCTGCTCATCATATGCAGATCTCAAAAGAGCCGCACAAGACAGGGAAAAGTGGAAGAGAATAATGGAGGAAATTGCTGCAAACCAATCCCAGGATTGAAACCAGAGAAGAAGAGATTTTAAAGAATGTTTATAAATTACGTTGAGTTTTAACTTTAAAATTATTTCTCTAAAATCGCTGTTATTTTGGCGTAGTAATTCCAAAAGTGCTGGCAACTAAAGGATTAAATGTATATTTTAAAACTTTGTACTTTAGTTCCTGACTACTAAAATATACGTAATTTACGATGAACTGAGATTATGTGTCTGAGCTGTAAATGTCGTTAACCATTTTTTTTACTGCAAATGAACCTAACCACACAATGATAGTTAGAGATTATGCGAGAAGTTTTAGTCTCCAAGTATAACTATTAAATCAAATGTAAATTCTATTTCTATTAAATTAATCGATTTTTAATGTCTGATCTCGGAGTTCGTTAAATTGCTGATTCTTTATTCGTAGAAAAATATGTATTTAAAATTAAAATATATCAAATCAAATTCAGAAACTGGAATGACCATGTAGCCAGAAAGGAAAGTGACTTGCATATATCATCATCATCATCAGCCGTCTGTCGTCTGCAGCTGAATGTAGGCCTCTCCGAAAGCACGCCACTGCCCGCTATCCATTGCCGCTCCCATCTATCTACTCGTATATCCAGAATCCTCTTCAGATCGTCGGTCCATCAAGCAGGGGGACGTCCAACGGAATCCTGTACGCAGTCCCCACTCCAGAACCCGTCTCCCCCATCGGCCGTCGGTACTCCGACAGATATGGCAAGTTCATTGCCTCTTCAGCCCGCCCATCCTCAGAGCCACCTCAGTCACCTTGGTTTGTTGACGAATAAATTTGTTTATAAATCTGTCTCTCAAGGTATTTCCAAGCATGGCTCTTTCCATGACGCGTTAGGCGACCTTGAATCTGTAGACTAGACCTTTTGTCAGTGTCCACGTCTCGGCTCCGTACGTTATGACTGGCAAGACGCACTGGTTGAAGACTTTAATCTTGAGGCATTATGGTATTTTAGAAGTGAGGTTTATCGCATATATAGCCGCTAATAACATCCCCTCCGGACACATTCCACCTGTAAGAGATGGAAGCATAGGTGGGCCTCATCATTTCAAAAGACACCATTTCTGTGTCACAGATCGTCAGATCTTTTAAAAGAAAAATAATAATAATTGAAGCCTGCTTACTACAAAGGTGCTATAGGTTTAAACACGAAACAAAAAAAAACTGTTTATTATTATAGATCATGTGTCATGCAGCACGGGGGTATATTTAGGGTCAAGTTTTGAATTACACTATACGAGTATTATTTAAAAACACAGTTGGCATTCACGTTTAACACCAATTGGGATAAAAACTCATTTTACTTTTTTGATAATTGGCACCTTAGTAATGATCATTCCTCATTTATTGAAAAAAAATCATATTCAGAATGGTTTATTGAAAATAATTGACAAACAAAACATGTCATTTATTTATTCAAAGCGCAATTTTCCTCCTGTTACAACAGCAGTAAACTGACGCATAAAGTCTTTTGTTTTCCAATTTTACAAAACATTGTTGATGCTTTTAAGCATACATGTATCTGACATGGAGATGATACAAAGTCTGAAGCCAGAGAGGGTGCATCGCTTTCTAATACATGTTACTTTATTCTTTGAATCTAGCATATCCTTTGGTTTCTTACATCGCTAAACAAAGGTTTACCGAGCAAGTTCATTATATGACTGGGCTGCATAAATACAGATTGTACGTTACCATTTTCATTATTGCACAGTACGCTGTTTTGTTTCCATTAAGTTACAAAGCCCTTCAACTGCACATTGTTATTAAAATGTCATGAAAACTGCACCGAGACATAATTACCAATTATTTTGGACTGAGTAGATAAATTGTATTTTCTATTATATTAAACAGCGACTGCAGAATGATATTGATTTTCGATCTTGTGTTTAATAGTTTTTAAATTTACTTTATTTGAGTAAGTAGCGCCAACCGGTTTCGCTCTGTAGCGAGCTTCCCTGGGGCTATTCACATACGTATAGCTCTAATGAAGTTCGCTATAGAGTGAAACCGGTTGGCGCTACTTACTCTAATAAAGTGTTAACTATTTAAATAAAAACACTGTTACAAAATATTACAATTTTATACATATTTTATAACAGTGATTTTATTAAAAAAGTAAATAATGTTAAAATATCAAAGTGTTTACACCGAAACAATGGATTATCTAATCAAATAAAGTGATTTATACTAAGTGAAAAAGGGTTTAATTTTCTTTTTAAATATATTAAGCCATCAAAATTTTATATATCTTATAATGTTTTCAGTAAATGTTTTTATTTGGGATTATCTAAGGGAAGAAGGCTGAAGAAGAATAAGAAGTTTAGTTTAAAAGTATGTTTTCTCGATGTTTTATTTTATTTTATGAAAACGACAGGTGAAATTCACCATTCCCAAACAGACGTTATATTTCGTATTAATTAAACTAAAAAGAACTAAAATGTGTTCTCTTGCCATTATCTGTAAAAAAAAACATCATTTCTCTTATCAGTTATTTTTAAACTGTTGATTTGTTTGTGGAATTTTATAGTTTTAATAAACAAAACAAAAGCCGCATAAAGCCTTTGTTCGTTATAGTACGAATAATTTAGTAGAACTTTCTGTCCGGCACTACTTGATCGAGGCGCGTTCATCGGAAAGTTAATATTAAATAAGCTTCCACCGGGCTCTCAAAATATACCCCCTGCCTAGACAGGTATTGCCCTTACCCCCGAAGCGAACATGCCCACGTCGCTCAGATAAAGCTTCAGATAGTGGAACAACGTGGCAAGTTAGTGGAATTAAAACAACATCACTTATCCCTAATCAATATATAATCAAACACCCAAGTTTACCACTGGCCCAAAGAATATAATAAATTATATATCCAACTGGGAAACGAATGATGAAATTATTATAGAAAAAAGACCACAAAATAGTAGACGCACGATAATATCTAATTTGTTTTTTTTATTTATTTATTTATTGTTGGTACACAAACAAATCATCCAATATACAGTAGTGATAAGTAATACAATATATATTAAAACCGATTAGATGCCTCAGTTAGATGTGCACACCAAGAACATAACATTAGAAGTTCAACTATCTTGTACCATCCTTCGGTATAAAGAACCGTCAGGCAAAACAAGACATTTTAAGATAAAAACAATAGCACGAGGCAAAGAAAAAAACAAACAAACAAATCAAAGTATGATAAAAAAAAGAGATATACAAAACAGATAGAACGATACAATAGTATTACATGAAGTAAAAACAATTCACAATTCAATTATATCTAATCAAAATAGGTATAATAAGGCAAGGTATACTAAAACACGACAGACACGTAGGTTCTTACATATGAAATTACAGCATTACTGAACAGTAATGCTGTAGAATACAAATCATCTGTCAACTGTCAAATTGACAGTCTGTAGAAACAATGTTGCCAGTTTAAAAATCAAATGTCTAAAAAAAAACTATAAATGTTATTTTGGAATACACAGACACCTAAAAACTCGTTTACTGACAAGAAACACCAAATTATTACTGTATAAAACACTGCTGAGACCAGTACTTGTATATGGTGTGGAGTGTTGGGTACTGAATATTTCGTAATTGACTAACAAAATCAATTTCTTTGATACTTGCTTTAAATGATGGCAGTGTATCAGAAAATATATCAATTTGCTTACATTCTATGAAATTGTATAATCTGCACAATGGGATTAAAGTGAGATATATTATTTTTAAAGGATTTTATGTGAAAAGTATTATTGTAGCGTAAATTATATGCGTTTGGAACAGCAATCTGGATTTTACTCAGACAATAAGAACTCTCCAGATACCCATGAAGAATTTTGTATAAACAAACTAGATCAGCAATTTCTCTTCTAGCCTCTAATGTTTTAAGGTGATAATATCCTAGCCTCATCTCATAGGATCCAAGTGACGAACCAAGATAGAATTTGTATGACAACATACGCAAGATTTTTTTTTGTACTGATTCGATAGTACTAGTGTATTTATTGTAGTGCGGGTTCCATATGGTTGATCCATATTCGAGATTACTTCTTACCAATGTGGATCGTAGGTGGCAACAGATAGCCCTAGATTGAAAATATTGGAAGAGTTTAGAAGAGGCCTTTATCCGGCTGTGGTATAAAATTGGCTGAAAAGAACGGGAAGAATAATAAAACATGAAGAAGAAATTAAATCACTCAGGCGAATGTGTGGTAAATCTGCATAAATATGATCGTATATCAAATGCAAATATAATAAGTTATTGCACTGCGAATGAAAGTCTTATGACCAGAATATTGAAAGGACGATTAAGATGGTTTGGGCACATGGATAGAAAAATAAAGAAAAAGTGGTAAAGATAATATTATTTACTCGAATGTTAACGAAGTACACGGAAAAAAAATAGAGGAAGAGGAGGAAAACATGGCACGATCAAATATAAAATGTCGGTCACGCGAGGAGTAGGAGAAATCTAATATATGCCGACCTTCGTGGCATAGTGATGCCTTCGTTCGATTCTCGGCGATGGCAGTGGAATTTCCACACTGTCTTTGGTCTGGTGTAGAATTTACGTGACAATAAAAGCGATAGATTAGCTACCTACCACATGTAATAAAAATCAATATAATAGCTAAAAATAAAAATTGTATACAGTAATTGGGTTCCAACAACCTGTTGTATACAAAAAATAACAATGTACGTACATGACACGATGTATTTATCATTTCTATGTTCCTAATTACAGTTCAGTCTCATATAACGTACAGTCTAGACTTTTGTCTTTTGCGTGGTCCACATTTTCTTTCAATCTTGTTCAATTTAATTTGGAAAATCATATATTTCTTCTATATTCGCTTTCCTATTGTGTGGTAGATTTTCTTTAAATAACTTTTGTTTGTTTTTTCCAGCTAAAGCCCGGCCATCATCTTGCTTTTAATTTTTTTCATAATTATTTAGCCAGCGCTCTTAGTGGAATTGAAATATTCTTAATGGATGCACTTGCAAACTGCTTGTATTAATATATTTTTTACGAAAAATAATAACTTCAGTATTATACACTTTATTACGTAAATACTCTGCAGTGTTATTAAAAATTTAATTTTAAAATTTAAGCACACAAAACGTTTATAAAGTTCCTATTTGTATATTCGCTTTCTGTAAAAAATTTTTTTTAAATTTTTTAAAGATAATTTTTCTATGGTAGTCTACACATACGAGTATGTCCGTGTTATACATCTATGTATCTATTAAAAGTGACAATGTCATTATTTCACATTTTACAGGAGAGTCATTTAAAAGTGAAATAAGTTTGACAAATCACCGAGAGAACGATATTTGAGCTCGAGCTTCTAGCTCCTGGTTATACTTCACTCTCCACACTCAACCTTCACATAGAGACCCAAAATATATTCTCAACAGCGCATTTCCGTCCCTTTTTTCAGTACCCAACACTCCGCACCATATACAAGTACTGGTCTCAGCAGTGTTTTATACAGTAATAATTTGGTGTTTCTTGTCAGTAAACGAGTTTTTATGTGTCTGTGTATTCCAAAATAACATTTATAGTTTTTTTTTAGAGATTTGATTTTTAAACTGGCAACATTGTTTCTACAAACTGTCAATTTGACAGTTGACAGATGATTTGTATTCAATACGATTTGCCATTTTACCTAGTTGTTCAATAAAGTTGTCGAAAATTGGACTTCACGATTCGAGCTAGCCGTGGCGCTCTTATGGCCGAAATCATATTTAAACAATAATGGCATTAAATCATCTATTAAATAAAGCCAATATCATAGACATTAACAGACAAAACACACACCATTTATGTAACAATTGTGTATAAGGGTGTTTTTTTAGAGGTATACAAATTCTAATGAATAAAAAAACACTTTAAAATAAAGGTCATGTCTAAAATATTGGCTTAATTTAATTAAATATGATTTCGGACATATGAGCGCCACGGCCAGCTCAATGAATGAAGCGCAATCGTGAAGTTCAATTTTTGACAACTTTATCGAGCAATTGAATTAAATGGCAAAATGTTTTAACTACAAATCAACTATCAACTGTTAAATTGACAGTCTGTAGAAACTATTATGCCAGTTGAAAAACCAAACCTCTAAAAAAAACATTCTATATTTGCCACGTTTATTTTCCTTTTTTTATCTCAATACTAACATTATTGCTGCTATTTACCACTGAGCTCAAATATTATAAAGATTCAACTCTTTGTTGTGGGTACCTGCGCTAAATAATATTGCTAGACCATTTTTGATGATAACTGGTGTTTTGGATGCGATCATGTATATTTTTTTCTTGAGCGTATTTACTTGAAGTCCTATTCTATTAGCATCATTTTCCAGGTTCCTAAACCCTTGTTTGACATCATTGGACGTTCTTGATAATATATCGATAACGTGAAAATAAAATAACAATAAATACGTGTTTCTGTCCAAAATATTTCTACCCCACACGATACGGATTTCAATCCCAATTAATGTATCTCCGATCGTATTCAATGAAACACATGAATTTCTCTTATTTTTCATCTATCTCTAGAAATACCACTTTCCGCTTCGATAATTTCTCGCACAAAGCTTTCACGGCCTATCCTACTGGAAACGAATTGAATTTGATTGGTTAATAGTTTGTCGTTACGACGACTAATACCTGTTTATTTGTTTAACAGCCTTTAATTCAATACCTAAAGACAGAGAGCTTTGTTTACAGATCATTACACGTTAATGTGTATTACTGTGAATATAGATTTTCGCTTGTTTGACGTAATTATTTGAAAAGACTCTTATCTCAAGTACTTATATAATAAAAACAAGAGGTTTACAAGAATAGAAACAATCTTCAATAACAAACATAAACCATTAACACAATCGCTGCGTCGGACACGGTTCTACAGTATGTCTACAATTGTTGTTATTTAGAACTGATGTATAATATAATGTTTCGTGGTTTCGAAAGTTTGGTATTTTTCAGGTTCTCTGCAAAGCATGCGATATTTTTACGCAGCCAACGCGTTAACACTGGGAAATCCCATAAAAATAGTCCAATATTTTTTGAGAATTAAAACGCTAAATAATGCATTTGAACCTTTAGAACGTTGGTTTTCTAGAATTATCATTTTATTTCGCCTTAGCAAGGCATTAATAGAAAGTTAAGTAAAGAAAGCATATGTTTATGAAGTAAATGTAACTAGAAGTAGAAGACCGAGTTAAACGTGGCACGATCGTATTTAAAAAAAAAATGTAGGCCATGTGAGGAGTCAGAGAAATCGACGTTCGTGTATGACACGATTTTTGAAAGTTGAGGCATAAAGTGAAGTACGTCAGAAAAGATCAGTGTGGCGGTGCATTCTTTCTGCATACCCCTTCGGAGAGACAGAGAGTTTGTGAAATATGTAATTTTAATAAAATATATATTTTTTTTATAAAAGCGACATATTCCGTTGCTTTAATTAATATATTAATTAAATACTTATTTCAGAGAAAATTTGAAAACTCCATTATCTCGAAATGTTTTGTCAGTTATACCTTTGTCTTTAGAAGAACGATATAAACATTTTATTGTGTTCTACTAATGATGTAAGTATATGGAATAAACCTTTGAAAAATATCGATAAAAATAATTTCAAATGTGAAAAAAGTTGTGTTTTTAATTCATTTAAAATAAAATTACAATTAAAAATGTATTTTTATTAAACAAACAATAAATATTCCATTATTTTGGCCAAAACACTGTTATAATATCACATTTTTTTATTATACACATTTTGAGAATGTAGCGACGGCTGTTTCGGCAATCGGTATAATCAGTCATCTGCATCATTACTGCATATATTTTTTTTTTTTTTTTTGCTATTGATTCTCGTGACGTGTGATACGTTGCTAATTTATCGCCATTTTATTGTCAATTGAATTCTACACCAGACCAAAGACAGGCAGTGTGACAATCCCACTGCCATCGCCGGGAATCGAACTCGGGAGTTTCAGTATAGCATTCATATAGCTCTTTCCACTCTGCCGCGAAGGTTGCCTCTAATGCACTAAATAAAATATTATTATATTATATGAAGTTTGTAGAAAAATCCGTATTAGAAATAAAATAAAAAAACTGGCATGGCTATAAACTCTAAACTCTCTGGATCCTGGGATCATTTAGTGGGTCCGTGGAATACAAAATTGATTTGGGGGTCCCTGAACAACGTCAGGGGGTCTGCGAAAGGTTTAAAAGGTCAACAAAGAATTCCAGATTATTTTTTCTATCGGCCTAATTTTACTCTGTGTGAGCTTCAAAAACTCATTTTGTAGTTATATGTGAATTTGTAAAAAAAAAACAATCTTAAAAAAGTAAGCAATGTAGAAGATGTCATGCGATGGGGAAGACTAAGAAGACGCTACTGGAGAGATCATGTGGAAAGAGCATGTTCTGAAAGAGTGATAAATATAGCCGCAAATAAAGTAGCAACAGGAAATCGACCTGCAGGAAGACCACCTAAAAGATGGCGAGACAGTTGGACATCTGCATCCCAGGAACAGGCTCCGAGAAATAACAGGACACAGTCCTAAATAAAGCAGAAGAAGAAGAACAAGAAGAAGAAGAAGATCAAAGTAGTGGGTCTGCACAAAATAAAAGAAAAAGTCCAGGGGACAAAAAAGTTTGGGAACCACCGCTCTAGAAACACCCTGAATATTTTCCCGTTAAGATAAGAAGTTAAGAAGATTTTTTTTTAAATGTCGTTGATTATCCAAAAAAGTAACTTGGTTTTCCTTTTCTAAATGGTGGCCTCACAATTTTAATCTGTTGTACTAACAAATAAATTCCAATTTTGTTTTGGGTTGACAGTTTTTATGCGCTACAAATAAATTGAAGAAGATTTCTAAGATAACTGAAAAAAATTAAAACCCATTTCTTTTGATAAATTAACTTCTTGGTAAAGAGGTACCTATATGTAACCAATGACTTATTTATAAGGAGAGCCAAATAAACTTATGAACACATATACTGATAATGATTTTAAAATTTCTGTCGATATTTTTATTAAAAATGAGTTAAGGGCTGGACATTACAAATGTGCAAAGTGTTAAAAATGTCAAAAATAAGTTTTTGATGTCAATTTGACTTTATGCTTAGGAAATTAAAAATAACTTTATTAAATCCACTTATTATTTAAAAAATATTTAAAAACACGACATGTTTCGGAGGATACCTCCATCTTCAGGTGTAAAAATATAATAAAAACTTAACAAAGAAAGACTAATAAAAAACGCATTTAAAATTCAATACAATAATTCAAATTTAAAAATTAATATGGGCTATTTGTTATAAGTATTCATAGTTATTTTTTAGCAGTAAGAACTAATACATAATATTTAATAATAATAATACATGATGATAATATAAAAAAATATTAAATATAATAATTAGTAAATTAAACAAACTTATTTTTAATTTCCTAAGTAAATTAATATGGAATTTCACATTGTTAATGCCTTAGCGTTCAATAATTTGACTTTAGCATAAAGGTCAATAACTGTGCAAAAGAGCGTAATGATTGGATAATATAGTGTAGTTCAAACGTCACCCTAAAGATGCCACCCGTGGTACGTGACATATGGAAGAAAAAACAGTGTTTGCATATTTTTTCTGCGTTATATTTAAACCACTTGGCATATTTGTAATGTCCAGCCTTCAGTTTATAAACTATTATATTTATTTTATACATACAATCGTCATGACATATGTAATAGAAAGCAAGGCGGATACCACAATTCCCAAATCCCGCTTAGAGTGTCAGAAATTAAAGCCCTCATGAACGTATCTGGCAAACCATTTCTGGCCCGAATACGGAATGAAAAAATAAAAAATATGTAGTTGAGGATATGGGGGAAGCAAAAGATAAGACATTCTCAACGCCAACCCCAAGATAAACGACTCTTGGACAGACCACCGAATATAATCGAATGTAGGGTAGACACCGCGATTAAAAACACGCTCTGAAATGAAGATACTGAGGAACATATCTGGTAAGATACTATGTGATATAATAAGGATCTCAGGGATAATAGTCGAAGATGTTGTTAGGTGTAGGAGGCAAAGGAGATGTTAGTTTTCTACGAGAGAATAACGGATTCATTAGAACTCCCTGACACTACATGTCAACATCAATCCCAAGGCTTACAACCTCAGGCAGACCACCAATAATCAAATCAAATCAGTTTATTAACTCAAAAGACATTACAAACAGGAAAATGTTTAAGGCGTCTATTAAGTACAGGTTAAATATTATAAAAATACAACAAAGTACCAGGAACGCATTATAGATGGTTCGACATTAGAAAGACAAGATACTTTCTAAAGTCAAGAGTATTTGCCCCCTGAACGTACGTTCACTAATATAAAAGACGTCGATCTCCGAGGAGACCGCCTAAGTCGTGCTGCCGCATCGAAATCATATTGAAGTTTATTTGTTTGTTTCGTGGGTATGTTGGCGTAAATGCCGTTGCAATAGTCGAGTCGAGATACGACGAAGGAGTTAACAAGTGTTTTTAATACGGCAATAATATAGATCTAAGCCGGGAATCAACTTCGCAGCGGGCAAAGAAAACAGGCCACAGGGCCTACGTTAATAAGAAGAGGAAAATGTTTTTTTTTCCAGCAGAAGCACAAATAAAAAAGTCAAGATATATTTTATAATTAGTGTTCAATTTAAAATGTTACAGTTATTTTTAGAAATCACACTCTTTGGAAATACCTCTTGACAATTTTCCCGCGTTCGAGGTATGAGTTTCAATGACTGAAAATCTCGCCTTTGCCGGGGTTCGCTATTGAGCTGCGTCCGCATAAAAGTTCCACTCTTGCAAAATATGAGTTAAAATTTTATTAATACAAGGAAAAAGATACTCAGACCTTTGAATTAATTTATTTTATGATGATTGTATTTTACGTACCTATGAATATAAATATAACTTTATGTTTAAAGGTTTATTTTCATGCATAATGAATGCTTTTAAATTAATGTTTGTAATATTTCTTATTCAAGTGCCCTGTCGGGTCCCCCCAACGTTGGCGATCACCTCGGCGAACCTGTCCCTGTCCTGCGCCGCTCGAAACAGCTCCTCAACACTTCGGATGCCGGTCCACTCCCTCACGTTTCGCAGCCAGGACATTTGTCTCCTTCCGGGCCCTCGGCGTCCCTCAATTTTTCCCTCCAATATCAGTTGGAGAAGGTGGTACTTTTCCCCACGCAGTATATGACCCAGATATGAGATCTTTCGAACCTTGATAGTTGATAACAATTCCCTGTCAACTCTAGCTCGCCTCAGGACTTCGGTATTGGTAACCATGTCTGTCCATGGAATTCTGAGCATTCGGCGATGGAGCCACATTTCAAATGCTTCCAGTCTGTTCATTGTGTTAACTTTCAGGGTCCAAGTTTCACACCCGTACAATAAAACAGACCACACATAGCATTTGATCATCCTCTGGCGGAGTTTCAAGTTTACGTATCGTATTTATCATTGCAGAAGAGTGATTTTATTTTATTAAACGTAGCTCTTGCTGCCTCAATTCTGCATTTTATCTCTACATCTGGGTCAAGAGATTGCGATAGTATGCTGCCGAGGTATTTAAATTTTTCCACCCTTTCAACGTTACGGCCGTTCAAATGCAATACTGATCCACTGTAGTCAAGCCGTCCGAATGTCATCCATTTAGTTTTGCTGATATTTATTGTTAGCCCCAATCTTTCACCGGACTCGTCAACAAGATTAAGGAGGTCCTGAAGATCGCTGACACTTTCAGCTAATAAAACAGTGTCGTCGGCATATCTTATATTGTTTATCACAACGCCATTAATGTTCAGTCCTTTCTCGGTGTTGATGAGGGCTCGTTTAAAAACATAGTCGGAGTACAGATTAAATAACAATGGAGAAAGGATACAACCCTGTCTCACACCTCGCTGGATGGTAATTGCGTTAGACTTCTCGTATCCGTGTCTTATTTCGGCTGTTTGGAACCAGTACAAGTTTTTAATAAAATTTAAATCTTTGGTATCAATATTGCACCTGACAAGCATTTTTATTAGGTCACTATGTTTTACCCTGTCAAATGCTTTTTCGTAGTCAATAAAGCATGCGACTACCTCTTTTCTTTGGTCCCGGCACTTTTGTAGCAGTACGTTGATAGCTAATAATGCTTCGCGTGTTCCAAGCGCGTTCCTGAAACCAAACTGAGTATCGTCGAAGTCTTGCTCACATTTACTACGTATTCTGGCATGTATTATTTTAATAAATAGTTTCAGCACGTGACTCATAAGACTAATCAATCTGTAGTCTCCACATATTTTAGGATGTTGTTTTTTAGGTAACGTCACAAAGGTGGACTTCAGCCAGTCATGGGGTATGTTCCCCGTGTCATATATTGCATTAAAAAGTCTCAATAGGTAGTCAATATTGTCATTGTCAATGAGCTTCAACACCTCGACTGGGATGTCGTCTGGGCCGCATGCTTTACGATTGTCTGAGGTCTGTATTGCGTGAAGAACTTCCGATTTTACTATTTTCGGTCCGTACAAATTGGTAGAAACATCAGTGTCAGGTCTATTGTCTTTAAATACATAATAGATATATTTTTCCCATGTTTGCAATATATCTTTTTCATCCAGAATCAGTTTATTGGAATCGTGAACTAAACATGATGGAGTACTCTTTCTTGATGTGCCTGTCATTTCTTTAAGTTTCTTGTGTAGCTTAAATGTATTATGGCTACGGCTGTACAATTCTAGTTCATCACACTGTGACTTCATCCACTCCTCTGTAGCCTTTTTTATTTCATGTCTTATTGTCCTCTGCAATCGTTTGTATTATTTAATCAAATAAAATAATTGGGCTGCATTCCGTAAAATAGACGATATATTAAAAAATCGACGGACTCACATAAACCGGTGTTAACTTATGGGTTTAATAATAATATAATAATAATAATAATAATTAGCCTAATTTTAATAGCGCCGTTTTCGTGAATAGCTAACCTCAAGGGTGCTTTGACAATGTTTTTAGTCATGAGAGCTGCATGTGGCACCAGCAATCAGATAACCGTTGTTTACATTTTAAGCGATATTTTGAAAAGGTGGGTTTTTAGGTCGAGATTTTAGGTCGAATCTGTCGTATTGTCAATGCATCTGAGGCGTGCCGGAAGCATATTCCAGGCGGACGGACCTACAACTGCGTAAGCCCGATCTCCGAAATTTGTCCGGGGTTTGCGCTTTGACTCAACTTACCTGCCTATTGCCAAGGAGTTTGCTGATCAAAGCGTAGATTGCCGCAAGTAAGGGCTATCTGCAATACAAAGTTCAGATATATAGGCTGGATCTATTCCGTGAAGCGCTTTAAAAATCGTCCAGCATAGTAGATACTGGATTCTTTCAGGACACTTGAGCCAGTGAAGATCTTTTAGATGTTGTGAAATATGCGAGTTTTTTGGAACACCTTTTATAAGTCGTGTTGCCGCATTGAAAACACATTGTTTATTTGTTTGTTTCGTGGGTATGTTGGCGTAAATTCCGTTGCAATAGTCGAGTCGAGATACGACGAAGGAGTTAACAAGTGTTTTTAAAACATCAGTGGGAACGTACTCGTATCTTTTGATTACTTTGAACTGCCTTAGGTGAAAGAAACTGGCGCTCACTGTTTTATTTATTTGGGTTTTTAATGATAGATCTGCTTCGAAGTTGACTCCAACAAGTTTTACGAAGTTATTAGGAATGATGTCAATTCCGAATGTTGATATTGGAGCATGATCGACTAAGTGCTGGCGCTTCATTGAGGCGGTCCAAAGAAATTCCGTTTTGGAAGGGTTTAATTTTAATTTATTTGAGGCCATCCAATTCGATATAGCTTTAAATGCACTTTAATGTTATAGATTTTGGATGACTGATGTTATGAGATTTGAAACTACATTATCTCAGAAAAGCGCCAGTAAATTAAGAATTATCCAATAAGCTATGGAAAGAACAATGCTGGGATACAGTTTAGCGGATAGTGTAGAATCAGGAAGTGTCTGACATCACTTAAGAGTAGCAGCCATGTTGCTCACAGTTCTGATGATTAATGGACAAAATATGTCCTTTGCTGGAGTCCTAGAACTGTGACCCGAAACCCATGACCCCACCAATTTCGATGGAGGGATAACACTAAAGGGACTGCCGATACGACATGGAAGTATGTTGACTAGGATCGATAGGCACGGAAGCAGATGGAGGAGGCTTACGTTTAGGAGTGGTCGGAAACAGGCTAGTGATGATGATGATGATTACTTCCTTATGTCAGAGCGTGTATGACTCGTTGTACGAATGTTGTAGAAAAGTGTGGGTGATTACCGTATTTTCAATTCTCTCATATTAATTCTGCCAGTTACATGCTTCGCCTCGTACAATGGCTCCGTACTAAAACTCCATTATAAACGATCTTTTGTCATCATATAATCAAATACTCTGACAACGTCAAATACAAACCAAATTCTATAATTTTCAAGATAGCAAAAAAATATATTGAAATTCTTAATATATTTTGTTACGTATTAACTTTATCCCTAAGAGATTACGGTGAGAAAGTATGAATGAATAAATGGTATTTGAGCAAAAGAAACCTTTTTCCAAAGAACGGTATTGATGTATGAGTGATTGCGAGCTATACGCCCCCATATATACGAGTATAATACAATATAACAAGGGATAAATAAAGGCAACTGTCTATCGATTATACTACAATTTACGCCATAAGTAAATAAACTAAAATTTCTTATGAAGAATATATATATCTAGACTATTATTGTCAACGTCTATTTAGGAATGTGGGTTTCGTCAATTCTAAATATGTGAAATTCTACAGTGTATTCCAAATTGGAATTAATAATCATGCAAGATAATTATGAACTCATTTTCTAGTATGAACTTAGTATGAAGGCATAAGCCTTAATATAATAACTATTATATCATAATAAAATAAATAAAGACAATAAAAAATATTGCGATATTGCCCCAACACTTATTTTGTGTGTAAAACATTTTGTGAAAGTCGTTGTAATTCTACCATTTTTTCTCGTGTGTTTTAATTTGGATTATTTGGATTATTATTTAAATCAATTTAAGAAATAATTGTATTTTTTAAGTCCAATTGCAAATAAATTTACTTCATCAAATTGTAATTTAAGTTTAAATGAGTAAGTAACATTTTCTTATGTAATATATTCGCCTTCACTTTGTGTTGTGGATTCACATTTGAATAAATAGAATAGCACTTCGTATTTTCACTATCTAAGACAGTATTTCTTAACCATTTTGAAAGAATCACACTATTCTCTAAGTAGGTATATATTTTATGCAATGGATTTCCTACTTCCATTAAAAAATGATGAGAAGAACAAATAAAACAGGTGTATATTTTTTTGCGCGTGAAAGTGTAGATTATTTAACCGTCGCGTTGCCATGTGGTCAATTGAGTTTCCACTGCCAATTTAAAGTTGATTTTCTTAAAACCTATGGACCCTAATATTATTAAAAAAATTGTAATCCTCCATTGAAGTGTTCTCAATATTTCGTAATAAAAAAAAAGCAAAAAATTACTTCCTTCATCCCAAAAAAAAATATTTTCTAAGACTGCCCTCACCTTGTAGAATTTGTTTTGCTAATATTTACAACTTTATCAAAAGTGACAAATACTTACTCGCTGTTTTGAACGTATTATAAATTATATCTTTGGCTTTTTCAATAGGTACGTAATAATACGGACTGTGGATGGAAACGCAGAACGCAACTTAATAATATCAGAACTGTGAAAATATTAACACTTTACCAAAAGGGACAAATATTAATACGTACTCGTTGTCTTGAACGTACTATGCATTTTGCCTAGGTGCCTTTATCATACGTAAAATTAAGCGGCGCGGCGGGCGAGACAAGTTCATACTTGGTGTCAGTTGCTCGTATGCTGTGACGCATTCCATATCAGAAATCGCATGGTTCCAGAAAAAAATTAATAATGATATGTTTTTCAAATAATCCATGTATGTTATAGATATCGATCTATTCCTAATGAAATTCCCTACAAGATGACATAAATTAAATTTTGATTCATCGAGTCATATGCTTGATATTTAGATAAAGTTAGCGGTAAACTGAACTTACCACATGGGAGCGAGCGTTTTGTTTTGAACACGGTACGTTAAGGGTTAAGAGAACTTATCAAATCGAGTTGATAACCTTTCACATTGCATTAATATAGATTTTTTACATAATGCTTACAACTAATCTTAATAGATGGCGCTAGTGTAGATTGAACTAAAATATGTGAAGTGTTTCTCAGCATAGTAGCATATATACATCTTTCAAAAATTTGTCAGACGTGGTGGTCATAATGACAGGTCATAAGTCTTGTAAACGCCTCGACCACCATATTCTGTTTCCAAATAATTTACATCTTCGTCCCTATTGAGATACAATTAATTCTAAATGATTAATACACCCGTTATGGGTAAAATCCAGTATTTGTGTACAAGTATTTAAGTACATTAAAAAAAATATGTACTGACGAAGACGTCCGTTTTCAAGAAGATTTATTATATTTTTAATAATGAATATTTGATATCAATATCAAGAACCTAACAAGAACCAAATACAATATAATATATATTTTTTTATACATGTATTAATTATTCATACACAATTTAATTGTTTTTATATTTTGTGTTCCAGAGCTATAACAAAATATGTACAAAAAAACTTGAGTCATTACTAGTTTTCATACATACAAAGTAATCAAAATATAAATATTTCTTTTCGATTCCACATCAATAAAGTGTATGGAGAAAAGTTTTTTTATTCTTTGCTTGTTTTTTCTTAGGTCGTGAGGGTATAGTAGCCAAGTAGGTCAGAATAGTCAACAAGTGTGTTTTTGTCCTAAATCAACCAGTGGTTTAATGGGTTACCTCGGCTTGTTGGCACTTCTCAATGTAAAATAAAACTCTATCGTGAGGGTTTTTGTGCCAAAAAGGACTCAGTGTGATGATGTAAACTGAACTATGAACCAAATTGCTAAATTATTTGTCGAATTTTTATGCATTAAAACACCGAATTTTCCACTTCTGAGTTTATTTGTTTCGACATTTTTCCAAGGTTTTACACCTTAATCATCACATGGAACGAATGGATGAGAGTAGAATGGTTAAAAAGTTGTACACACGTAGCGTGAATTACTAAAATACTAAAGGCGGTCACATCCGAAGTCGGAATAATCGACGTGCGTGGAAAACAAGGCATGACCAAATTACTAAATTACTAAATTACTAAAGGCGGTCATGCGATGCGTTCGAGGAAAACATGGCATGACCAAATTAATCAATTACTAAATTACTAAAGGCGGTCACATCCGAAGTCGGAATAATCGACGTGCGTGCATGATACGATGTATTAATGTAGAGGAAGCCCGAGACATATGCCAGGACAGAGCATTGTGCCGATCCATCTTCTCTGCCTACCCCTCCATGGAAATGGCTGATGGTTAGTTAGTTATCATCGGAAGAATGATAACTAACTAACTAATGGATGCGAATAATGAAAATATAGAAGAAAAAGAAAGCTTTTATAAATGTGTATTTAGTTAAAATCCACTGATGAATCCACTACAATAGTGGGTTTTAACAAAATGTTTTTTTAAAAATATTTTTATTATTTATAAAATTTCAATCAAAAAATGTTTACAAAACATTGTTTGTGTAATTATTTAGTAAAAATAACAATATTGATCTCTAGATCACCTTTTTCATGTTTTGATCATCTCTATGGCTGTGAGTTATATAACATTACAAATAATTTCAATGGATGAGAAAAAGTATACAATTTGATAAAACTATTATTTAAAAAAACTACAATCTACAACTAACAAAGATTTGAAACCTTGATACTTAACGTTAAATACATTTTTTTTTATTTTTTGTGAATGTATACTTATACTTGTATACGAATACTGGATTTCACCTATGGTGGGTGATTAATTCATGAAATTTAATTGTATCTCAATAGTGACGAAGACATTCACAAAAATATTTGTAATCATTCTGGTCAATTCTTTGGCATATAGATAGGAGTGATATCTCCAGACGGCTTCTAAGCAATGCGCTAAGGGCGATAGCCTTCACATTGTGTTAATAAAGTAGTTTGATAAATGCTCAAAATTAATCTCCATAGATGACGTTAGTGTGTGGATTATATATATTAATCTTAAAAAGATAAACATATGTAATCGAATCTACATTGATGGTGTATTGAAACTGACATGTAAAGATAAGCATAGATTTATAGCATATATACAACCTCAAGAAATTTGTCTAACATGGTCATAAAGAAATAGGTGGAATGGGGAATGTTGTAATTACATAAAGCGTGCGCTTAACCCAACCAATGACAGGTCATAAGTCCTGTAAACACCTTGATCAACCATATTCAGTTTCCAGTTTGCATCTTCGTCTCTATTGAGATACAATTAAATTACATATTTTTTGTAATTTGAAAATTGTTATATTTTAATTTGAATGATACTAGCGTTGTCAGCTTTCATTCAGAACGTTATACGAGTATATGTCGGAAAAATTTCATTATTTCGTACAGAATATTTTCAATTCGACATGATTAATATCTCCGACATCTGCAGAGAGAGGATGCTGAGTGGTGCAGTAATTTTAATTGGAAATACAAAAACTATGATGATAAAGTGTGCTGTAAAGCGAGGGAAATTTTCCAAGAAGTGCATATTCAATTAAAACTGCATTCAATTATAAATTAATTACTAAGGAAAACAATAGATTGAATCGCGCCTCTCAAAATATAATTAATTAAAAGACTGTTTAAAATCATTTTCCGATACGATTTAGATATGAATTTAAAAAAAAAATACTTCACTAAAAAATAAGAGTGTTTGGCACAAAATAATGAAAAGAACATTAAGATGGTTTGGGCACACAGAAAAAAATAATGAAGAAAGAATGGTTAAAAAAGTGTAGGTTAAAAATGTAAATGAAACTTGAAATAGAGGAAGACCGAGGAAAACGTGGTATGATCAAGTAAATCATATAATGAATGTCGGCCACGTGAGAATTCGGAAAAAATCAACGTGCGTGTATGCACGAAGTATGAATGTTTAGGACTTGTGTCAGGAAAGAAAAAAGTGGCAGGCTATTATTTCTGCCTACCCCTTTGGAGAGACGGCGTGATTGTCAGTTAGTTAATTTTTTTTACTTCACACACTTGAAAGAGTTCGATCCAGTATAACTTATGTGTTGTATGTAAATTAATGTAAACTGTTAAATTTAAAAAACATTGTTTTATGTATCACAATTGTATTATTATTATTATTATTTCTTTAATGAATAAGTAATAAATATTAAAAAACAGTAATATTTGAATTGATTTAAAAACGCCATAAAATCAAAAATTTTAATTTGTTAAATACATTAATTATATTTGTTGAAAATATTACTTCACATCATTATACTGCGTGTCAAATTAATGTAATTTTTTTTTATTGATTCTCAAGACACGCGAAAGGTAGCTTATCTATCGCTATTTTATTGTCACGAGAATTCTATACCAGTGAGAATCACACTGTCATCGCCAGAATTCGAACCTGTGACTTTTGGTTTTGCAGACATAGTTGTTACCACACTGCCACGAAGGTCGCCAACATTTCGCAAAATTGAATACTAAAAATTTATTTTAAATATAAGGTACTATCTGCGTTTTTAAAATATATTTTTTCTTTTGTTTATATATTTTACAAGCACTTTTTATGAACATTTGTTATGTGTATTATATTTTGTGCATCCGTCTGCCGTATGATAGAAATTGAAGAACACAGATTGTTCTAGTTATTGAGTGAACCGAAGCGTTGTTCAGGTAACAAGGACATTACGTGTTCCTTTATTGTTTCCCTCCTTCTCTCTGATATTGGACTCCAATGAAAGCACTAACGAAAGATCTTCACTGGTTCAAGTGTCCTGAAAGAATCCAGTATAAACTATGCTGGACGGTTTTTAAAGCGCTTCATGGAATCGCACCAACCTATAGATACGATCTTTGTATTGTTAATAGCCCTAAAATGCGGCAATTTACGCTTCGATCAGCAAACTCATCTTCAATAGGCAGATCAGTTGATCCAAAGCGCAACCTCCGAACAAATTTTGGAGATCGGGCTTTTGCAGAGGCAGGTCCGTTTATCTAGAATATTCTTCCTTGACGCCTCAGATGCATTGGCAATTCGACAAGTTAATGAATCTCGCCTAAAAACCCACCTTTTCAAAATATCGTATTAAATAATATATAAACAACGGTTATCTGATTGCTGGTGTCAGATGAGCTCTCATGACTAAAAATATTGCCAAAGCGCCCATGAGGTGATCTATTCACAAAAACGGCGCTATACAAATAAGCCTTATTGATATTATGAGTCGTACGAAGTTATTTAATCTTATTTAAAAATATGAGTTCCATAATATAACGTTATTTCAGATGTAGTTTTCAAACTATAAAGTGTAACCAAATGTTTAATTGTTGTTTTTATCCAATAACAATAACAAACCATCACTCCGTTTCTTTGAAAGGGTAGGCAGAGAGAATAGATCGCCATACTACTCAATCTTGACTTACCTACCTCTATTGCTTCCTTCACATTATGACAGGGAGTCATACGTGCACTTCAATTTTTAAAATTTGATTAATCTGGTCATGCCATGTTTTCCGCGGCCGCGAATCTGTACTCCATTCACATCGTTTAAGTATACTTTCTAAATAAACATTTCTTTATGCACATGTTCTCCAAGTCAACGCAGTAATCCTTTCGTAATTTTGTTCATTATACTTTCTTTCACTACACATTCCGTCCTTATAATGGCATTTATAATTCTGCTAACATAAATAAGAGTTTGAACTAGAACTCAATTGTGAACGGCCATTTTTGCTTTCAATAGGTACTAAATTATCGTCTCCAATATCTGATTTTTTTATATACTGGGGTTATTTCGAATGTACATATTTTTGTTGAGAAAACCAATAAGTTTTTTTTTCTGATAGTGACCCAGTTTTTGTACTAAGTTTTCAATTAAAACGCGCCTACGAAGAATATTCTATACACAAATTATATTATTAATTTTTTTTTAAATTAATTTAAAGAAAGTTCTTACCGCTTAATTTCAAATAAATTTTAATCTATTTGAAATTGGAAAAAAACGAAATTGATTTGTAAATAATATGTTAAAAACGAAAGATAATTAAATAGAGGGACAATATTATTTAATCAATTTTAAGATAACAGCAAAAAGGTTTTTAATTTTGCATATCGTCTCTGCAAAAGGAATTCGAGGTCATTAATGAACCTCGAAAGCATTTTAATAACATCCAACGAAATTGCCAAGGCAATGCACGATTGTCTTAAATCTTCCATTCATTCGGCGTGGGCGAGAATAGATTTCTCTAATCAAAAGTAAATTAAGGGGGTTTTAGCCGAGTTTGCTTTGCCGCGATTGCGAATCGCCCTCCGCGAGAATGCTCTCAAAATTGGAAATTAAGCTCATAGAACGACAAATGCCACCCAACCCCCGCGACCTATTTACAAGCTTCGGGGGTAATAAATATTTACAGGGATGACTACGCAAGGAATCCACTAATTCCAGCGGTGTCTCAATCGAATAAGATTCTTCTTCTTCTTTCGATGTCGTGTCACGTCTCCCCAACGTTAATTATCACTTTAGAGTAGGCGTCACTGTCCCTGATAGCTCAAAATAGATTTATAACAATATTATAATGAGATAGTTTTTACTATTCATTTTTTAAGAATTTTACGACAACTGTTTCACCAACCGATGTTGGCATCATCAGGTATTATAAACAACTTTGGTATATTGAAAACAAATATAACAAATTTTTTTAAATAAAGTCAATAAACACCCGATGGTGCCAACATCGATTTGCGAAACAGCTGTACCGACATTCTCAAAAAGTGAATAATAAAAATAGTCATATGATAATTCTTTTTATTATTATTATAATTATTTTCTTGAAAGGCTCTTTTTACATCATGACAGCATGAGCCAAATCGATGTTAAGGGTATAATAGCTATCATAGTGATTCTCGTGACATGTGATAGGTTGCTAATCTATCGCCATTTTATTGTCATGTGAATTTTACACGAGACCAAAGACAGTGTGCCAATCACACTGCCCTCGCCGGGAATCGAACCCGGAACCTTCAGGGTGGCAGTCAATGCACTGACCACTCGGCCACGAAAGTATTTAAGCCAGTCCTGTCCTATTTGTTGTGTAGTCCGGAGATTCGCCTCCTGCCAACACCCCATCGAAACTCTTTTTTCGCCTAATGATCATGTATAGCAATAATTCAGTTTTTATCCCCGTATCACATGACCTAAATATGGAACCTTACGGGCATTAAAATTGGCTAACAATTCTCTATCAAATCTAGCTCTCTTAGTTACATGTATGTTTCAGACAACATCGGTTCAAGGTATCTTTTTTTCGTCTTATCAAAGTCTCCACGAGTTAGATTAGAACTAATAATAAATAATATTTATAATTATTAATGCTCTTTTAATTTGTTTTTACACCACTTTATTTTTCAACAACCAACCGGTTTCGCTTTCGCCGGAGCTTCGTCAATGTTACAAAAGACACTAAATATCATATGAGAAAACAAAAAAATATATGTATAATTTAATATATTGTATATATTAAATAAATGGGGGGAGAGGGATTAGTGAAAGTGTGCACAAGGTCAATTAGTATGGTAGAACGGTGAGTCATGGGTATTTGATATATAAATTAATTATATATTTAATTGTACGCTATAAGGCTCCATGTGGAACGTATATCCTTTGTTGATCCGTCCGGAACATATATCTTTGGTCGTTCCAAGTACGAAAGAGCCCCGATAACCTATAAAGCCAGAAGGCACGTGACTGAATTGTCTAAACGGTGTCAGGACAGCGAGTATTTAATAAACTGAGGAATTTTTCAAGCTGGATATAATTAAAAAAGATACTTATGTTAGCCATCTATAGGTTCGATTTAAAGCAATTCTAAAAACTTCGGTATGATGAAAAATCTTACACGATCGATGTCAAACCTGAAAAGACTCAAAGGTTTCGTCTTCTTCATCTGTCAGGCCAGGTCATCCCGACGTCGATTCTTACTTGAAAGTATAATGTCCTTATCTCGTGCACTTCTAAACGGAATCGTTAAGAACTGCACTCAAAATGTTAGTATTTTTTAATAATATTTTTCAAACATTACCATAATACATTCATAATGATGTGCCATTATAACGTTCAATTATTCAATATTGTATTGACGAATTTCTTAGGATTTTTTTTTCAAATTTCAGTTTTACAAATTCGTCATCGTGTGAATGATATTATATAATTTATTAACGCCGACGATGAAAGTTTAAAACCTTATAATTTGTTGAGAAAAATAACGTTTGATGATTTAATTTTATAAAAATAATTAATAAATAAAAGGGGAGTAAAAATAGCGCTATTTATTCAATTTCAGGGTTATGACAAACAATTATTCAAAGTTTTGTAACTATTAGCCATAATTCTGAAAAATATTTTACCGGAAAATACTGATCAAACTGAAACGAAAAGTCTATGAAGCCTGCTTTCTGCCAGTTGGTACTTATGGTCTTGAAACTGTTACATTGTCCAAACAAAGTGCCGAGAAACTGCGAGTGACCCAAATAGCCATGGAAAGAGCCATGTTAGGAATAAGCCTAAAAGACGGATTAAGAAACGATACGGTGAGAGAAAGAACAAGGGTCACTGACTTCATCCACCGGGTGGTGACTCTAAAATGGCAATGGGTGCGTCACATAGCCAGAAGCTCAGATGAAAAGTGGATAAGAAGACTGCTGGCTTGGAGACCGTGGACGGCAAATGAAGTGCAGGGCGACCGCAACTACGGTGGAAGGATGATCTGAACAGACAAGTCGGAATAAACTGGATGCAGTCTGCACAGGACAGAGTGACATGGAAGCGAATAGAGGAGGCCTTTGTCCAGGAGTGGACGAAAAAGGGCTGAAGAAGAAGAAGAAGAAGAAGAAGAAGACATAATTCTATGAACAGTAGAGAATGAAATAAATAACAGTATGTTTGATGGTGTGCTAAGAAGGAATTTAATGTAGTATTTCGACATTATGTTGCTCATACAATTGCGTATATTTTCACGGTTCATAAGAACATGTTTTTTTTTTTTATTATTTTAAGTACACTTATTGTTCATGAAAAAATATATATTAGGTCCTTAGTTAGTTAGTTAGTTAGGTCCTTACATATGAAATTGGCGTTTTGTATGGGAGGAACATAAAGTTGATTTTTTTTAAATATAATATATTTATTTAATCAAAGTATGTACCATTGCTATCCATGCACTTTTGCCATCTCATAGGTAGTTCATCGATCCCTTTACTAAAAAAAACATTCGGACGGGAATCACTAAAATCTTTGAAGTCGGTTTGGACTGCCCCATCGGAGTTGAATTTTTTCCCTTGCAAGAAGTTATCCAAATTTCGAAAAAAAATAGTAATCTGTTGGGGCAAGGTCCGGAGAGTACGGTGGATGTCTTAGACATTCCAATTGAAGCTCTTCTAATTTGGTAGCCGTCTGTTGTGCAGTGTGTGGTCTAGCGTTATCATGAAGCTGCAGTGGCCTAGAGCGATTAACCAGCCTCGGTTGTTTAGCAGCTAGCTTTTCCATCATGGTTTGCAGTTGCTGACAATAGACATCTGCCGTAATCGTCTGGCCAGATTTAAGAAAGCTGTAGTGAACGAAACCAGCACTAGTCCACCAAACGCTCACAAGTAACTTTTTTGGAGTCAATTTTCGCTTGGGGCATGGTTTGGCTGGTTCGGCAGGGTTCAGCCATTGCAATGAGCGCTTCCGATTATCATACAGGATCCACTTTTCATCACAGGTAATGATTCGATTCAAAATCCCTTCATTATTGTGCCGGTTGAGTAATGCAACGCAGCAGTCAACGCGCGTTTGTTGATTTGCTTCACTCAATTCGTGAGGTACCCACCTTTCAAGCTTTTTCACCTTCCCAATTTGCTTCAAGTGGATTAAAACAGTTTTATCACTAACACCGCAGCCTGCAGCTAACTAGGACGTGGTTTGCGATGGATCCGCTTCCACAATAGCCTTCAATTCTTAATTATCAACTTTGGTCTCCGGCCGTCCACGGGGCTTGTTCTGCAGGTCGAAATTTCCAGAAGCACCTAATATTTGAAAATTGATTCTGTAAAATAAGTATCATTAAATGTTAGGTATATTATAAGA
The DNA here is from genome assembly GCA_022606425.2 of Lepidostoma basale. NCBI lineage: Eukaryota > Metazoa > Arthropoda > Insecta > Trichoptera > Lepidostomatidae > Lepidostoma > Lepidostoma basale. The sequence continues at coordinate 588,637 of JAHDVF020001258.1, forward strand.
CGTAATGTATTAAAATGACTTTTCCTTTAATTTTATTTTAATTAAGAGCCTGTATTCACAAGAAATGAATGATTTTCAAAAGTACTTATATAATATAATACAATATATACGCCACCATAATTTATTTTATCTCCATATTTCCCCTAGTAATTCTGTGAACTTAGAGTTATTTCCACGAAATTATTGTAGCATTGCCAATAAAATGTAGCGTAGTTTAATACCATTGATTTTGTAGGGGAATTTCAACGAAACTGTTAATAGAAATCTTTATGGTATAATGTTAGGATTGTGGAAATAAATTCGTTAGAAATACCGCAGGGAACTTTGTTTACTTGGGGTTGTTATAATAATTTCGAATAGTCTAATTGGTGTTTTGGATTGTTAAGAAATTGAAACTCCGAAAATTGTTTGTGTGCTCTGCTGTAGGGCTGTCTAAAAATCTATTTATCGAAATATCAAAGTAAACATTTGCCTTAACTTCGCTCGTACGTGTTAAATTTAAATTTTATTACAGAATAAATAAATATTATATTATATACATGGAATATTATATACGAGTACATGGTTTGGACACATGAAAATAATGAATGAAGAAATAATGGTAAAAAATAGTATATGTTAACGATGTAAATGGATAATCTAGAAATATTATAGAAAAAAAAAACTGAGGAAAAAGTTTAATTGTATAATATCTCAATAGAGACGAAGACGCAAACTGGAAACTGAATATGGATGATCAAGGTGTTTACAGGACTTATGACCTGTCATTGGTTGGGTTAAACGCACGCTTTATGTAATTACAACATTCCCCATTCCACCTATTTCTTTATGACCATGTAAGACAAATTTTTGGAGGTTGTATACGAGTATATGCTATAAATCTATGCTCTTCACGTGTCAGTTTCAATTGGCCATTGTGGTACGATTAATAAACATATATTGAATATCGCGTGCATGACACGATGTATGAATGTTGAGGAGCGAGAAAAGTATGTTAGAAAATAAAAGTGGCTCAATCTATTATTTCTGCCTACCCCTTCGGAGAGACGGCGTGATGGTTATTTAGTTATTTTTTATTGTACAATTTCATGAACAGAAAATAGCTTATTATGAAAAAGAAATCTGGTCGGGCCAAGACTTGAATCCATGCCCCTAGATCAGGACCCCAGCATTCTAACCCGTAGACCAGAGGCTCCCAAACTTTTTTGTCCCGTAGACCCCTTACCGATTTTTTCTACTTTCTTTAGACCCCCTGTTTTCCTTATATTGATTTATTTTACAAATTTAATAAAAAAATCTTTAAAATAAAATGTATGATAAGTTTTATAGTTGTACATTTTTACTGTTAAATTTACAACACATATATATAATAATATCACAATGTTGTATTTTACACTTTTTTCGCCAACCGATGTTATCATCAGCAGATCAAAGAGCTGTCGTGACATTCTTAAAAATTGTATTATAAAAAATTGTCACATTATAACAGTGTTATAAATTTAACAGTTAATAATGTTGAAGAGTCATAGTTTTTCAGCCAAAACAATAGGCTATTTAGACATACAATCATTAATTAAAACAAAACAAAATGCGAATCCAACATTTTTACATAAAAAAAAAACAATGTTCTAATAGGGGGGATGAGCCTGATGCTATGATATCAAAATTTCAATATTTGGCTTCAATTTAGTTGAACCATCTCGTGGACCCCCATTTAAATCTCATTCACCCCCAATTACTTTTCCAGCTGTCGTAGGCCCCTTGTAAGTCGAAATCGACCTCTGGGGGTCGATATAGAACACTTTGGGAACCACTGCCCTAGACCCTAACCCGGTTATCATGAATAAATCATTATCTTAATGAATCTAATGCAGTGGTAACAAATTTTACGATTTATCATGTGTCTTATAGCAAACTATTCTTAATCGGTCAAAATTAAAACATTTCGAAATAAGACAACAAAAGATAAATAGAAAAACCAAAAAAATTGGGTAGTGGTCGAGTGGACAGAACATTTGACTCCAGATTCAGGGGACTTTGGTTCAAACTTGGACATAATCCAATATATTCTTCAAGCGAAGCATGGAACTGGCAAAAGAAGGATGAAAGTAGAATAAATGCAGTAGAAATGATATCTCTTAGACGAATGTGTGGATACTCTGTGTATGATAGAGTGTCGAATTAAAATATAAGAAGTGTCATGAACAAAATAATGAAAGGATCATTAAGATGGTTTGGACATATGGAAAGAATGAATGAAGAAAGAATGGTAAAAAAATTATATGTTAATGATGTAAATGAAACCAGAAATAGAGGAAGACCGAGGAAAACGTTGCACGATCAAATAAATCAAATATTGAATGTCGGCCATCTGAGGAGTCAGAGAAATCGACGCGCGTACATGACACGATGTATGAATGTTGAGGAAGCGAGAGAAATATGTCAGGAAAGAAAAGTGTGGCAGTCCATTATTTCTGCCTACCCCTTCGGGGAGACGGCGTGATGGTTAGTTAGTTATATTGATAAATTTCCTGCTAATATTAGATATTGTATAGTAAATAAATAAACTATTAATTGAAATCATTGGTATACTCGTACATTTATAATTCTAAAAGTATTCATTAATTAATATCTGAAAAATCCAGTTTGAATATTATGATTTAATTTAATTTAGATCTTTAAATATGTTGATCACATTTCTTCATTTCCTCAGATTCCTATCATAGCGCCCATAATTAAAAAAATAAATTCCTCTTCAATTGAAATTCTTGCTTCAAAAGATGACAAGGATTAGATATTATAAAATTAAAATAGACTGATATCTAAAAATACTAAAATATAATATATTTTCTAATATTAGAGACATTTTTAATTTTATTAACTGATAACGGTCATTTATAAAAATCGAATTAAGCATCTCCAAATGACGATAAATTATTTTTCTTTCATATTAATGAAATTCCATGATTTGAACAATATTTTATTTGAAATACAATGTTAAATGAATATACAAAGCTTTAATATTTATCAAATCAATCGAATATTAAAGGTTGGTCATGTTAGAATTCGGAGGAATCGACGTGCGTGTATGACTCGTTGTATGAATGTGGAGGAAGCTTTGCCAGGGTAGAGTAGTGTGGCGGTCCATTCTCTCTGCCTATCCCTGCGGAGAAACGGCGTGATGGTTCGTTTGAATGTATGTTAATATGTATCTACTTAAAACAATGATATGATTGGTTTATTAAATTTTATCAACATATTGAAACTTAAGGAATTAACACTGTGGAATTCAATAGTAATATACTTTGTTATATTTTTACACCTGAAGATGGAGGAATCCTCCGAAACAAGTCGTGTTTTTTTTATATTTTTTATTAAAAAATAGTGGATGAAACAAAGTTTTTTTAATTCCCAACGTATATTAAATTTTATCTCATAGAAATAAATTCGAATCAAATTAAAAATATGCTTCATAAACATTTACTTTACCAATGACGCTGTATAAGGTATGCAAGTCAAACGATTTAATGATGAATGTCGGAAAGTCAAAGGTGTTAGTTTTTGAAAGGGAAGAGCAAATGACAGTTTGTAATATAAGTGTAAATGAAGAGAAATTGGAACAGGTGAGCGAATTTGTGTATTTAGGTAGCATGTTCACAGCGGATGGCCGAACGGACAGTGATATTAAAAGAAGGGTTGGTGCGGGTAACAAAGTGAATGGAGCTTTAAAAGTAGTTATTGGAAACAAGAATTTATCAATGAAAGCGAAAATGGCCGTTC